>CAMZMU010000034.1:5288593-5710864 GCA_947311845.1 Poa pratensis
TGCTTGCCTCTTAGACCAGCCACTGCGTTGCGCCGATTCAACCAAAAAGTGTGTCAGATAAGAATCGCTACCTATTTTCCTACAACGTATGGAACCGGATCAATCTTTGCTGTAGGGCCCAGCTCAAGCTCAGCCATGCTAGATCGAACGGTGCATGCAGCTCCTTACCTAGAGCGCTCGGCCAAAGATTGATTTTCTATTGCTAGGAAGCGAACCATGTCAGGGAACCGCTTCTTTTCTCTGGCAGAAAGAAGCGATGCTGGAAAATGTGTTGAATCGATTCCTAGCATGCATGGAACCGCTTTTCGCATACGTTGTGGCTGGTCTTAGGCCTCAAAGGCATGCATAATTTAAATGTCAGTTCTGTTATCTTGGAATCGGACAATGCTGGAGTGGTTGAAGCCATCACTAGACAAAACCATAGTTTGTCTAGGTTATGGAAGGTTTTCGCAGAGATCAAGGACTGAGCTTGAGTTGTGAGAAATTCGTGATTCAGAAAATTGGGAGAGAGAGCAATATGGCCGCTCATTTACTTGCGTCTGTGGCTAGAAAGTTAGATAAAAATCAATTCTAGTTGAGGTCTGTCCCGCCAGCAATTGCTGATGTCGTTGCCATGGAGTCTGTAATAGCTGCCCCTGATGTCTAATGGATACTCTCTCTTCCTCACAAAAAAAGATTATGGCTGAAGGCACACATAAACACCCTTGTAGCATATACATGTCAATTATCGAAATTCCACCCATCGAAATAGCATCAGTTAAACTCTTCCCGGTAGCATTGAAGTCTCACGAGCTTAAGCATAAGAGAGATACGAAGTATTAGCATTCATGACTTCATTTATTACTCCTGTTTAAAATATGAAATCTAAGGAAATCTTGTGTTGGCTTGATGATCCGTGCTCGTTCACCCTTGCCGCCCGTCTTCTTCTACTCCTCTCATCATGGAACACCCCTATTTTCAGAATATTTTGACAACAAATATTCAAACCTGATCATGGAAAGTCCAAATGAACATTGGCACATGATAATTTCAGACCTGAATCTAATCAGTGGGATACAGAAAAATACATTGCACACTCGCCGGAGGGGACGTTCGCCAGAGGAGAGAGGGTGTACGGGTTTCTTCCCCGGCCTAGCGACTTGCGGAATTATCTCCCAGGGAAAGGACGAGGAAGCGTCGGTATCCCTCTCCCACGTGGGCCACCAAATTAATGCGCAGATATATGGGTTTCCCTGGGCTCGATTGGTCCATGGAATGTCAAGCCAGGGAAAGTGTTGGGATCCCTCATTTTCCGTATGCACCAAATGAGCCATAAACAAGGTCACCCCCTCCCCCCCCCCCCCCCCCCCCCCCCCCCCCCACACACACACACACACACCCCGCAGATAGTCCCAATCGTTGGACGGAACAGATTTACCAATGCGGGATGCTATGCATCCGGGTTCACCCTCCAGCTCTCCCACCTGCATTGCATTTTTTAATTATTATTTTTTTGGCCCATGCGACATACCCATCACCTGCATAGCATTGTTTTTACTATTGTAGCAATGTTGCATCATTTTTTCTACAGTAGGCCAAAACAGTATAGAAAATGACGCGGCATTTAGAAAACACCAATGCAAAAAAAAAAAATCGCAACAGGTTCCCATCGTTACAACACAATCCCCAAGAAAAGTCAAAAGGTATGCATCACGAGAGAGAAGAAATTTTGGAGAACATCACGAAAACGTGTGCAACTTTGAAGCAAACGCCTAGATTCGTCGCATCATCTCGCTCGTAGAAGTGAGTAACACCTAGGATATAAATTCTTGGATGTAGAAGCGAGGAACACCTAGAAATTTCAAAAGAAACTGGAAGGCTGATTACTAATTAAGAAAAGGTTGTGGGTTTTCCTACATAAGTTGTCTGCCGTGCAAGTAGGCAACAAGCTCCTTTTCCCTTGACTAAAAGTTTGATTTCTTAGCATGGTGACGTACTGTTAGAATATTCATGAGCCAAAGGATGTTGATCTCCTGAACCTATTACTTCTATAGATTGTCCTGCCCTGCCTCTCGTCCTACTTGGATAGTATGTATTTTGAATATACAGTTTGTCCCGAGTTATGATCACAGAAAGGCAGGAACTTGATCTTATTATATCAAATTTGACTGAACATGCACTGAATAAATCATTTGACATTCTTCTGTTCAAATAAGCTATGATTCTATAGAATTACACCAAAAAGATTGCTGAGAGTTATCAAATTTGACACACTAGAAGCAGCATGTTTTCTCCATGTATCCGAGTATCTTCTCTGAGCAGATCTTCATCTATATGTGATTCATAAAAATACTAGATTGTTCGTCTGTCTCTGTGGCTTCCTGATAGATTTTACAATCCTATGCCAGTTTGTGTTTTTCCATTGTTGCTGTACAGTTTGCTAGTCGAGGTTATGATGCCCTGGCCTGAAAAAGCTTCCTTGGGTAACAAGCTTATGCAGTCCGAACAAATAACAGGTTAAATAAACTAGCAGCAGCATCAGCTTCTTCTAATTAATCCTACATTCAGATCCATATTTGCTTCCTCTTTCTAAAGACATCTTGGATCTTCACTTGGATGTAAAGAAGCAACTAAATGATTCATGCATGCACGTTTGTACGGAAACAAACAGTCAGTCAGTTGGACTGCTCTCCAACATATCTCTACTGGACTACTTTCCTATCGTCGTAACAAATTAGTGCTTCGTCTAGTCTATTTGAAGCTTCTGGAATGGTAATTTACTTAATATTGGGTAATAAGAATTATTTTTGCTAGTCTTCTACTGTACTAAATTGTGCATTGAGCCACATCTTGAATCTTCACTCACTCTTTTTTTGGAAGAGTAGCATACTTTTGAACAAGTCATTCATGTACTTTGAAACTCTGAAAGTTAATTCTGATACTCTACAAGTTAACTCTGGATCGCTTAAAAATCATGCAGCAAAAGCTAGTCGCTAATTAATGATTTGTATTTGGCGCCAAAGGTTTCGATTTTGAAGCAATCTGGTACGGGCCTTTAGTTGGGCTTTGTAGCACTTTCAGGCCCACAGCTCTCACGACTTGGGCTTTTGAATAATGGTGTGCTGTTCGGCCAGACAGACCATCAGTCCTCACAACCTTCGCACCAACAGCCGGCGGCGACCGCCGCCTCTCCCCACTCGCCGCCACGCCGCCGCCGCCGCCATGCTCCGCCTCCAAAGCTCTATCCTCGCCCGTATCCTCTCGTCTTCCGCTTCCACTCCCATCCCATTCCCTCTCCACCGCCTCCTCTCCGCGGCCGCTGTTTCCCCCAACCCTAGCTTCGCCGTGGAGGACTATCTCGTCGTCACCTGCGGCCTGACGCCAGCCCAGGCCCTCAAGGCCTCCGCGAAGCTCTCCCACCTCAAATCCCCCACCAAGCCCGACGCCGTCATCGCCTTCCTCGCCGGCCTCGGCCTCTCCACCGCCGAGGTCGCCGCTGCCGTCGCCAACGACCCGCAGTTACTCTGTGCCAGCGTTGAGAGAACTCTGGGACCTAATGTCGTCGGGCTCACCGGCCTCGGTCTCTCGCACACTGACATCGGGAGCCTCGTCTCGCTCGTCCCCGTCAGCTTCCGAACTAGATGCATCGTCTCCAACCTACCGTACTACATGTCCATCTTCGGCTGCTACGAGAACCTCCTCCAGGTACTCAAGAAAAGCTCCTACCTTCTCGGATGCAGCCCGGAGAAGGTGGCCAAGCCCAATGTTGCGTTCTTACGTGAGTGCGGGCTAGATGCTTGTGATATTACCAAGCTGTGCATCCGTCGGCCATGGCTGCTCACCACCAACCTGGAGCGCGTCCAAACAATGGTGGCTTGTGCAGAAGGTCTCGGTGTGCGACGTGACTCTGGGATGTTCAGGCAAGCACTGCAGGCTGTCGCATTCCTCAGCGAGGAGAAGATTGCCGCCAAAGTGGAGTACTTGAAGAAGACGTTCAGGTGGTCAGATGCTGAGGTGGGCATTGCTGTGTGTAAGTTTCCAACGTTGCTGGGGAGGTCTAACGAAATGCTGCAGAGAAAATCGGAATTCCTTATCTCTGAGATGGAGTTGGAATCATCCTACATTGCTCATTGTCCGCAATTGATCTCTTATAGCTTGGAGGGCCGTCTCAAACCCCGCTACTATGTTCTAAAGTTTCTCAAGGAAATTGGATTGCTAGATCGTGACAGGACCTACTATCCTGCAGTCACGTTGACTGACAAGGTATTCATGGAGAAATACATATCCCCCCACAATGAAGCTGCACCACACCTGGCTGAAGACTATGCAGCAGCCTGCAAAGGGGAAGTGCCTCCTAGATTCATATTTGCTTGAACAATGGTGGGCTATGAAAATGGCAACTATGTGTTGGTTGTTTGCTGTTGTATATCTGCTAGATGCTGGTTTGGTCGCTCCTAGCGAGTGATTAAACTGATAATTTTATTCCTGAATCCTGATATGTTAATGCCATGCCATCATTCAGTAGATAAGAAACCATTTCTTGGTTATGAATTTGTTTATCCTCTCGCCATGTTATTCACACACATATTGGAACCAAGAAAGTTTGAGATCAGGCCATTCTACAATGTGCATTGCAGTAAAATTTATATTTCCAAGTTAGTTGCTGGCACATTAAACAGTCCGTGACTTTCACTAGCACATCATAAAGTTATTATTTTCAAGTTGTCCCTGCAATTGATAAAAGTGGTATAGTGTTCCTCATTGAGATTAAGAAATGTGTAGAGGAATGCAGTTTAGAGTACAGAGTTATACTGATCATAGATAAAAAGGTTCATATTTCTAGTGCAGAATTTATTAACTTGCAATCGCTTCAGATTAGATTTCTGTGTATGACTGCTACGAAAGCTAGCACATCATTTATTCTTCTATACTTGCAATCATATTTTGCAGTTAAAATTTCTACCAGTTAGTTAAAGTATCTCCCACATGTTTAGCAAATCTTCGAGTCTGTCTAGTACAAATTCAGCATATATAATGGGAACTATTGAGAGTATGTACATTCTTGGATCCCATCAATATTATTTTCCACGGACTTCTGAACCTCTGTGGCAAGAACTAAATGTTTTAATTGAATGTACTGTAGCTGAATCTGTTTATTGACTCTTGCACACTTGTCTTTTTAGAATATCAGGTATCGCAACAAATAAGTGCCTGTAGGTAAGAATACTTCCGCGATTTTGTTTTGTTTCTACTGAACTTAATTTAAGCTTTTGGGGTGATACAGCGAGCTTGGTTTAATTGTCAACACATTCTTTTTTGTTCCGATGGGTAGAATTAGCTGTTTCTACATGTATTTTTACTTAGGAAGATATATAGTACTAGCATGGCAATAGTAGCTCACCAAACTGATCTGTACACGCCTTAGGTCCATTTCATTGTTTGTGCTACTGCATCCTTTTGTATCACAGATTATCTGGCATAGAAGATTGGTATTTAAGTGAAACCGAATCCCATAGCTGCATGTACTTCCATATGTTTCTAACCCTGAAAACTAGAACTCTGAACCCATTTAAGATAATGCAAATTGGACGTGTGGGTAGACCAATTTGTTTCTAACCCTGAAAACCAGAACCCTGAACCCATTTAGGATAATGCAAATTGGATGTGTGGGTAGACCAATTTTCTTTTGAAACCAGAACCCTGAAAACAAGAAAGCAAAAAAACTACCTTCATTTCCCGTTGAATATATCTGTATTGTTTGCTTTCGTTCCAAATATATGTTGCATTTTCCATTCATTTCATTATCCTTTTTGCTCCGACATATCCCAGTTAGTACTAAGTCTGCAGTTCAGTTCTTATGTCTAGATTATGTTTTAGAAAATAAGTTTCTACTGGGTGTCTTTTCTGCCTTTTCCCTTATCCTT
Source organism: Poa pratensis (assembly GCA_947311845.1). NCBI lineage: Eukaryota > Viridiplantae > Streptophyta > Magnoliopsida > Poales > Poaceae > Poa > Poa pratensis. The sequence goes on from CAMZMU010000034.1 coordinate 5,294,497, forward strand.
CTAAGATTGACTATCTTTGCTCCTCAATCGTGGAGCCAATTTTACTTTTTCTGATAAAAAAATTTAATCTTCAAAAGGTAAGTTATTTGGGACTAAAGCATGATCAACAATGAACAATTCCTCATCGTTTACATCTGTCATTGATTGTCGGAACTAAACCAAAGGAGATGGCATGAATTAGTGTTGTGATATCTGTACTAAGTGCTGTCTTACTGTGCTATTGTATCTCATAGCAAATCGACATGTATATCGATTTGGCTCATTCTCCATCCTAACATAAGTAGCAAGTTTTGCTTGTGTTCAATGATGGAAGATGGTTTAACTATCCACTCTACTGTTACATACCATGGTACATATCATTCTCTTGAGATCAATGAGTTAAAATATTTCCCTGCTAAAAGTCACTAAACTTCAAAAGGTAACTTATTTGGGACTCAAATATTTGTGATTCACATTTGAATCCACAGGACAAGAACTGCTCTTTACCTCACTTGCCAAAGCCGATGGTTTTCCTGTGACGCAAGATCTGGCAGATGAAGGTCCCCGCCAAGGTGGAACTTGTTCTATCTATCAGTGCTTAGCAAGTGGTGGCGGTCTTACCAACTTGCTTGCACTATGCTTTGGCGATGATATCTCTGCCATTTCTTCCTCGGAATGTAGGATGGTTCGTCAATGTTGGAGGTACCTCGGCCTGAAGTATCTCCTTTTGAAGTGCGGATCTGGGAAGGGATTAGTTGAAGAGGCTGTGGAAGCTTTGGTCATGAGCTGCAGGCGAAGATCTTGGTCCTGCTCCCGTCTGGTGGAGCACGAGTAACAGGTTTAATGCGCACAAGGAAATTGGAGAGAGGTCACACCCGAATGATGTTGGACTGCTAGCGGGTATCACCGTGTTCAGAAATCTGGAGCCAGATCACAGGGTAAACAAAATATAGGCGCTAAAAAAAGCACAGATAGTTCATACGCGCCATTCTGTATGCCGAGATAAATGGAAATATAGTACTCCTACTGTATTTTATTTCTCTTGTAAATAGAGACATGGATAAAAAATGTGTTATAGTTCAAAGTGCATTGCAATATATACCTAGCCCTTTTCTTTTCTGAAAAAAAGGCACAGAAAAGTAAGCATTGCTGTAAATAACTTGAGGCTGCTTTACAGATAGCATATCTAGGTTCAAAGATGACCATATCTTGCACAGTTGCTTAAGCAACTGGCATTTACCTTTCGGAAATGAACCAGGAGTAGAGCGTGCAGATGGTTTTAATCAATAGAAGAACAGCAACGTCAAATATGGTACGCTACGTGCATCAGGCAACAACCTGTGGAGGTACTTCTTTACTAATTTCTTTTTTGACAACCAGGAGAGTGCATTTTTTATATCTGACATATATCACATCACAGTATGTGAGTAGTCACATTTATTTTTTGTGTGCATTTTATGGACTTAGATTCAGTGTTCTTATGCATTTGTAGATGGACCAAACGCAATATAAACCAACTTAAACTTTTGAAAGACAAAAATTCTCTGTAGAAATTGATTGTACTGATATGCTCATATGATACATGTTCTGCTCTAGCTTTGCATCATGGCATCTTCCACTAGCAATTACAACTAACTGGGAGACCTCGATGATTATTATTACATAATAAAGAGGAAAAATGGAAGGAATGAAGCAAAATTCAGAAGGGAAATTACACATATGGTTTAAGGTTGAAGAAGGCCTTGATGTTGATCTGGGTTGAGTGGAAAGACGGAGCCGTGGTCGACGCTGATGCTTCTGATGTCGGTGGAGTTGGTCCGGAGCGTTTCCACCTCCTCCAGCCACCAGTGGAGGCTGTTGGTGCCGGTCATGGTGTCCAGCACCACCATGCGAGGGATCGACTGCAGCAACAAAAAACATCAGGCAGGCATTAGTCAGCTGGCACTAGTTAATTAACCAATCAGTTCCTCTGTTTATATACTTTGTTTACACAAGTTTCTGTATACTTTGTGTTCCATCATCATTTCATCAATGTCGGCTTTTGGAATAATTGTTTCTTCCTTGAAGAATCCTCCTGGTACCGTTTGTCAGCAACTAATTGAATCGAGCTAAGCAGACAAGAATCCCAGTTTGGTTTTACTAACAGAATTTGTTAAAGTATTTCGTTTCGCGACAGCACCTGATTTCCAATCTTGCATGCCACTAGACCACATTGGGCAGCTGGAATAGTAGACTGAATGAAGATAAGGACACTTGACAACGAGATGACAGCAACATTGATTTAGCTGGTACGGAGTCTCTATCTATGAGTCATCACTAAGTGACTGCTATTATTTGCCATACCAGTGTATCTGTGTAGCAGAGGCGCACAGAAAGGTTAGTTCGATATATATACCCTTTCAGATTGAGATTCTTCTATTGATTGTGTACCTATCTGGCTATAAATAATTTCTTTATGTAAAAAAACTGATTACAATGCTACTGCACAGTATACTGTTGCCCTCGCAAGCTACACCTACACTTGATTAACAGAATGCTCTGTTCCAGAAAATTAACCAGCATTAACAAAGAAAATGGGTCCTTGTTGTGCAGGCATACATGGTGAGGGAGCATGGCGACAGCTCGGTGGCGATCTGGTCGAGCAACGGCTACTCCGCCGCCAGCCTCGCCGCCTCCCTCCTCTGCGACCAGCGCCGCGTGCACCCGGTCTCGGTCCTCGCCTCCGGCTTCCATGACATCTCTGACGGCCACGAGGTGTTCCTCAGCCTGCTCACCAATCTAGGCCGTGGCGGCGTCCTCGGCGTCGCTGAGATGGACCTGACCGAGGTCGAGGCTGCACACCTCCGGCGCTCCGCCAAGACGCTCTGGGAGAACTGTCAGCTCCTAGGCCTCTGAGCAAACAAATTAATCTGCTGGTGTGATCTTAAAGGCATTTCCATGAACCATACTGCTATATGTTGCTCTATAGCTTCTGCCACAAGCATGCTTTGTGTAACTTTGGACTGCTTTACTAAAGCTGTAGTAGTGATGTAACGCCTCTTAATTTGCTGGAATAAAATGTGTTTTGTGCCAGCGTTCCTAAATCTGGTTGTATATCGGTGTAGGATCTACAATGTTTTGGCTTCTACAACCGTCAATATTTTCCTGTGTGAATTTTTTAATTTCTGCGGTAGGAGGTAGATGTTTTGACTGCGAAATTTGTAGCTGAATTTTACATTTTGTTGTTGCACACTGGGGTCCTCTGGGGCTCACACTTGAATTGAGATAAACTTTGGAGAGCTTTCTGTACATCAACTCCGGGCAGAAGATTGAATAAACCTTGGAGAGCTCTCTTCACACTACTGACTCTGCAAGTTACATAAAGAACGCAAACAGACATTGAAAGGCCAAGTTGCATAAATCGGATAAAAAACCCGGCACTACTCATCAGCCATCACTCATCAGGCTACTTCATCAGTTTCTGGATTATCTCACATGTCTTGGACCAGAATTTTGCATTTAAAGCTAGTTCAGAAAACCTAGTGCTTTAATCAATTTACTGATGAAGTTTAAAGCTGAAACTCTGAAGCTTTATTTACTGATGAAGTTTAACGCAAGTTCTTTTTTGTCGAGGAAATCTAATACGGGCTTTTTTGTAGTGACAAGGCCCACTGCGCTCAAGAGTTGGGCCAGTCTTCTTCATCCCCTAACGAGAAACACCAGTCTTCACTTCACGAGTCTCTCTGCCACCACCGGCGGCGCTCGTTCCCGCGATTTCCTCGCCGCCGGCGCCATGCTCCGCTTCCGAAGCTCCATCGCTGCCCGTCTCCTCTCGTCTTCCGCTGCCACTCCCATCCCATTCCCTCTCCACCGCCTCCTCTCCGCGGCCGCCGTTTCCCCCAACCCTAGCTTCGCCGTGGAGGACTACCTCGTCGGCACCTGCGGCCTGACGCCAGCCCAAGCCCTCAAGGCCTCCACCAAGCTCTCCCACCTCAAGTCCCCCACCAATCCCGACGCCGTCCTCGCCTTTCTCGCCGGCCTCGGCCTCTCCAGGACCGATGTCGCTGCCGTCGTCGCCAAGGACCCGCAGCTCCTCTGCTCCGATGTGGAGAAAACCCTGGATCCCATCATCACCGGGATCGCCCGCCTCGGCCTCTCACATGCTGAGATCGCGCGCCTCGTCTCACTTGCTCCCCTCAACTTCCGTTGTAAATCCATCGTCTCCAACCTACCCTACTTCCTGTCCATCTTCGGCTGCTACGAGAACCTCCTCCGGGCACTCAAGAGAAACTCCTACCTTCTCGGATGCATCCCGGAGAAGGTGGTCAAGCCCAATGTTGCGTTCCTACGCGAGTGCGGGCTAGATGCTTGTGATATTGCCAAGTTGTGCATCCGGCAGTCATGGCTGCTCACCGCCAAACTGGAACGTGTCCAGGCGACGGTGGCTTGCGCCGAAGCCATAGGTGTGCCCCGTGGCTCCGGGATGTTCAAGCACGCGCTGCACGCTGTTGCGTTCCAAAGCGAAGAGAAGATCGCCGCCAAAGTGGAGTACTTGAAGAAGACGTTCAGATGGTCGGATGCTGAGGTGGGCATTGTTGTTTGTAAGATTCCAACATTGTTGGTGAGGTCTGAGAAAACGCTGGAGCAGAGGTCCGAGTTCCTCATCAACAAGCTGGGGTTGGAACCGGCGTACATTGCTCGTCGGCCGACAATGCTCTCTCTTAGCCTGGAGGGTCGGCTCAGACCCCGTTTCTACGCTGTAAAATTCCTCAAGGAAAATAGGTTGCTAGATCGGGATTGGAGCTACCCTTCTATTTTTACGGCGACCGAGAAGGTTTTCCTGGAGATGTTCATCTGCCCTCACAAGGAATCTGCACCGCACCTTGCTGAAGACTATGTCGCCGCTTGCAGAGGGGATGTGCCGATTAGTTTCAGATCTACATGAACCAAGAACAAACTATGAAAATTGTAACAGCGTGTGGGATGACAGAGTATTCATGTAAGCTGGTAATTCCCATTAGGTTTCTTTTTACCTAACTAGATGCTAGTTTTCTGCTTTAGTATGTGTGCCAGGTTTGGTCGTTGCTAATACCTGATGGAACTGATGATTTGCTTACTGAACTCTAGGTGTTGTTGTCCTTCAGTAATCAAGAAAGCATCGCCTAGAGTCTCTGAAAATGACAGTCCATGAATATATTTGTGCTTTCAGTTTCTATTTAGGATAATGCAATTTGAATGTGTGTGTGCATGTGGACTAATTTTCTTTTGAAACCAGAACGCAGAAAACCAGAAAGCGAAAGAAGTGCCCTTCATTTCCCATTAAATACATCCTTATTGTTTGCTCTCATCCAAATCTTATGTACTTATTATTGTTCCATTCGTTTTGTTGTTCTTATTGATCCGCCATATGTCAGTTAGCACCAAATTTGCAGTCTGTTTTTATGTCTAGATTATGCTTTATAAAATAAGTTTCTGCTGGGTGTCTTTTCTGGCTTTTGAGTTCTTTCCCCTTATCCTTGTAAGATTGACTATCCTAAATCCTTTAGCTGATTTTACTTTTGCTGGGGAAAATTTCCAAACTTCAAAAGGTAACGTATTTGCGACTAAAGCATGATCAACAATGAACAACTCTGTTTGTTTACATCTGTCATTGATTGTCGGAACTAAATCAAAGGATATATAGCATGTATCAGTCTTGTGCTATCTCTACTATTCAGTTCTTTCTTATGTGCTATTGTGCAGATAGATCTGGTTTGAAGTTATACACGAGGAGCAAACCTGCTTACGCTTCCGATGCAAGCTTTATTTTGTATGGACACATGTCTCTGGCTGGGAATATCTCTTTATTTGTCAATGAGGCGGCAACATTGCTAAATTTCCAGTGTCCTGGACTTCTGGCCCTGTTCGCTAGTTGAACTGTCTTTATTAATGAAAATTCCTGTGTTTTGATGGGTATTTTCCTGTGTGAACTTTTTAATTTGTAGATGAATTTTACATTTTGTTGTTGCACACTCGGCCACACTTGAATTGAGATAAACCTTGGAGAGCTTTCTGCAAATCAACTCCGGGCAGAAGATGGTTTCAAAACAAAAAAAACTCCGGGAACAAGATGAATAAACCTTGGAGAGCTCTCTTCACATCAAGTACACGGGCAGCAGATGAATTCGGATTCCTCTCTACATCCCTTGCCAAGGCCGGTGGTTTTTCGAGATCTGGCAGATGAAGGTCCCCATCACGGTGGAATGTGTTCTACTTATCGGTGCTTAGCAAGTGGTGGCGGTGTTACCGGTGCCCAGCTTGCTTGCGCTTTGCTTTGGCGAGGATGGCTCTGTCGTGTCTCCTCGGGTTGTAAGATTGTTTGTAGATGTTGGAGCTACCTCTGACCTGGATGATTATCTTTTTTATCTTTTGTAGCGCAGACCAGGCGAACTAATTAATTGAAGAGATGGTGGAAGCTTTGGTCATGAGCTGCAGCTGAAGATCTGGGTCCTGCTTTGGGTTTGATGGAGCACAAGGAACAAGTTCAATGGGAGAAGCCACAGGATGTTCCCCAGCCATCCATGGGGTATCAGTGCATTCAGGAATTTGGAGCCAATAGAAGCTACAGTAATTTAGTGTCTGCCTGAAATCCCATGGTCGAGGCCATGTCATCTCAGCGGCAGCCGGGCGATAAGAGTCGTATTTGAGACGGACACACAGCTGGTTATGAATGCAATCAATAAACCGGGCGCAGATCTCTCCACTGCTGCAGCGATCATTGAAGACCTCAAGATCCAGTGTGGTAACTGGTTTTCTGACTGTCAATCATCTCTTGTAAGAGGTGTAGCCCATAAGCTAGCTAAAATAGGTGCAAGATGCAATTCTGGGATTCAGATATCCCAGCGGATGTCGATGTGCTTGTTATGGGCGATTTGCCCAACAGGTTATTCGTAATAAAGCTGCAGCTTTACATGTAAAAACGGCCTGCAAAAGGAAGCCTGAGGTACCTGGGCTACTCCAGTTCTCATACAAGTCTTAAATCAGAAAGATGTAGACAACACGAGTATACTATTACAAAAGGAACAGTCCGCACACACTTGCGAATAGAATCGATCCCAGAAGCAGACAGATAGATTACCTGGCATTTCAATTTCCAACGTTATAAATTATAACAATAATAAATCCAAGTTAGCCCGCTCTGGAGCTTTAACACCGGCCTCTATTTGTTTAGTCGCGCTGGCCTCGAGAAAAAGGTCTCCATATGACAAAAAAGAAGATTAAGAGAGATGTGAGACTCTTTCGGTACTCCTTCCATGCCCCAACTCGATGTTGATTGGATTTTGTAGTACTGGCCAATCCAAGGACTGGTCTTAGTGTGGACACAAATAATTCTCACCATGTTACCGAAAATATATAAACACTAGCAAAAAATGCCCGTGCGTTGCTACGGGTGAACCCCATGTGTTTCAAATCGTAAGAATTTAAAATTTTGGTCAGGTGATGGTAGCATACCGCTTGTGTCGCCGTCGTTGAGACTCTTTCGGTACTCCTTCCATGCCCCATTTGCATGTCTCGTCTTATTCCCATGCACACACACTGCTCCTGCCGGTTCAGTGCATTACTGCGTGAACGTCAATTGTTATCGGTGCACGAGTGCCCGTTCTCCCCCTCCTCTTGGATATTTAGAGCAAGTCCAGCGGGCTATGCAAATTGAACTCACCAAAATTTCTTTTGGTTTCCAAAAACTTCACTCTCTTTTTCTCTTTGCATTCCAATGCACTCTTCAAATATCACTCTGTATATCTGATTTACACATATATGTATTGATGTCTTCTAACTACCAATCCTCTCTCTCAAACAATACAACAAAGTATCGATAAAACACAATAATCCACATAAATAAAGTAGTATTAATTCATAGACTTGAACTTTATGATACTGAGCTTGTCAATTCTGTAAGATCATAAAAACTCCATTAGTATAGTAGTACAGTCGTTGATGTGTCTCCACTCTCAAATCTATCAGTATAGTAGTACAGTCGTTGATGTGTCTCCACTCTCAAATCTATCATTTTCTCTCTGCTCCGTGTGTCTCACAGACGAGCTGGTAGCAATCCTCAATGTATCAATCTCTCAAACTCTCTTAATCTCTCTCAATCCACCGCTGAGTAGGAACCTGATCTCCCTTTCTCCTCTCAATCTCTCTCATCCTATCGCATACCAAAACGACAAATCAACCATCCCAACTACGCATCCAGTAATTACAGGCCTTGATTAGCAAGTAGTAGTATCATCCAAGTATATACGTGCGAGCAGACACCGATCTGTTGCTGCTCTTTGCACGCGGGTGCAGGGGACGAAGGTGGCAGGTGGAGCTGTTTTTGCGAGCATGGCGAGCTGAGTGGCGCGCGGCTCTACCGGCAAGCAGGTCCAGTCAGAGCGGGATGAAGGACTATTTGGGCGGCGGAGGCAAACTGAGGCCTTGCCGTTTGTCGCTCCTCAGTCCTCCCCGTCGACGCCTTCAGCGACGTCGCTTGGAGCTGGTCGACGACGTTTTTTGTTCGAATTGATCCGGGGCTGCTTAAGGGATGAACTTGCGAGATTGGATTGGAACGGGAGATGAGAAACGGTTTGTATGCGGTGGATGAGGAGGACGAAACGGAAACGAACACACGTCTGTCTGTCAGTACGACGTATGAAACCACCCATCGGGAACAAGCACGCGACGTACAAAACCAGGACGACGTACCAAAAAAAGGACGAAAATTGGGAGGAAGAAACCTTAGTGGTTTTATTATTAGGTATAGCACATATGCCCGTGCGTTGCTACGGGTTCCAAAAAAATAGTCTGACACCGTCAAATTCATGCCATCGCTGACGGATTCATGTCGTCTGTCATTCTCCTTATTCCACTCTGATGGCCACCTCCTCCCCTACTATGACGCTCCTCCCCTGATCGCTCCGGAGTCAAAGGTCAACCGAGTAAGCCCCTCGCTTCTGTCCTCGTTCCCTGGTCGTCGTAGTATGCTATATCTTTTATGCTCATCCATGCGGTATTTTCACTTGGACAAAGAAGATTGAAATCTCAACGCTACATGTGTAACTTCCACAGTTTTTTCAACAATAGTTAGATGTTTGTAAAACTAGAAAGACAAGATGCAATAATTAAAAATATATGAAAGACTTACGAGGCAGATAATAAAAGTAATGATTTCGTAAGAGCAAATATATTTTTGGCATCGAGATGTAGAGATAATCATTTGTATAATTTAATGGTTTAAGTATGAATATTGTTTTTTGAACTAAAGCTACATGTTCCTTTGCCCTTGGCAGTATTTCTTGAAGTGCATCCAAGATGCAAAAATAATTACCGTATTCTATTTCTCCTCACACCAGCAACTGGCCTCATCCGCCAGTTGATAATAACCAATCCAAAATAGCCATGAAACTCGTTACTGAATGGCATCTTGCAAAGCACGTAGCTTGTTATACTCTCAGGACTGATATACTTCAATTGTTCCAAAACTACCTGGTCTCGAGTTAATCTTCGATGTATTATATGTCACACGACTCACACCGTGCATGATGACTATTCAAAGCCAGACAGGGGCAAATCAGATCAGAAAAAATTAACTGAAGAATATCGGCTCCTCCTCGAGCTTCACCTAGAGCAGCCTCCATCTCAATTATCACTGGAATCAGAGGAAGAGACCGTGCACCAGTCGTCCGAATTACGTGAAGGAACCACTCGCCGGCAAGGGGAGGCATCGAGGCGATAGGCAGGGGAGGTCACATTGGTGTGATACCAATGTGGTTTGTTGGGCGTCCGGGCCCGGAGGAGCTGGGATAGAGGCCAGTCACGCCGGCGGCGGGAGCAGGTGTCGGTGTGCATGGCGTCGGCGGGGTGACTGGGAAGCGGGCTGCAGTTAGGGCCAGGAGATTCGGTGGTCTCAACTCTGTTTAGGCTGCCATTGGCGGCAACGAACTGTGGTGCTCCCCGCGCATCGGAGGATAGAGAAGGTCGCCGGTCATGTGGGAGTCGGATCAAGACTGTAATTGGAAGACCATCTGAACCAGTCCGGCGCCGGCAGCTTCGACGAAAACGGCGACTTGGGTGTCGACGGTAGGAGGTAGGCCTGCGACGATGGTGTCAATCGTGGACGGGGATTTAGAGGCAGGCCGGGCGTACGAGATATATGAACAAAAACGTGTACGTGTATGAACAGAAAAGGAACCAAACGTGTACGAATTGGATAAGAAACCCAGAGGAAAACGTCTACTAACAGGAAAGGAGAACCCGGGCGTGCGTCAGAGGTAATTGAAACGTTTTTTAAAACTTATTACATGACTTATGGGTGGCAGTGGTGGGTAATTTTTTTCAACTTTAGGGGTATTTTCAACGACGTACGAGAAGAAACTTTAATACTTTTATTATTACTAGGAAAAAGCCCGTGCGTTGCAACGGTTTAAAAAAATGCATACAATAATGGAAATACATGAATATATTTTTTACGACACGAACATTTGTCGTTTCATACTGACTTTGATGGATACAATAACAAATATGGTGTTTCAAGTTTCAGCTCAGTTTTAATCCACTTACTCCAAAATTTGAACAATCACACAATATATAACATTACACTAAGCTTCAGCACATATATGAATATGAAGTAGCAGCATTGTATACTCAGCAAGATTCAACTTGCCACTGTCCCTAGATTTCCTTGAACATGAGCTACCATGAGAACATCACATCTGACTGCCCTCGGAGAAGTGTGAGCAGTAATGCTGCAACTCATCCTCTCCAACCAACTATTAAGAAAAAACGATCCAAGATGCTTGCCATGCTTCTCTATCCTTGCAACGATCAATGTACCTGTCATGTAGCAAAAAGGAGATGCTACCAGTTGTTTCAAGCCTAGTGCTGAGTGACTGCTTGTGAGAGAATCAATAGCATGCCATGCCTGGTGCAGATGTAGTCCAAATCTCGGTGAGCGGAAAGATACTGGCCGGCTAGAACTGCACTTGAAGCACCACCATACCATAATAGGACGCATCAGTATGCCAGGAAGCGTCTGCCGCGGGGACAGCACTTGCGCCGCGCGCACAACAACAACCTGCTCCCAGTCGCTGCATCGAGCGCGAGGACATGACCGGGCTCAAATCCGAATCCAGCTAGCGCAAAGAGCCAGCGGCGGCGAGAAGCACCGCAGGGCCAACAAAATCCACATGCTTGACCATGACCGGCGCACGTAGATACCATCAAAAATTGATTTTCTGCCTCAAAAGGATTATCCCGGCAGCACATGTTCGCCGGAGAGTGACGACCAGAGCGGTCACCATGGCAACCCTACAGCAGGGGTATGACGGCGCCAGCGACCAGGGACGCACAGAACCAGTGCAGGATAGGCCAAGTAGAGGAAGAAGAAGGCATACCATCCTAAAAAGGTTTCTGTTTCCCCCGGAGTTCGTGGATTCCCGGATTCGTCCGGGAGATCACGGAGGAGACCTCCAGCGCCTCCATTGTCGGGGCCGCCCTCGCGCCCGCTGCTACATCGGATTCCACGGCAGTGACGAGGCAAATCGTTTGCTATGTCGGAGGTTCTGCCGTCGCGTTGATCTGATTTTCATATGCAGGGACAACTAAAGGAGGATGAGGAAAGAAATACAAAAAACTAACCGGTATATGACTTATGGGTGGCAGTGGTGGGTAATTGTTGCAAACTTTAGGGGTATTTTCAATGACGTACCACAAGAAACCTTAATGCCTTTATTATTATATATATAGCAAAAGTGCCCGTGCGTTGCAACGGGAGTAAAAACATAAGTAGTTTGTAGAAATACCGAAACAACCCAAATTTATAGCAAAGTTAACCAACCCGCGTGGAACAAATTTATTTTCTAGCATAAAATAGGTCGAAGGGTAAAAATATGTGTTGTACAATCTATCTTTGTAATAACTGGTATATAAATTAACATCCTTTTACTTCTTGGGACGCACTGAAGGTAGATATACCAACTTCTTCTTGTGGTTCGATATATGCAGGGTTCACCATCGCAATTGACTCTTTGCATGGTGTGTTGCGCCTATACTCACGGTTAGCTAGAATTTGTTGTAATCTAGCTTTCTTTTGTTCTGGCTTCATATTTGCATATTTCTTCTTCTTTTGTGCGCACTGTCGTGCCCTTTGCTCCGGCTCTAAATCAGCATACTTCTTCGTTTTTCTAATTCCTTTGTTTTGCTTATAAGCTTCACGACGTTTTTTTAATTTTTCCTTCTTTTCTTCGTCGGTCATCTGTGCATACCGATCTCTATCTCTTTTCCTTCTTTGTTCCCTGATATTCATGACTTGAGATTGCGACCCAAAACACTTGCCTGCATGACATATTGCATAATATAAATGAAACTGCTGAACTGGTTATGATTTTCAGAGAGTGAACGGTCGGGCGGGCGCGACCTATTAAGTCTAAATAGAGAATTAATTTTTAGGCTTGGCGTAACATATATCTCAATGTGATGAGATAAAACCAAACGTGAGCAATGTCAAATATATAGGTGGCTGGATTTACGTACGCATGCAATGAATCTTACGATGATAGTTGTTCCATGGTAGACTGGCTGGACAGGCCAACCAATCAGTTCAGCGAGCCTGTACATCATGGATCTGATTAAAGAAGATAGCGTATACCTTGTAATCGTACAGCCGAGGGTACGATAGTAGTGTATAGATGGCCGCGGTTGTAGATGTTGATGACAGCTCGCACAAAGTTTCGTCGCGTTTGCCACGCTCGAAACCCAGAGAATTAGAAGATGGAAGCGGCCTCCACTTTCCGGCGATGGCGGACGCGCCGACAGTCGGTACTCGTGGCCTCCACTTTCCGGCGACCGCGTGAGCCAGTGTACGCCGAGTGCTTGAGATGGATCGGTCGAGGCTTCAGTTCGTCCGTTATTGAAACAGACGTATTATTTGGGGAATATAAGGAAAAACAGACGTATTATTTGGGGAATATCTGGAAACATATTAACAAGAGTATGTACATAGTACGTTTCCTCACCTTTCCGATGCGATTTCCATCTCGCATGATCGGTGACGGTACGTACCAGCAGTTAGAGCTTGACAACGTTTGTACCAGCAGCTCCCTATACAAACTCAATTAAATAATGAAGGCCCAAAAGTGTTTCCAGCGGCCCATGGGAAAAATAGCCTAGACGCAGCGGACACAGCGTTGGACAAATTTAGTACCACCTTGATTAAATATGGAGATGTGGGAGCGCGGAAGAAATAGACAAAGGAATCGAACGAAACTAAACACGGCCAAGCGACGTACGAAGGCGCCCAGGCGACGTACGAAAGCGTATAGCGACGGACGAAGAGAGAAGCGTTAGTGCCTTTATTATTAGGTATAGATTAGGTATAGATATAGATAGATATAGGCTAGTGTGACCAAAATATCTTTTTTTTTTGTTACAATTGTCGTGTACAGTGTGACCACAATATCACAATGGTGGCAAAAGATTTAACTGAAGGTGCCAAAATAAATAAGGTACTATAACGGCAATTTCTAGGGTCTTGGAAAGACCGTGCCAGCTAGACACTTTGAAAACTATCATGAAAATGACGATGTAACCATGGTAATTATTTTTTACGATGAAAAAAAAATCGTGCTGGGTTGCCTGATCTGTACTAGTTCCACTTTGGCCAGAAGTTAATTAATTTTTGCATGCATCTCAATTGCATTCGTTTATCTCTAGATACGTTAAAGTCAAGCAAAATACATGACGATTCCTAAGAAGTGCATATCTAGCATGCCAATTTATGTTCGGATACTACAAAACTATAAGAGGAACTGAATGGTACAACAAAAATTTGCATATTATAATCGGAAGAAAATTTCTTAGATGGGTAAAGGTAAAGACTAAATTTAAATAGGAAACTACAAAGATACCCCCGCACGTTGTTGCGGGAATCTTAAAATAAATTATAGGAGTACAAAGAAAGGATATATGATGTATGAAACTGAAAACAGTTCTCGGTAATATGGAGATTTGATTAGCCATAATAGTCAAAAACTCTAAATTTAATCAATATGAAATGTTGTATATTTAACCGCTACAAATTGATGATGTGGAAACTATATGGATGGATGAAACCACATATCATGAAAAACAAGGAACAAAGATATTCCACATTACTATGCGCGAAAAGTAAGGGAAAAAGGATTAGTTACAAACAGTCTGCACAAACACAATACAGTTACATTTCCCAAGCAATGTAATCCCAGATAAATAAGGTAGGCTCGGTTGTAAATTTCCAGTGTCAGTGCATCATGAATTAATTCCCTATATGATGTAGCCTTCATTTGATCCTCTTGAAAACATAAAGAAGCATTCTAATTTGGATATACCTCGCTTATCTCATGCAAGCAATCTAGATATTCAATACCACGAGCGCGGCGTGCCGTCGCGCCAAGGCCTACTAGTGTGCTCTTAAGTAGACGTTTTCTCTGACATTCATAGGCGGTCTGGTCACCAACGCCTATAAACACTCAATGCCTTCTTGGTCTTGACGTATGCGAATGTTTGACAAATATTGCCTTTCATACCGGAAACTTCTAGCTTTTTGTAGCAAGTGTTACATGGACAGCAGTGCACACGAGTTTCCGCCATAGTAATTGGTCGGCCGCCTCTGTTGGTACATGACCAGTTTGTTTTCCTTATCCATTAAAACATACTCGCCGTGAATGAAGTATGGCCGCGCCATCTGTTGCGCCGTCCCGGACAAACCTAGGCTGTATTGATGGATCCAGATCTGCTCCTTCCTCCTAATCTCTAGAATCCACACCTATAAGAACCACAGTTTTTAGATTGCTGGTCAAATTTTAATAAACTTAACTACTAGTACTACACGCATAATAGTATGTTGTGGACAGGGGAGATTTGCAGAGCAAACTACCTCGATGTACCCGCACCCATAGCGGTAGGTAGTCGTTGCAGTCACAACGCTGAGCCTACGCCAAGTGATGGATGGGTCTAGCCGACATGGGCAACGGCTTTGTACCGATTCACACGTACGTAACGCGCCCGGTTTGGCCCCCGATGGATGGACGCGCACGTTCGCCTCCTTTTCTTTTTTTCCTTTTCCTTTTCCTCTCTCTCGCGCGCGGAAGGCTAAAATTAATCCGGTCGCTCCCATGCATCGATCACACACCAAAAAAGCAGGAGGTCCCCGCGCGCGAGAAAAAGATCGATCGTTCGTTCGTTCGACTCATGTATTTTTTGCCTACGCGTCCACGTACGGACGTGCCTTTCTCCATCCGTTTCTTCACACGTACGTACAGATAAGAAGAAATATAAGGAAGGGATTAATTACCTGTTTAGTGGATATATGGATGGATCGGCACAAGATCAAATATATCGGCCGATCACCGCGCCCTGCAGCCAGCCGGAAACAAATAAACGGATCACGCCGATATACTGATGCATGGGTGTGCGTGAGACGAAATCAGAATAACCATCAACCTCGCCGCAGAATAGCCAGCCAGAGCCAGAGATACATCTCCATTCTCGCCTCCGTCCTCACGCCCACGCCGAGCCGTCGCCACGACGAAGTGACATCTCCATTCTCGCCTCCGTCCTCACGCCCACGCCCAGCCGTCGCCAAGCTCGCCCAAGTCGCGACAAGTCACACGCGCAACCGCACGCGGCTCCCTAACAATGGCCTCGTATTTATAGGAGACGGGGAGGGAGGTTGGAGGGAGGACACTTTGAATTTTGAGGCGAGAGAGAGGTACGGCGGGAACAAAAATAAAATTTCGGCTCCCTCCAATGAAAAAGATGGCGGGAAAGGGTCTGACAATTCGGATCTGTCTCCTTGTTGCTACCTAGTAGTTGCGATGGACGGCTTAGATTGTATGGTGCCTCAGATTGCTGACTTGGACCTTTCCTCCTCCTGTTAATAAGGCACCTAATTAATTGGCTACGTAAATCCCGTACACCCAATCCTAGTGGGGCGGGCCGAAATTGTAGGATGTCAATCCCCGTACGCAAAAATCATGGATTCTTTCACACCGGATACAATTAATTCTCGGTGTCAACAAGGAAAGTTGCCGTGGATACATGTTTCTCATCCACTATTTACGGCCATGAATTAATGAGAGCGGGCCGGTCATCGGCGAATAACTTGTTAGGATGGATGGATGGATGGACGGCTGAGGCCGGTACGTAGTATGGTGCCTTGGATTCCTGACTTGGAGGTTCCGTCTCTAATTGATAGATAAAGGATACAGTACCTCCTAAGAGATCTGCCTCATCGATCGGCCGGAAATCAGGAATATAAATCCCGTAAATCTTGTTCTCAAGATATTCCCATCGTATTGACCAGCATTTTTTTACGGGCACCATGTCATTGTTTTCCATGCACCTTATTTACCAAGATCGGTGACTTGGAGCTCTCCCCTTGTCCTGTTAATAAAGGCACCTAATTGGCTACGTAAATCATGTACATTCTGTCTAACTGTCTGCCCGCATTTGTAAGATACTCCTATCACATATGTAAATCATGTTCCCTGATTTGTAGGTTCATCTAATTTACCGATTGCATATATTTCTCATCCTGATTGCAAAACATTCACTGCTGTACACACCCTGGATGGATATGCATATGCGTTCTCGTGCATAAAATACGGTCACCGACAAAACATTCACTTGTGATCACCCAAATACGGAGCGGTCACCGGCGACCAACTTGCACTCTACTTCGGCCACCTTCGAGGACGCTTGCCGCTGCTGCGCTTGTTGGGATGGATGATGGATGGACGGCTGAGATAGTAGTATGGTGCCTCGGATTGCTGACTTGGAGCTTCCCTGTAAATAATAATGCATTCTACTAATTGGCTAGGTAAATCCAGTACAATAAATTCTAGGTAAGTTGGGCAGGCCGGAATTGTAGGATATCAATCCCGGTACACAAATCATGCATTCTTTCACCGGGTACAATTAATTATGAGTGTCAACAAGGAAAGTTTGCCTAGTACTAGTTGTGCGATGGACGGCTTAGTAGATTGTATGGTGCCTCGGATTACTGACGCTTGGACCTTTCCTCCTCCTGTTAATAAGGCACCTAATTAATTGGCTACGTAAATCCCGTACACCCAATCCTAGGTAAGTGGGGCGGGCCGAAATTGTAGGATGTCAATCCCCGTACGCAAAAATCATGCATTCTTTCACACCGGATACAATTAATTCTCGGTGTCAACAAGAAAAGTTGCCGTGGATACATGCATGTTTCTCATCCACTATTTACGGCCATGAATTAATGAGAGCGGGCGGGTCATCGGCGAATAACTTGTTAGGATGGATGGATGGACGGCTGAGGTACGTAGTATGGTGCCTTGGATTCCTGACTTGGAGGTTCCGTCTCTAATTGATATATAGATAAGGAAGGATATACCTCCTAACAAATCTGCCTCATCGGCCGGAATTCTGGAATATAAATCCCGTATATCTTGTTATCGAGATGGACCAGCATTTTGTTCACGGGGCACCATATCGTTATTTTCAATGCACCTTATTTTTTAGACTAACAGGGAGGCTCTCCCCGGCTCCATTTTACTCAAAAACGAAACCATCAGAGTCGTTTACATGCAATAAAAGGTGGATCTGGGTAGTTATTTATACGTCGGAATTTGCTCCAATCACATTCCTGTTAATAAGGCATTCTTGTTGCCTAATCCCGTACAACAAACCTGGATAAGTGGGGCATGACGGAATTGTAGGATGTCAATCCCCGTACACAAATCATGCATGTTTTTAATTACTACTAATAAATATACAAATCACACCGGCCCCCATGAGGCCATGATGATCAATCAAGCATTCTTCACCAGGGGTACATTCAATCCATTCTTGTCATGGAGGGAAAGTTCCCTGATTGCGCAGGAGATCCATCATCGGCGAAAAACTTGCACCGCCACCTTCCTCTCCTCCATGGCCGTCACCTGCGCTGCATATAAGTTGACAGCGCTTCAGTTGCGCCGTGGACATGCTGCGCTTAACATGCATTCTCATCAATCGACGTACGGACTTCAGCACGCCAAACGGACAGTTAGTGCTACTGCTGTGAGATTGTCTCATCTATCAGTGAGAGTGCCTTCAAGGAGGGAGGAGCAGTATAGCCAATGGACGGACAGCTAGCTTGTAGCTCGCCTGGACGGACAGAACCATTCACAATGAAAATTCTGGGAAACAAAATTGAGCGTAATAATTAGCAGGAGCGATCGAACTTTGGGCATGAGCTTTCTGGTTCCGTTTTTAGATCACACATCAAATAGTCATATTTATACAAGTGCATAAAGCACAACACTTGCGACATCTAAATATAGAAATTACAAATCAACCAAATACGTTGCCACTAGTAATACTACTTCTGATTTGGACGATACACTTGACCCAATATTACATCAACCGAAGAACTAGCACCACATAATAGGCCGCTGCCCGCGCCCAAGCAATGCTCTCGTCACTGCCCACCTCGGCGGTTTCCAGCTTCCTAGACGTCCTCCTCTTCCCTCTGCTGGTCACCAGGGGAGCTGTCTCCTATATAATCACCTAAGCAGGTGAAGATGGTCATTCCATCCGCTGCCAAGAAATGTAGGAGGTCCAAACATTCAAATAACACCACATCGGCTAGCTAGCATCAGGATTCGCCTACACATGCACATCTCACCTCAAGTCTACCATCATAAAAGCACCTCTCAATTTACCAAGCACGTCCCACCGGCAACATCCAGCACCACTTCTCCCTTGCTGCTGCCGCCGCCGTCGCATCCACCTCTCCCCAGCTGGTCCAACAAGGCTCGGCCATCACCTGCATGCACAACAAGATTCTACAAGGGTATACTTCTACATGTGAGGCCAGAAGTGGAACAACATTATAAATTCATCAGAATTATAAATTGCCGATTCAGTAGTACGTGCATTTCATCATGTGTACATACGTGCAACAACAGGCAGAGACAGAGTAGGCAGCTTAAGCAAGCTAGCTAGCAGAACAAGTTTGGCTTGGCTGGCATCATGATGAATTTGACCAAATGAAAGTACCAGGTCAAAGAATAGTAGCAAATTCTATGCCTCCCGAGCAGCATAGCATCCAGTGCAAAACCTGTCTCTCAATTATGAAAATTATAGTGAAGGTGGGAAGCAACCTAGGCAATTGTGGGACTATTTCCTAATCACAAGTCAGCTGAGAAAATCTTCAATAGCAACAGACCATCGGATGGATGGAAGGTGCAGAGAGTAACCATGGCTCGATTGGCCACGGTATCACAGCGCATTTATAGAGAGAATGGGAGAACTAGAAACAAACCATAACCATGGAGACGAAGAAGAGGCCCCCACCACTGCCAAGGTGAACTCGCCGCCATCAAACGGCAGTGAGGGAGAAGGTGAAGGACGAGGTAATCAAAGCCGAGGACCAGGCCAAGGACCGGTCGGGCCTACAACCGCACGTGATGCGCAGGAGGCCAACAGCCAGCAGAGGAGCAGCACTGCCAGAGTCGGAACAACTTGAAGCCAAATATTTACCAAGATTCACATGACTCTCAAGACTTGACCTAAGAATGACACAAGTTAACTTCCAGCAGACGAGCAATAATATGTTGAAATAACAAAAACATGCTAATTATTGTGGGACTGATACTACAAAAATGAAAAGGCTATCTCACGATCATAAGTTGATATATATGCTGATCATAATCAATGAGAAGGAACAAAAATAAAGACGAGAGGTTGGTTTTGTTTTGAGGCTTTCAAATTGGTAAATCATTAGATAATAAACAGTCAGCAGGCATTTTCATGTTCTACTCAAGTCTCACAAGCGATCAGCAAGTGATTCTTGCTGCTTGGATCTAGTACACAGCACAATTTTCATTTTACAGCGCTATTTCCACCTAAAAATCGAATCAGCTGATGCACATAGACATTTCCACCTAAAAAATCAAGGGGAGATCCTGAACATACAAATTAACGAGCTAGTCTGGACATACAAATTAACCAGCTAATGAACATCCTGGACAGAATATGGATACGCATATCCAAATGAAACAGTGCTGCCAAATGACACTTTTCATCCAAATGAAATGATTCGACATCGACTACAGCCAGGACAGAATGTGAATCAAGAAGCTACCTTTGGCTGCCAATGTCGAGGAGCCTCCTGGACGGTGGTGGCAAGGTCGCTTGGGGCGATCTCCTGCACGACCTTGACGAGCCCGACCCGGCCTCTATTGCTCGCGTCGCCACCGTCGCGCCCTGATAGGTGGCGCCCCCTCGGCAACGTGCAGACAGCTGCCCATCACACAGCGCCCAAGAAAAAAGACAGTATTTTGTTGAGAACAACACTCAATCTAGTCATTTCTCGGGAAAAGTACAATAAACTTTACTTGGAATGCTTTGTAACACAACATGAAAGAACTAGATGATCAAGAGAACACTGCTCCCGCAAGCACATACCTTGGTGGGATCAATAATAGCAGCACCCAGATCCTCATACATTCCGGTGGCAGCATTATAACCATACTTGGAAATTTTCATGAGCAAGGACCAACATGCAGGAAAACCTCAAAATTAGCTAAACCCATGTAGTAATCCAGCTATTTCTACCAAAATGTTAGATATAATGGTAAGACGGGAGAAGAATCTGTTCTTGTCAATTAACAGGAAAGAGCATATCCAATTCACACAAACACTGAAACCATGATTGGATATATACGTGGACATAAACACAATGCACAACAAACACTGAATATGACTAGTACTAGGCCTAGCTGATCAACATTGAGCATTCAAGTTGGCAAACCAACATTCAGTCAATATGGACGAGTCCAATCTTTAGCATCCAGTGAACAATTTTTTCACAAACACAAACAGGCTTACATAATCCAAAGCTACGACCTACTACTAATAATGCCAAGCATCCAAGAGTAGGCAGACTGCGCACATACATGCATCAGGGAGAGTAAGCAAGCAAGCTAGCAGAACATTCAGCTAAGCAAGCTCCCTAGCATCAGGATTCAGGATTGAGCCACCCAAAGCAGTCTATATAACACAGGTAGCATGCATACATCCTGAAATGCATCAGTCAAGCACATGCGCCAGAAACTTACCTAGCCATCGGAGTCGAATAAGAGGCAATTGATGCTGCGGTTGCGGCGCGGTGAACTCGCTGCCATCGCACAAAAGAGGGGGCAGAAATAGTCAAAGCATAGGGCCAGCCAAGCCTACAACCACGCGTGAGGCGCAAGACGCGCGACCAGCACCATCAGAGCTGGAATGGCCATATCACACCGTGCCGAACCGCCAGTGAGCCGGAGTTGAGCCGCACCACATACACCTATGCACCTCACATTTTCGAAGTAAACATGTTAGAAAAGAAAGGAGGACAATTAAGCTACTATGCACAAAACATACAATGGATGAACGGAATGCACCATGATCACTTTGAACAGCACATACACTCATCACGAGAACAAAAATAATACAAATACATAATGGCATAGCAAATAAGTGATCTAGTGTTCAAGCATCCCAGAAAATCAGTAGAAATCAAGTTCATCACCAATTATACATATAAATAATCCATACAAGTACTAAAATATGATCAAGAATAAGCTCCTAATCCATCATGGTACATATAAGTAGTTCACCAACTGCAACAATTCAAGAATGAATAAGACAACCAGAAACACTAGATGTCTAGGATTCTATCATAAACAGTAGTACACTAGTATGACTAACAATTGGCTAACACAAGACATGCACACGGCCGTGGCATGAAGGCCACAACTCAGAGGACCACCTCTAGAAAAACAAACTCCTCGCTAACCTATTCCTCGCATTGAGCAAGAACACAATGCACACAGATCACTATCTACATGTAGAAACCATACCAAGCCACCAAGGTAGGAGAGTGAGATTACCTTAACACCATACTCGACGGTAAGTCCTGATCATCCATGGCTGGGAAGCAGGACACCACTGGAGGCGGCGAGGACCAAAGATGCTCTTCATGCCCATCCGAGTCGGGGTACACTGGGATGGTGACAAACCGGAGTCGGCAACTTGCCTGTGATGCCATCAAGACAAAAAACAATCAATATCAGGATCAGAGGAGTATATTAAGAATAATGAAGGCGTTTATGCTCTACACGACAAGGAAATGATGCAAACTCTCACCATACAGGGCATAGAGTGCGTGTAATACAGCTACTCTAGGCTCTAAAAAGTATGTAAACTACAATAGCTACTATAAAAACTATGGATCCCAGTGAAAATGAAATGGTGCTGCCAAATGACCATATTCATCCATATTTGGAATGAACTATAAGTGCATACAAGGTTCCTCTCGTACCGGGGCAGAGATAGCATCGATGAAGAACGCATGTCGGTCCCCAACATCATGCCGCTCTGCTGGCCTCATCCCTCCCTGTATCAACAAACCAATCAGACCGTAACACTCCACAAAGCAGGTTGGGATCCACTATCCTAAGTGTTTCGATACATCATACTTTGAACCATAAATCTAGACTATAACATCATATTCTAACCAAAGTACTTCTCTAGCAGTTAAAAAATGAGATGCTAGGAAGACTTATGCATCAAAATAACTAGTGGAAATAAAGCATTGCACATAGTATTGGCGACAGGTTGCTGTACTACAACATATAAAGGGTGGACCAAGGAAACGACATGCAGCTAGCATCAGGACAAGATCACCTACCCCAAACCATTAGGTGCTTTGCAAGACAATAGGTGTCTCACTAACTAACATGAGCTCTGAATGTGTGTGCTCTGAAAGTTTGCTTGATCTACTACACTAGTTGATTAAGAGAAGAACTAAAAAGCACATGACAAGCAGAGCTAGAACTGACGGATTTATACCTCTCACTTTTGTAGGACCAACTCGATGAAGACGCAGCAGCTGTAGAAGCAAACTTGGGTCGTCAGCTAGGCCGGAGCAGGGGTGCCTCTCAGCTCTTGGCCCGGGCACCGGGGAGCCTCGAACAGCAGGGAGCATGCCGTGTGGTCGGCGCCGTCACGAGTGCTGCTGTACGTGGTCGCCTCCTGCCGGCGAGTTGTGCAGGGCGTCCCACCCAATCTCTCTCCCAAAGGTCTGCTCAAGATAACATTTTGTCTACAAAACCAAAGAAACAATTCATGCCATCATTATTCACACAAGCTGCTACACTAGTAAAATTGCAAGTGTACTGTAATGAAGGAGGGGCAGAGTAAACTTACATGGAAGCTCTCAGCAGCAACGCCCCTGCTGCTCCAACTGATGATGGGCTATTGAGATTCTCACGTTGCCGACAGAGAGTGCACAGCCTTGAAGCAGAGGCTTGGCATGCAGCATAGGTCCAGGTTTGGCATGCAGGTGCAGAACTCTGCATTTTCAGAATATAGGAAAACTGTCAACCTTGTAGATCAATGGAACGGGAGACACCAAGAAATGCACAGGCGATTACTAGAGAAAAGGATTGCAAGTGGTATTAGCAATAGGTCTCTGCTCTAGTACATAAAAAGGGTATATCAATGAAACAACATGGATGTTGCATCAGGACATGATCATCTACTCCAAACTACTACGTGCTTTGCAAAAAAAAAAGTATGTCTCACTAACAGGAGCTCCCTGTGGTATGCTCAAGATGACTTTTTTTTGTACAAATGCAAAGAAACAACTCGTGCTATAATCAATCACACAAGGTGCTCACCAGTAAAGCAGCTGCAACGCCCCTGCTTCTCCAATAGATGAGGGTATATTGAGCTCCTCGCACAGCCCGCAGCAGACGTGAACGGTAGCAGTAAACATGGGTGAAACGTAGACTCTGGATATTCAGAAAACAATAGAACTCTGAAGATCGATGGAACAGGAGACACAGCAAGGAATGCACAGACGATTGTACTAGAGAGAAACGCAATACCTTGTAGCCTAGTCGTCGTGGAGCGCGCAGGCAGCACCCCCGACCTAACCATGGTTATGGGTCAGATCGACCGGCTGGAGGAGCAGCGGACGAACCAGCGCCGGAAATCGTCGGGGAGGGTCGATGGACGCCGGAAGGCGTCGTCTTGCGCCCGCGCATCTGTGGCGGCGCCGACCGGCCGGAATCCTGGGCGCTAGGATTCGTCGTGGGGCGGCGGCCGGGAAGCACCACTCCATGGAATCGAGAGAGGAGGATGAGGTGGTGTCGGGGCTGTGGTCAGCGTCGCGATGAATCGCCGGAGCCGGCCGGAATCGACCGGCGACGGAGGCGGCGGAATGGGGATCGTGGCTGGGAGGGCGTGGTGGTCTCTGTTTGGTTCGATCGATCTATTTGGTTCGATTTGGGCCTAAAATCACGCCCCGCATAGTTTGGGCCCGAAATTCCGCCCCGCGTCGTTTGGGATAGTCAAATATTTGTGGCGGGCTTTTCATCCCGAAATTTGGTTTGGCGCCTAAAACTCAATTGTGTACTGTACTACTACCAATCAAACTATCACGTACACACCTAGACTCCATGCACGCATACATGCCCTAGGTCGCATATTTTGCCACCTTTCAAGGCAAGCCTATCTTGGATGCCTTCATATCCACGGTGGCCGAAAAAATACATATTTTCTACATGTTTAAAATGTTATTTAACACTTACAAGACTAGATAGTGCATATTTCGTTTCATGCTACTCACCAGATTTGTTCACGACAGGAAAAAAAAACCAGACGGTGATTTTCCATGACCTCTCTATAAGCGTGTACTTCGGGTCAGTGGACAGAGATATCGTCCCGGGACCCCAAAACACTATGCTATAACCTTTATGATGTTTAGAATGGCCCATCTTCATATCCCTAGTGGAAAAAAGTGTATCGTATTAGATGTATATACTACAGAATGACCTATCATAGATAGTTTCACAAAATCCTTATTTTGCGCCATGAGATGATGTCTATTGTTTCATGCCATCAGATAATCGCCTCAATCGGTTGGGTATCGTATACAAAAGTTACCACAGACAAATAAATATTTGGACCCGTGTATTCTAGCACACAGCCACAATAACGAAACAACACATAAATGAAAGGTAGTAACTATGTCCTTGCATAAAATAACAACGCGGGACAACGGGAACACATGAAATGATAGTAATATTCATACCCACGCATAAAATAATAACGTGGGCTACACATGAAACGATAGGTAATCTCCTGACATGTATCTTAACATGCGTCAACGCAAATTGCACATGAAATTATAGTCGCCTAGCATAGTATAAGAAATACCGTCCCATAATACAATTAGCTGGAAAACACAGTGCTCCATTGTGTTAGCTCGTCACCCACCGTAGGATATTGGTGTTCCAACTTCCCTAGCAGCCTAGGCATACCAAGGTCATGAGTCTCAACGCATATCTAAAGGGTTCGACAACCAATTTGACCTAGAAGAGCCCCTAAACTCCAGTTCCATCACCTGCAACATATAAAGGAGAGGGGAAACAACAAAAAAGGTGAGTCTATGATACGGGTGCTTGGTCGATCTGAACGGGGCTATGGGGTATATGCATGAATTCTCGACCGAGGCAAAAGTGGTGTACAATAATCACGTTGATCAATAATATGCATGCTTCTGTGAGATGGACATGCACACTATTGTCTCTCTCGCTTGGCTATGCCTACTTACAATTGCAAGTAGCTAAGGCTGTAGACGGCCAGCTTCTCCCTTGGCTACTCCATCTAGTCCCCTGCCAACAATGCCCGCGCCTAGAGCACCGACTTGGGCCTCTTCTCTTCCTCCCCGACTGACCAGAACGTAACAGGGTTCGACGCCAAGATCTCAACACCAATGGTGGTGGTCTTGACGGCCCCAACCTCATCACCTCCGACAAGATGATGATTGGCAGGAGTTACAATATGTTAAACGAAAAGGTGAAGGGCTACTTCAACAATTCATTCGGGAGGTCACGCCTACGATAGGAAATGATCCGGTGCCGTGGATGGCAATATGAAGCACGCCAAGAGCGAGAGGCGGCGTCATCGGAGAAGAGGTTCAAGGCACTGCCGCGGAACGAGCCCATCATAAGTACAGGCACATCACTCAGTTTGGCTATTCTCTAGGCACTTAACCGTTTTTGCCACAAACCTTATCCACTTCAAACACGCTTGTCAAAACGGCCAAGTCATTGGACAATACAACCCCAACTGGTGTGTCTCCACTTCCAAAAACGGCAGTACTTGCATGACTCTGAAAGGCCAAAAGTGGTTACAAGTTTTTCCAATGGCAAGAAATGATTGAAGATTTGTAAAGACCATTTAGATCAAAATAATACTCCAATTGTATCACTTTCGTACTTGCATGTCTTGGTTTCTACTACACATAGTACTTGGTGTAAGTGTAACCTAACTTGGCAAGAGAATCTAGGTTGACGAGCTCATGGGGCCGTTTGTGTTTATCGTCATTGTTGTTTCATTCAGCTCAATGCTGCAACAAAGGTCATTGGATTTTAAGTACAAGGACGTGAACGAGCAGGCTCTCGTTGGATACGACGTGACCTTTGTGGAGTCCGGGGACTATCGCACGTGTACTGGGATGCCCTACTATGAGGATGTCGCAGCGTACACCTTTTCTTTACAAAACTTATCACTATGTACATCGTCATTTCTAGAAAAACAACTCACCGAACGCAATTGGCAAATATGCCCTAGTGAAAAAACCAGCTGATTGACGTGTCACATGCCGCACTACGGGAAACCGTCAAAACGCCGACGGCGGTCCGCCGTCGGCGTAGCCACGATCGCCGTCGGTGTAGTATTACGCCGACGGCCGCCGTCGGCGTAATGGCGTCGGCGTAGGACGCTGTCGGCGTATCCGCCGCCGTCGGCGAAGACGTAGTGGGACCCACAAAACGGCCGTCGAACGTCTCCGTCTGCTCCACCTATACGCCGACGGCAGTGCCGTCGGCCTAGGCTGCCACGTGTGCTGATCTGGTGCGTCTGGGAGGAGTCTTACGCCGACGGCAATGCCGTCGGCGTAGGGATGACCATATGGTCCTCCATCGTCGACGTGGCGCCATCTTGTGCGTCCCCGCAGACCACGACCCAACAAAACTCACAGCCAGATTTTCCTAGATAATTTATTTATAACAAACCAATTGCAAGAAATCACGGATAGGCCCATGACGAGTTACGTCTCCCATATGATGTTTTGTTGTTAGACAACCACGTCATGGTGTCGCTCTTGGACTTGTTCCGAGGAAGGTTTAAAATATGATGTTTGAAAATTACAAAATGTTATAAAAAAAATCAGCTTATCTCCTAGCATATATACCTTGATATGGCAAATGCAATGAAAGGTAACGCTTTTCACGAGCATAAAAATAACAAAGCGTGACACTGCACATCAAATGACGTAATAATTGTATCCTAGAATAAAACAATAATGCAGTGCAACAAAACGACACATGAAACGATATGACCGGCTCCTAGCATGTGGTCGAGGCAACGAAATGGCATATTTAATTTATGGCCTCCCTCAACCTATTTCCAGTGATGCTTTTCGTGTAATCCATATCGATCAAGGCACATCAATTCCGGGTTAGGGGCATATATATGTGCCACGTATTTTTTTGGTTGACAACATCTAGGAGTTTTAGGAAATAATTTATGATCTCGAGGATCATCTTTTTTTAAGTAAAACCTCTTTATTACCAGGACTACAAAGTTTGGCCATTTGAGCTAATAATTCATGTGCCACCCTATTATCCATTCATTAAAAGTAAAAGGACCCGAAAGAAGAATGAAAGTACATCGATCATAGTGCTAGAAATTTACAAAGAAAGGACACCGAAAGATAAAACTAGGTCGAAACAAGACCCTTAATTGCCAAACTCTACACTCTCTGAGATGAAAACCGGTCGTTGTCAAGGATACGAGACCACTCGAAACGGCACTAGTATATTGTGAATCAACCTCCATTTTTCACCGGAAGCACCTGCAATACCCCCGGGATTTTCGTTAGCTTCTAATTAGTTTTATTCTGCTAATCTAATTTTTGAAGTAGCATAATAGATAGGAGGGTACTTGTCTATACACAAGCATGAGCTAGACGATAAACCGGATAATATTTTAACCATAGACTCAATAGTGCATTAGCTTAATTACCTGTCTGCTTCATAGAGGCATGTAATGAACCATCGACCAGCCAAGGGGCAAAATCAACATTTCTTCGGCCATCGACCATCAACTCTTCTAAATACGTACGAATAGAGCGGGACCAGAGAGAGCTGCAGTTGGCGAGAGAAAGGGATTGAGGGAAGGAATATAGTACTCACTCCGTATTAAAATATAAAACTTTCTACCTAGTTTCTGCATGCATGCATCTAGACATATTTTAGTGCAAGGTTCATGTGAATTTTGCACTAAAACATATCTAGATGCATGCATGCAGAAACTATCTAGAAAGTCATATATCTTGATACGGAGAGAGTATATGACTATGAAGAAGATTATGCAGACAGTCAAGTGGTGTATTTATTCCATCATAGTCCCTCCGTTCATAATTATAAGCCGTTCTAGCTAGTGCATATGTTGTCTAGATACATAGTGCAATGAGTGAACATGCACACTAAAATTTGTCTATATATATGTAGATACATATGAATGCGGTAAAGAGCTAAAACATCTTATATTGAAAAACGGATGGAGTACGAGATTACGCAGGCAGGGTCGTCTATGAACTAGCGACCGAGAGGCACGAAAATATATATATGTGTCAATCAAAAGAATGGACTTAGCTCATTTGGTCATGCACGTACTGTGGGTTTGCATGAGATGAGAGGCATGCAGCATAATGACTTGATGTGCGCGTACATACAATTGCACCACGTCGGCGGGAAAACACGCAGCAGTAATTATAAGAGGAGATGGAGGGGCCACGACCGAGAGTTAGACAGTTCAGCGAGCAGCTGAGGCTGTAGACGGCCAGCTTCTTCCTATGCTACTCCATCTAATCCCACGCCAACAACGCTAATTTAGTTCAACTTCGGCGACAGAGAGATGAAGGCCGAGCGACTTCAACAAGTCCATCAGGAGGCCACAGCTACGACAAGAAATGAGCCGGTGCCATGCATGGACGGCAAGAGAAGAAGCACCCCAAGAGCGAGAGGCGGTGGCATCAGAGCGGAATGCTTACGCCTAACTCATCGTAAGTAGAGACACGTCAACTTGACTATTTTCTAGGTGCTTAACCGTTTTCGCCACAAACATTCTCCAGTGCACAACACGCTCGGTCAAAACGGCCAAGTCATTGGACAGTACAACCCCAACTGGCGGTGTGTCTCCACTTCCCAAAACGGCAACGTACTTGGTAGGACTCCGAAGGTCAGAAGTGCTTACAAGTTTTTCGAATGGCAAAAACTGATTGAATGTTTTGCAAAGGACCATTTAGAAAGAAAAAATACTCCAATCGTATCACTTTCATGCTAGTAAACTGCGATTGTGCGGCATGCTTACGCCTCGGTTTGCTCTACTACACATACACATAGTACTTGGCGTAAGTGTAACCTAGCTTTGCAAGAGAAGCTAGGTTGACGAGCTCATGGGGCAGTTTCTGTTTATTGTCATTGTTTTTTCTTCTAGCTCAATGAGGCAACAAGAGTCACCGGGTTTTAACCACAAGGACGTGCACAAATGTATCAGTGTATATCGTCATTTCTACAAATACATCTCACCGAACGCAATTGGCAAATCTGTCCTAGTGAAAAAACTAGCTAAGTGACATGTGTCACATGCCGCCAAGCACAAGGTGGCGGACTGGCGGGGTCT
This sequence comes from Poa pratensis, assembly GCA_947311845.1. Taxonomy (NCBI): domain Eukaryota; kingdom Viridiplantae; phylum Streptophyta; class Magnoliopsida; order Poales; family Poaceae; genus Poa; species Poa pratensis. The sequence goes on from CAMZMU010000034.1 coordinate 5,324,278, forward strand.
GAGCTAGGCGCCAGCATAACACCCTTGATTTAATCCCCGTAATTAAGTTCCTCGTATTAATGCGCGCGCTTGATTTTCACCCGATTAATATCTGCATGATTAACTCTTTCCAAATATAGCGCCCGCAATAATTACCGTGTTAAATTTTGGAGAGGACATAATTTCTCCCGTGATTAACTTGTGCGACATATTCTCTTCCCTTTCTCTCCCTGCATGACATGCATATCATCTGGTACGGTTGTACTAGTAGTACATTTTTTACATGCCCACTAATTTAGATTCCTTTCTTCACCATATTTAATTGGCATTAATCCACGGACAAAGCAAATGGCAAGAACAGCTTTCTTTACCCGATTTAATTGACATTAATCACAGAAGAAGGGAAAAATGGCAAGAGCAGCTTTCTTTACCCAATTTAATTGACATTAATCACAAACGAAAGAAAAAATGGCAAGAGCTGCTGCATACACTAGGGGCAGGGCTTTCAGCATTTGACCAGGACCTTCCGCTTGGTTACTCGGTGGGAAGACCTTTTCGCCACCCCACTACGGGAGAGCAGAACTTTGCCGTGTGTCTGGCTCTTTGCCGTGTGCTGGATGTCGGGCACACGGTAAAGAAATCTTTGCCGTGTGTCGGCACACGGCAAAGAAAAGCACACGACAAAGACAGAAAAAAACACACGGCAAAGAGACGCACACGGCAAAAATTAAGCAAAGCACACGGCAAAGAAAAGAGAGCAAACGGAAGCATAAACGGCGGAGTCAAAGCAAAGCACACGGCAAAACAAAACACACGGCAAAGATATTTTTCAAAATTAAAAAAAAATGAAAATCGATCTTTGCCGTGTGCCAACACACGGCAAAGACCAATTTTCATTTTTTTTTTCAATTTTACTTTATCTACTTGTAACAACGGTATGACCATTCCCGTGGCGTAGTTTGTGATAAATTTTTCATATTTTACACATGGGTGTGTCTTGTTATGACAAACAATATTGCAGAACTGAGTTTTTTCAAATTATTTTTATAAATAGTATTTTTTACTTTTTAAGTGTAATTTTTTTTTTTGTGAAGCAAGTACACAAAATATGCTGAAAAATGACACCCATCTAGTTTCCATAAAAAGTAGACCATATTTGATGGATAATACACAAATATTAGTAATTTTCTAGGTTTCTATCTAATTTCGCCTATTTAAATTACTTTATGCCTATTTTCCGAAAGTAATTCAAATTTGAACTACAAGTGTGTGATATTTTGCTCTGAAATTTTTACAAAAATCATTTTAAGGTACACAATTAGTGGTTATATCACAGAACTTTCGATAGTTTTTGCAGAATTGAGTTTTTCAAATTATTTTTATAAATAGTATTTTTTTTTAACTGTAAAAAATAACATTTTTTGTGAAGCAAGCACACAAAATATGCTGAAAAATGACACCCATCCGGTTTCTATAAAAAGTCATGCTTATATTTAGCATAGTGTAAGGCACACAAGGATTAATATATGCAATAGTCACTGCTAAATACTCAAACTAAGATAAGAAAAGGAAAAATAAAAAACCAAAAGAAATCTTTGCCGTGTGCAGACACACGGGAAAGAAAATACGCGTTCTGATTGGCTTAGAGAGTTTCTCGCGGATCACACCTATTAGCCATTGGATGTTTGATCTGCAGGTCCAACGGCTCCCACAAGCTCAAAAGAAGCACACCATCCGCGTATTCCTTTTTGATTGGTCAAGGACGAGAGGCAGCTGGATGCATATTCCTTTCCTCGTTCCAAATAAAAATATAAATGAGCCTTATCCTCTCGCTCGATTCTTTCCCTGCCGCTCCTCTCCTCTAGCTCCCGCCGCTCCTCTCCTCTGCCGACCTCCACTGCGTCGCGCCGGCTGCTCCCTCCTCCGCCACTGCTCTCCGCTGCCGCCGACGGGCGCCTGCCGGACCTTTTCCTTCCTCGCCGGCCTGCTGGACGACGCGGCCATGGTGGAGTCGCTGCCGAGGCTATCGATCCGGAGGACGCCGCGGCCATGGCGGTGTCGCTGCCACAGCTCCACGGTGGGGCCTTCTTCTCCGGTGGCGTGGCGCGGGGCTCCTCGACATCGCGCCCGGCTGCTTCCCGCACGGCGTTCAGGTCGTGCGAGCGCCTCAGCGGCGCCTCCCTGCTGGACGACGCGGCCATGGCGGCGTCGCTGCCGAGGCTATCGATCCGGAGGACGCCGCGGCCATGGCGGCGTGGCTGCCGAGGCTATCGATCCGGAGGACGCCGCGACCATGGCGGCGTCGCTGCCACAGCTCCATGGCGAGGCCTTCTTCTCCGGAGGCGCGGCGCGGGGGACTCCTCGACATCGCGCCCGTCTGCTTCCTGCACGGCATTCAGGTCGTGCGAGCGCCACAGCGGCGCCTCCTTGCTGGACAACGCGGCCACGGCGGCGTCGCTGCCGAGGCTACCAATCCAGAGGACGCCGCGGCTCCACGGCGGGGCCTTCTTCTCCGGCGGTCAAGGCCGGTCACCGCTCGATCTGCCAGTCAACGTCGTTCCTCGTCCCACTGGGGACTGTTTTTTTTTTTTGACAACGTCATCCTTCTTTACCGTGTGCTTATACACGGTAAAGGGGAGGGGTCTTTGCCGTGTGTGACCTGCGGGACCCACTTGTCAGGACAGCGCCGTCAACGTCCGTCGTCGTCGTCAAGTGGCGGTGGGACCCACCTGCGGTCTTTGCCGTGCGCCCGATATTTGGCACACGGCAAAGAGCACGTTGCCGTGCAATTCTTCCCCGTGTACTCTTTGCCGTGTGGTGCACACGGCAAAGCCTTTGCCGTGTGTTTTCTGGGCTTCACCGTGTGCATTAGGCACACGGCAACGATCGTCTCTCCCGTAGTGCCCATACAGACAAGATGTAAGATATGTCAGGCTTTCTGACAAGATAGGTTTGCCAGATACGTTGGGACACGGGTATTTGTATTCCCAAATAGCCAACCGTGTTTTTTCATAAGCGTCTATAGGCCAACATTTTTTTTGATATGTATTTTGAGCTCCATGCTCGAGTCAGATGATAAAGAATGGAATAATTCCATTGGATTATCAAACACATTTGGAGGTTGGCTGAGAATAGACAAGGAAAAGATTGGTGAAGCTTCAATTTTAAGGCGAGGCATGCTAAGGGAAAACATCCAGAACAAAAGGCAAACAATGCAACTATCAACCCATCTATTTCTTCTTATTCGGGAAGCCATAGGCCATACATAACTAGCTGGCCGGTTTCTTGATCGTTGCAGTTTTGAAAGGAACGATGCCCTTCATCTTAAATCCATTATCCAAGCAAACTCATCTAATTCCTTTTGTGTCCTTGTTTTCTCATTTTGAACGAGTGCTTAAATCCATTTTCTCATTTTGAACGAGTGCTTTAAACTCATCTACTACACGCGATGGGAAGTACGTAGTACATTAATTTGCTGGTCCAGACAACATGCATGGACGTACTACGTGTGCTAGTTGCTAGTTAACCGTGTGCATGCACGCATGTATCCAACATGCAATGCTAGCTTTTCAAATGAAGCGAGAGGGTATTGTGCAAACTTGTGCAAGTGCTTGATAAGTAGAGTTGTATTTTGCAGCGAGAGGGTTTGCTTTTCGTTATCTTTCTTTCTCCATAGACAATGTCTTCCTGCTCTACCGAACACATCAAGCACACCAACAGGGATCAACTATGACAACATAAAATATGTGGGCAGAAATGACAGACAAGAATTTACAAGAACCAATATGTCTCCATATGACAAAAAAGAAGATTAAGAGAGATGTTGATTGGATTTTGTAGTACTGGCCAATGCAAGGACTGGTCTTAGTGTGGACGCAAATAATTCTCACCATGTTACCGAAAATACATAAACATATAGGCTACTGTGACCAAAATATCATTTTTTTTGTTACAATTGTCGTGTACAGTGTGACCACAATATCACAATGGTGGCAAAAGATTTAACTGAAGGTGCCATAAAAAATAAGGTGCTATAACAGCAATTTCTAGGGTCTTGGACAGACCGTGCAAGCTAGACACTTCGAAAACTATCATGAAAATGACGATGTAACCATGGTAATTATTTTTTACGATGAAAAAAATAATCGTGCTGGGTTGCCTGATCCGTACTAGTTCCACTTTGGCCAGAAGTTAATTAATTTTTGCATGCATCTCAATTGCATTCCTTTATCTCTAGATACGTTAAAGTCAAGCAAAATACATGACGATTCCTAAGAAGTGCATATCTAGCACGCCAATTTATGTTCGGATACGACAAAACTATAAGAGGAACTGAATGGTACAACAAAAATTTGCATATTATAATCGGAAGAAAATTTCTTAGATGGGTAAAGGTAAAGACTAAATTCAAATAGGAAACTACAAAGATACTCCGCACGTTGTTGCGGGAATCTTAAAATAAATTATAGGAGTATAAAGAAAGAATATATGATGTATGAAACTGAAAACAGTTCTCGGTAATATGGAGATTTGATTAGCCATAATAGTCAAAAACTCTAAATTTAATCAATATGAAATGTTGTATATTTAACCGCTAAAAATTGATGATGTGGAAACTATATGGATGGATGAAACCACATATCATGAAAAACAAGGAACAAAGATATTCCACATTACTATGCGCGAAAAGTACGGGAAAAAGGATTAGTTACAAACAGTCTGCACAAACACAATACAGTTACATTTCCCAAGCAATGTAATCCCAGATAAATAAGGTAGGCTCTCGGTTGTAAATTTCCAGTGTCAGTGCATCATGAATTAATTCCCTATATTATGTAGCCTTCATTTGATCCTCTTGAAAACATAAAGAAGCATTCTAATTTGGATATACCTCGCTTATCTCATGCAAGCAATCTAGATATTCAATACCACGAGCGCCGGCGTGCCGTCACGCCAAGGCCTACTAGTGTGCTCTTAAGTAGACGTTTTCTCTGACATTCATAGGCGGTCTGGTCACCAACGCCTATAAACACTCAATGCCTTCTTGGTCTTCACGTATGCGAATGTTTGACAAATATTGCCTTTCATACCGGAAACTTCTAGCTTTTTGTAGCAAGTGTTATCATGGACAGCAGTGCACACCGAGTTTCCGCCATAGTAATTGGTCGGCCGCCTCTGTTGGTACATGACCAGTTTGTTTTCCTTATCCATTAAAACATACTCGCCGTGAATGAAGTATGGTCGCACCATCTGTTGCGCCGTCCCGGACAAACCTAGGCTGTATTGATGGATCCAGATCTGCTCCTTCCTCCTAATCTCTAGAATCCACACCTATAAGAACCTCACTTTTCAGTTTGCTGCTCAAATTGTAGTAAACTTAACTACTACTAGCTAGTACTACACGCATAATAGTATGTTGTGGACAGGGGAGATTTGCAGAGCAAACTACCTCGATGTACCCGCACCCATAGCGGTAGGTAGTCGTTGCAGTCACAACGCTGAGCCTGCGGTTCACCTGCGCCAAGTGATGGATGGGTCTAGCCGACATGGGCAACGGCTTGGTGCAGGTCACCTGCTCACTCTCGAAGTCAAAAGACATGATCCTGTCCTCCGACCCCTCCGCGACCCAGTACGTCGCGCCGTTGACGCTGACGACGCCGCCGGCGTCGAGCTTGCACCTGGCGTAGGTGGGGACCGAGACCTCCTTCCAGGACGCCTCCCCGAGCGTGAACACGTGAACTGCGTCCTTGGTCTTGAAGAAGCAGGGGACGTGCACCACCTTGTATTGCCCCCTCTCGTGGTTGTACCCGAAGCTGTAGGCTTGGTGCCAGCTCCTGTTGGAGCAACGGGTGTTGTGGCGTCTGAAGAGGCCAGCGCGCGGCAGAGGCGGGAGCCTTAGGACGTCGCCGGTTGCCGGGTTGGCCAGGGTGATGGCGCCGCCGGGCTTGGCGTCGTCGCACAGGCAGAGCACGCCGCCGCAGACGCCGACCACCTCCATGCGTTCATAGATTTCTTTGCCGCTGGGCCAGACCTTTCGAGGTATGCAGGTCGTGGACGACCGTGCATCATCGAGGAGATACGCCGACTCCGTGGTGACGACGAGCGGCACGGCTTCCTGGCGGTACTGCTGCATCTGCGTGGTGCGCTGGTGGACGAGGTCGCGCCAGGAGCGGCAGACGAGGCGCAGCCGGCGGCGGGTGGCCCATGGGAGGCGCTGCAGGATGTCCACCAGGACATCCGTGCCGATGTACACCATCGTGCGCGACCTACTGCTGCGGCTCGATCGATCTGGCCCAGGGGTTTCGACGGAAGTGTTTGTTTGGGTTTTCCGTACGCGCACCGGTTGTCTTCCGTACTTGTGGCGATCCGATCCGTGATTTTTTCTAAGTTTGCGAAGAAGTAATCGGCAAGGTTTGTGCCGGAACGGAAAGACTCAGACGTAACGCGCACGGCCGGCCACAGAGAAATCGCAAGTAAGTACTCTAGATGACGAAGCATGTGCCGATCGACCTGAAGAAGAAACTGAAGATTTAAACCACACTTAACCTGACGAACCTGAAGATGAAGAATATAACACCTAATTTGGTCTGGACATTTTTCCAAACTACCAGGTTCTCGCAGTACTTGTCACTCTTAATAACACATCTGCAGTGAGACGAAGCTATCACGGGCAAAATCTATGTAGACAAATCAAAATTTTGGCAATCAAAAAAAGTACGAGCCACATTATCACGGGCCACCGAAATTTGCACGCGAAGGTGGCAACCAAATGTGAATTATAAATGAGATGTAAACACAAATGCTTCGCAAATTTTCTTTTTGTGCTATAAATTTCTTTGCTCACTGGAAATTTACATACACCCAGTTAACATGATTCTCACACATTGACGAAACCACGGTCGACAACTGCTTCTGTACTTTATGACTTATCTTAGATCATGTTATCCGGAGTTATTTTATTTTCAGTAGAGTTGGCGGATGAGTTTTTTCTTTTCTGATTGGGCCACGGCTTGAAGGCCCACCGCAATTACACGCTCTACATCCATCTTCTTCTTCACGAGTCTGCTCTCGCACCGACCGGCGGCGCTCGTTCCCCTCGCCGCCGGCGCACCAACGCTGTCGCTCACCTGAGCCATGCTCCGCTTCCGCAGCCGCATCCTGACCCACCTCCCCTATCCTCCCTCCGTATCTCCCATCCCGTTCCATCCGCACCGCCTCCTCTCCGCGGCCGCGCCCGCCGTTTCCCCAGCCCCCTGATTCGCCCTCGAGGAGTACCTCATCGCCACCTGCGGCCTCACGCCAGCCCAGGCCCTCAAGGCCTCCACTAAGATCTCCCACCTCAAGTCCCCTACCAAGCCTGACGCCGTTCTCGCCTTCCTCGCCGGCCTCGGCCTCTCCAGAGCCGACGTGGCCGCCGTCGTCTCCAAGGACCCACAGTTCCTCTGTGCCAAAGTGGAGAAAACCCTGGCCTCCAACGTCGCGGGGCTCACCGGCCTGGGTGTATCGCGTTCTGAGATCGCCCGCCTCGCCTCGCTCGCCCCCGACTGCTTCCGCAGTAGACCCGCCATCTCCAACCTACCCTACTACCTGTCGCTCTTGGGCTCCTGCGACAACTTCTTCCGTGTCCTCAAAAACAACTCCTATCTTCTCGGATTCAACCTGGAGAAGGTGGTCAAGCCCAATATTGCGTTCCTGATGGAGTGCGGGATAGGTGCTTGTGATATTGCCAAGCTCTGCATCGCTCGGCCATGCCTGCTCACCACCAACCTAGAGCAGGTCCAAGCGATGGTGGCTCGCGCAGAAGCTCTAGGTGTGCCCCGTGGCTCTGGGATGTTCAGGCAAGCACTGCAGGCTGTCGCATTCCTCAGCGAGGAGATTATTGCCGCCCGAGTGGAGTTCTTGAAGAAGACGTTAGGGTGGTCGGATGCTGAGGTGGGCATTGCTGTTTGTAATTCTCCAACGTTGCTGGGCAGGTCTAAAGACATGCTGCGCTGCAAATCGGAATTCCTTATCTCGAGGTCGAGTTGGAACCGGCCTACATTGCTCATCGGCCGGTAATGCTCTCTTATAGTTTGGAGGGGCGGCTCAGGCCGCGGTACTATGTTGTGAAGTTTCTCAAGGAAAATAATTGCTAGATCAAGACAGAGACTACTATTCTGCGGTCGCGGCGACAGAGACGGTATTCTTGAAGAAGTACATATCCCCTCACAGTGAAGCTGCGCCATACCTCTCTGAAGACTATGCAACCGCTTGCAAGGGAAAGTTCCTGTTAGATTCAGATCTACGTGAACCAAGAACGTTTATGAAAATTGGTAACTGCTTATGGCACATCAATTTTATAACTTTGTATTAGGCTGACAATTCCTGATTTGGTGTTCGTGGCCTAAGTAAGTTGTGGATGTCTGCTATGGTATGTATGCTAGTTAGTAGTTACATGTTGATTGGGTGATGTAATCCCGGATGCAATTGATAAACTGATTTGTGATTCCTGGTATGTTTATTACATCCTGATGTCATATTGACACACATCTTGGAACTAATTTAGTGAGATGAGATCACAGCTCAGGGCATCCTGCAAATGCTTTCAAGTGTCAGTGAGTAGTATATCTGCACACTATCTTTATGTTCTCAATTGTCCATTACATTTTTCAGTGCAAACCTCGGGGTATACCTTACCATGGAAGATGGGTTCTCCCATTTGGCAAATTATATGAAGTCCCAAAAAAATTCTGTGCATGAAAATCTTGGACTTTTTTGCACGGGGTACAAGTTTTATTTGTCGATGATCGCAATGTGCTGATCACTGCAAATGATGCAGTTTTGATCAAGTATGTTGGTTGCTTGCTTGAGTTCTGAAAATCTCCATTCTAGCTATGTTTACAAAATATGAACTGTTACGAAAAGCGGGTCATTCTAGTTGTTTGTATCAAATTTTCCGTTTATTTCTCTTGTATCTTTGGATGGCCTACTTGCTGATACTTTATCTAGGGACATATGATCTCAAAGCTGAATAGTGCAGTAGTTGGCTAGTAACATTTTTGTTTACGGCCTACACATATATTTCTAAGGCCCTGGTATTTGTAGAGTAAGGGAAACTGAAGCTTGTATGGTATAGTGCTCAAAATCAGAGGGCATTTCATATAGTAAAAGAACTTTTTAAGGCAACCTAAAAAGGTGTTATGGCATTACCATGTAATCTTGCCGTGAATTTGAGCTTATTTCGTCCCATATTAACACTGTCTGTCTACATAGATGCTCACAGTATCTTTACCCATTGTCATATTTTGTTTAGGACAGTAAGTCTTGTGTACCATCGTCTACTTTATATTTGCTTTTGTGGATGCTTATTTATACTTGCTTTAGTTGTGTTGGTCACAATATATTCTGAAGATATGTTTGCTGGAATTGGACCAAAAAGAATGAACATACCTTAGGCATGAAATAATCCAAGAGATGGCGCATGATCTGAACATTTAAGGGAATGTGGTACTTTTCTAGTTGTACCGGGTGTCATCTCTTTGGTATCGCTTTCGTTAAAATCTCACTCAAGACATGCAAGTACTAACTGCCAGATATATTGTAGTTAAATAATCTTGCAGAGTTTTAGAAGTAGGAACAATAGGCATGTTGTGCACTTCAAATTAAGAACCAAGCTAGCTGTGTGAGGAGAGTATGGTGCATATTTTTTGTTCCTGATGTGAGGCTGTCGAAGTTCGAAGAAATGAGATCTCAGCTGCGTGTTTGCAATACCGCGAAGGAGATGGTCTATGCTATATCGGCAAATAAAGAGCTCTGGTTTGATGATCAGTTGTGCGTCTCTTCTTTGCTGGCTAGCTTTTGAACCGTAGAAACAAGATTGATGCAGCCGAGTAGAAGGGGTTGACTGATGAAGTGACTTACCAGGCCAGTAGAAGATGGGGATGTACATTAATTAAAAAAGTACTATTCAACAAATAGAAGCATTACTGACATATTTACTGAATGTTGTGGAGTGATGGTTCTTTCTTTTTTCCAGCAGAAGATGTGCTAAAATTCGATGTGGATCCACAAGCAGGGACTTTGCGCAAGGAAAGTTTTCTGTAGTAAGCTCATAATTCCTGTTTCGGTGCCTAACTGGTGTTGGTTTTGTGCTACAGTATGCCTCTTAGATGTTGGTTTGGTTGTTGCTAAATGAAAGATGATAATTTGATTCATGAGTCCTGATATGTGATGTGTCCATTACATAATCCATTAGAGAAGCAAGTAGCATGGCTATGAACTTGTTCATCCTTTTTGCCTTGTGACATATATTGAAATTAAATGAGTGTGAGATCACACCACTGCAAATGCTTTAGTTCAGCAAGTTGAACTGTTGTGAAGGCAGGTCATAGTTTACTAGTTTGATTCCATTTCTGCTTTACTTTTGTCTTGTACCTTTTTAATGTCCTAATGACATCTCATCTCAAAACTGAATACTGCAATAGACAGATAATTTAAAGGCACATAGTTATCAGCCTTGAAAGCCTTATGTCAATTGAGTTGAGTTGTATTTGTTTGCTCTCAGCAACATCTCTACCAGGCTATTAGGTTGCAGCTGCTCGCTCATGCTACTTAGTCTCTGAAGGAAACATTGACCCATACTCTTGAAGTACTAGGTTATGTTTCATGGTGCAGACCTCTCAGAAGTGTCCCAGGACATTTGCCAAGCCTGAAGCCATCCATGTCTGTTATAATTGTTTCCATCACCTGCGAAATTTTCAAGCTTAGTGCAAGGTTATTCCAAAAATTTCTTCTGTTGTGTATTGAAGAATTGAGCCACAACATGTGCTCAGTAATCATTGTGTGGAAACATAGGCAGGATCGTGCTTAGTCTATCATGGTGGCACGAGATCTGGCAGATGAAGGTCCCCATCACGGTGGAATGTGTTCTATTTATCGGTGCTTAGCGAGTGGTGGCGCTGTTACCGGTGCCCAGCTTGCTTGCGCTTTACTTTGACGAGGATGGCTGTGTCCGTCTCCTCGGGTTGTAAGATTGTTTGTAGATGTTGGAGCTACCTCTGACCTGGATGATGATCTTTTTATATCTTTTGTAGCGCAGACCAGGCGAATTAATTAGTTGAAGAGATGGTTGAAGCTTTGGTCATGAGCTGCGGCTGAAGATCTGGGTCGTGCTTTGGGTCTGATGGAGCACAAGGAACAAGTTCAATGGGAGAAGCCACACAATGTTCCCCAGCCATCCATTGGGTATCAGTGCATTCAGGAATTAGAGCCAATAGAAGCTACATGAATTTAGTGCCTGCATGAAATCCCATGGTCAAGGCCATGCCTTCATGGCAGAGCTCAAGGCGTTGGAAGAAACAGTTAATCTAGCGTCCAGTTTGGGATAAGAGTCGTATTTGAGACGGACACACAACTGGTTATGAATGCAATGAATGATCCTGGCGCAGATTTCTCCCCTGCTACAGCGATCATTGAAGACCTCAAGATCCAGTGTCGTAACTGGTTTTCTAAGTGTTCCATCATCTCTTGTAAGAGAGGCGTGAATGGTGTAGCCCATGAGCTAGCTAAAATAGGTGCAAGATACAATTCTGGTATGATGAATGTGTGAGATTCCGACATCCCAGCGAATGTCGATGTGCTTGTAATGGGCGATTTGCCCAACAGGTTATTCGTAATAAAGCTGCAGCTTTACATGTAAAAAACGGCCTGTAAAAGGAAGCCTGGGGTACCTGGGCTACTCTAGTTCTCATACAAGTCTTAAATCAGAAAGATGTAGACAACACGAGTACCGGAGTATTACAAAAGGAACAGACCCACACACTTGCGAATACAATCGATCCCAGGAGCAGACAAATAGATTACCTGGCATTTCAATTTCCAGTGTCGTAACTGGTTTTCTAAGTGTCCATCATCTTTTGTAAGAGAGGCGTGAATGGTGTAGCCCATGAGCTAGCTAAGATAGCAATTCTGGTATGATGAATGTGTGGGATACTTATATCCCAGCAAATGTCGATGTGCTTGTAATGGGCCATTTGCCCAACAGGTTATTCGTAATAAAGCTGCAGCTTTACATGTAAAAACGGCCTGCAAAAGGAAGCCTGAGGTACCTGGGCTACTCCAGTTCTCATACAAGTCTTAAATCAGAAAGATGTAGACAACACGAGTATACTATTACAAAAGGAACAGTCCGCACACACTTGCGAATAGAATCGATCCCAGGAGCAGACAGATAGATTACCTGGCATTTCAATTTCCAACGTTATAAATTATAACAATAATAAATCCAAGTTAGCCCGCTCTGGAGCTTTAACACCGGCCTCTATTTGTTTAGTCGCGCTGGCCTCGAGAAAAAGGTCTCATAGGATGGTGAGTGACATCGTGACAACAAAATGAATCGGGCTAAAAAGTTAAAACTTATGATTTATTAGATCTATAAAAGGGAATTTCATGAAATATTGGAGATGCGACACAGCAAAAAATGTGTTTTACAGATTTTTTCCGATGCTACATCATCTTCAGCCTCAACAAAAGCATGAGGGACATGACAATCCACGGCCACATCAACTGAGACTCTTCCACACCATATCAAATACGAGTGATCCGTCTGAATGTATGTTTAACCCCTCGAAGAGACGGGAGAAACTATGAAAGAGTGGAGATGGCGAATCGACGATCATCGCCTCAGTTGCTGCAACCTTCCTAAATGTCTAGCCAGTAAATGAAAGAGTGGAGATGTTAAGCCGCGGCTGGCGTTTGTACTTTGGGGATGTCTTGCACCGTCTTCTTCTGAGACGCCTTTATGTACTTCCAGCCACGTTTGTTCACTCCACTAATCTTTATCGGGGCCTCGGCGACTTGCACACCTGGAAGAGAAACTGGTTAGACAACCAAAGAAGAGAAATCTGGCGAAATATAAACCTGACATTGATAACAGATGTCAGCTGTCAGTAAATTGACTATGCTTGCGGCAAGTTCTAACATTTTTTGAGAACCAGAGTACGCCTTCTGACACAGCAAATCGCTGTGGCAGGCTTGTCCGTTCTGCTTCCTAACAGTTTTTGTCAGACCAACCAGACAACAGTAACCATGCTGTGACTTTGCAAACAGCAATAGGAAAACCCTGATCAGGATTACAAGGCGGTTTAAATCACCTAAGTTCTATCTTGGTCTTGACATATGGACGAAATAATAGCTTGGAGCAACTAGGGCAGCAAACAACTGAATGTTTCGGAGCAGCACTGAACATGAAGCAGAACAAACAGTTTTTGTAGACGAAAATAATGTCTCTAATAAAAAGAAGTCGGTGTAATTTTTTCCATGTCAATTAAACAGAGACACAAATGACAAACAAGTTTCATATTAATCAGGATTAAAACAAAACACCTAAGCTAGTGTATTCACCGTCTACAGTTATAATTTTTTAAATAGCTAACTAGTAATGACCATGTCATTATTAATGCCATAACCTTCATTGCATTCTGTAAGTGCAATGGCAAGGGTTTTTGAACTAGACATTGGCAAAACACCGGAAACAGGGAGGAACTTTGGGAATGGCAGAGTATCTCCACCACTTTGTTCAGTTTGTCGGTTATGCTAATCTGTGCAGTTCAACCATTTTTTTTACAGAGGAGGAACTTCTTCACAAGGTAGGTTGAGCTCTGATGGGTGACACCTCGGCATGATCTTCTGGTCATGACCTGATCCGCACAACCTTGGTAAACTGCTGTTCCTCCAGGGAATTCCAAGTTAAAAGCGAACAGAGCTGTTCACAGTAAATCAATTGAACAACCAGGTGCGCCAGAGCTGTACTGGACAAGTACGCTCTTGGTTTTTGAGTGTTTGTAGTATTTTTTTTACTTGTGAGCGGAAAGCAGGATATTTTGTGGCCTTTTTTCTTCTATATACGAAAGGAAAATATTGACTATGTCGTATAAAGAGTTGTTGTCATATTGATATTATTCTTTGGAGCTGAATCAATTCTTTTGACTCTCTTAAAAACACATGAAGGAGCTGATTGCTCCCCCCCAATGTATACTTAGTGTTGTTGCGATTCGATTATATGGTGCTCTTCGTCACCTGGGACTAATTGTAAAGCAATGGTGTACAGTTTGTATTACCTGATACTAGTTGTAGAGCAATGGAATTTGGGAGTGCCTATAGGACAGTTTGTCCTTTTCTCTCCTTAATTCCCAATCGATACTATTTGTAAAGCAATGGGTCCCGGTCGCGGGATCTATCTCTTTTTTCTAGTGTAGTTTTAGAAAATCCTTTAAAAATTTCAGAAATGGACATATTGTTTTATATAAAACGATACTAGGTAATTTTCTTTCCAATACCAAGGTGCATGGATTTTTATGCCCACCCGAGAGGGGGATGGGAGTGGGAGGGTGGTGGGCTGGCGCTATGACGTGTTGGAGCTGCTACCTATGGAAGATCCCAGCGACGACCTTGTTCGGCCGCCACTATTCTTGGCCCCGCCGTGCTCGACAGCAGCTGCCATTCAAGTTAGTGCTTCCTCATTCGGAGGATATTCTCTAGTCTCGTCGCGACACCAAGCGCATCTGCTTCCCCAAGTGCCCTTGTCCCGGTGAAGATAGGAGCGGTGTAAGGCTTCTCGTGTTCAGCGCAAAGATTGGACACGATCGTGTTTTTGCGGTCTCTTCTAGAGTGTTATGTGTAAAAATAAGGAACTAGTTGCCATTTCTTGTTTTCCTGAGGTCCTTCCGTAAATGTATGCCCAACGCCAACATAATGCAAATTCTAGGCCTTACAGGATTATCCCGTTAAAAAATGTACTTGTTGTTTGTTACTCATGTCACCAATGACCAATTTAAAGATGATAGTGTTATTTATAGATAGGGATGTTTTCACTGTTGACTTTTTTTAAACAAAATCAAAGTCGATGTTGTCTAAGCCTGATTGGAACTCTTCTTCTCACCCACACCTCTGTCCTCACCAAACCCCCACCCACCCCCCCCCCCCCCCCCCCACGCAAACCTTCGTTCCGATGGCGGCTTGGTGAGAATGATTCATGATGAAAAGCCAATGCATCGCCTCGACTCCCATCGTCAACGTCTGATGCCTAATGAGCACGAATGGTAACTGAAATCGTACGAATGAAAATCGATTTGCAAAACTTTCAATTGGCACGGCACTATTCTACCAGTAGACGTGGATGGCGGTCCGACATCTCACAGCGGATGAAGATATGTGGCATGGTTCCAGTCATGGCAGGCTGGAGCTGGTGCAGTGGCGGTGGTTTTACGCCTATTGTCCTAGTCGCCTGGTGCTGCCATGGTTGTAGGTGGCTATGGACATGGCTCGTTGTGGCCGGAGGTCCCTTCGGTTTTTACCAATGTTCTTTCCAGATCTACAGTGTGGCCGCGTGGTGCGGGTGAAAACCTGCCTTCGATTCTTGTCGGAGCAGGCGACGGTGGCGATGCTCCATGCATAGGTTTCTAGGTGGCTTGTTCGTAGTCAGGGTTTGGCACGTTTTCCTTGAATAAACCTTGCTTTGTATGGTTTTCAGACTACCTTTTCTCGTAAACTGGGCCAATTAAGGCGTTCCTAAAAAAGCTTTCAGTCGACCGAGTTTTAGGCGATCCATAAAACTATTGGCGTATGCTCAGCACTAATTCTAGCTTGGATTAAGACACATCTGAAATCTCATTTTTTTAGTGCAAGTGACAACATTTTGTAATTTCCCCAAAAAAGTCGGTTAAACGAGTATAACATTTTTTTTAACCAAAAACGATTAGGCTACTTGTCTGTTTGAATTTTGCATTGGCCTGAAGCAGCTTCGCTGACAAGTATGCACATGACCTGACTTGTCTGTTTGAATTTCGCATTGTCAACACTTGTGGCCGAACTGAGCGGTGAACTAGTCAAGAAACCTAGTGCATTAATCAATTATTACAGTCATAAACTGAGCCGTGAAGAGAGTTTGAATTTAAAACTGAAGCTTTATTTACTTTTTTTTAGGGGGAAGCTTTATTTACTGATGATTGATGAAAGCTCAAACGCAAGTTTTGTTTTTTGAGGAAATCTTTTTTTTAAGATAAATCTAATACGGGCCTTTTGTAGTGACAAGGCCCACTGCGCTCAAAGAGTTGGGCCACACAGTCTTCATCATCACGACTCTCTCTGGCACCACCGGTGCGCTAATTAATCCGCTCTGGCGCGCTAATTAATCCGCTCGCTCTCTCCCATCCATCGCTATGAGAAGAAAAAAAAACAACAGATCGATCGAGACGAGATGCGCGTCCCGTTCCCCGCGCGCGAGCAATCCTTCTTTTTTTTCGTGTTCGACTCATTTTTTGCTTGGATCGGCTAGAGTTGTTTTGCTTCTGCCCTACGCGTGCTGCCTGCTTATCCATGTCCATGCATCCACGGTTGATCGCGTACGGACGTGACTTTCTCCATCCGTTTCTTCACACGTACGTACAGATAAGAAGAAATATAAGGACTCGTTTCAAAACAAAAACAAAAAAGGAAGGGATTACCTTCATTTTTTAGTGGATGCATGGATCGGCACAAGATCAAATCGGCCTACGCTTATTGCCTCTCGAAGATCACAGCGCCTCCCCTCGCCCTGCAGCCAGCCGGAAAGATAGAAATAAACGGATCACACCGATATATATACTGATGCATGCATATGCATGGGTGTGCGTGAGACCAAATCAGAATAACCATGGTTACTCAACCTCACCGCAGAATAACCAGCCTCCGTCCTCACGCCCACGCCGAGCCGTCGCCAAGCTCGCCCAAGTCGCCAAGTCACACGCGCAACCGCACGCGGCTCCCTAACAATGCTCTCATATTTATAGGAGGAGGGGAGGTTGGAGGGAGGACACGTACTCTGAATTTTGAGGCGAGAGAGAGGTACGGCGCGCGGGAACAAAATAAAATTTCGGCTCCCTCCAATGAAAAAGAGGGCGGGAAAGATGCTGACAATTCGGATCTGTCTCCTTGTTGCTAGCTAGTACTAGTTGTGCGATGGACGGCTTACATTGTATGGTGCCTCGGATTACTGACGCTTGGACCTTTCCTCCTCCGGTTAATAAGGCACCTAATTAATTGGCTACGTAAATCCCGTACACCCAATCCTAGGTAAGTGGGGCGGGCCGAAATTCATGCATTCTTTCACACCGGATACAATTAATTCTCGGTGTCAACAAGGAAAGTTGCCGTGGATACATGTTTCTCATCCACTATTTACGGCCATGAATTAATGGGAGCGGGCCGGTCATCGGCGAATAACTTGTTAGGATTGGTCATCTAATTTACCGATTTGTAAATCATGTTCCCTGATTTGTAGCATCATCTAATTTACCGATTGCGCATATTTCTCATCCCGATTGCAAAACATTCACTGCTGTACACACCCTTGATGGATATGCATATGCGTTCTCGTGCATAAAATACGGTCACCGACAAAACATTCACTTGTGATCACCCAAATACGGAGCGGTCACCGGCGACCAACTTGCACTCTACTTCGGCCACCTTCGAGGACGCTTGCCGCTGTTGCGCTTGTTGGGATGGATGATGGATGGACGGCTGAGATACTTTCTCCGTCCTAGTTTGTAGGGCACAATCTTAAAAACAATATGTCCCACCTATAAGGCACAATTGCATTTAATACCCTCTCTATGAATGGGTGGTTGCCTCTCCCACCAATTCATGCAAGACTTTACCTCCAATCAATTAGCACCTTGATCTAAGAGATTTGCAAATTGAGCCTTACAAACTAGGACGGAGGGAGTAGTAGTATGGTGCCTCGGATTGCTGACTTGGAGTTTCCCTGTAAATAATAATGCATTCTACTAATTGGCTAGGTAAATCCCGTACAATAAATTCTAGGTAAGTTGGGTAGGCCGGAATTGTAGGATATCAATCCCGGTACTCAAATCATGCATTCTTTCACCGGGTACAATTAATTATGAGTGTCAACAAGGAAAGTTTGCCTAGTAGTACGTTCCCGACCTCATGGATGCATGTTTCTCATCCATTAATTATGGCCATGAATGAATGATACCGGGTCATCGGAGAAAAACTTGCACGCGACCACGGCAACCTTCCCCCTCCATGGCTCTCACCACTTGCCACAGCATGCCTACATCAACAAGGCTTCAGTAACGCCGTGGACATGCCCCAGAATATGTATTCTTCTAGACAGCAATGGGCACATCACTTGAGCACGCCAACCGGAATATGTATTCATCTCGACAGCAATAAACATGCAGCTTCAGCACGCCAGTCGGACGGTTAGGGCTACTAGTGTGAGATGGTCACATCCATCAGCAAGTGTCTTCTAGGAGTGAGGAGCAGAAAGTGTCTTCTAGCATGTTGCCCGTGTTGAACTACCTTAAACACCTTATATTGTGATACGGAGGAAGTAGCTCGCTTCGACGGACGAAAACCATTCATATCATCACAAATTGAGCGTAATTAGCAGGAGCGCTCAAAAAAATTGGCATGAAATTAGTGCTTCCGTTTTTAGATCACACATCAAATTGTTGTTATTTGTACAAGTGTATAAAGCACAACACTTACGTCATGTAACTACAGAAATTTCAAAGCAACCAATTACATTGCCAAATACTACTACTACTGATTTGGACGATACACTTCTGACTCTAGCCCAATATTACATCAACTCGAGATCTAGCACAACATAATAGGCCGCAGTCAGCGCCCAAGCAGCCGGTCCGCGAGGAAGGAAGCAGCCGATCAAAGACTAACAAGCTATCTACCAGCAATTCTCTCGTTTGTGCCCACTCCGCGGCTTCCTAGACGTCCTCCTCTTCCCTCTGCTGGTCACCAGGGGAGCTGTCTGTGTGTGCATCGACTGACACGGCAGCAGCAACATGACATTGGTCTCTTGCTCCGGCAGGCTCCTCCTATATATACTCCCTCCGTCCAAAAATAAGTGTCTCAAGTTTGCTCAAAAGTAGATGTATCTATACGTGAAACATGTCTAGATACATCCACTTTTGTGCAAACTTGAGACACTTATTTTGGCACGGAGGGAGTATATCACCTACACAGGTGAAGATGGTCATTCCATCCGCTGCCAAGAAATGCAGGTCCAAACATTCAAATAACACCACATCGGCTAGCTAGCATCAGGATTCGCCTACACATGCACATCTCACCTCAAGTCTACCATCATAAAAGCACCTCTCAATTTACCAAGCACGTCCCACCGGCAACATCCAGCACCACTTCTCCCTTGCTGCTGCCGCCGCCGTCGCATCCACCTCTCCCCAGCTGGTCCAACAAGGCTCGGCCATCACCTGCATGCACAACAAGATTCTACAAGGGTATACTTCTACATGTGAGGCCAGAAGTGGAACAACATTATAAATTCATCAGAATTATAAATTGCCGATTCAGTAGTACGTGCATTTCATCATGTGTACATACGTGCAACAACAGGCAGAGACAGAGTAGGCAGCTTAAGCAAGCTAGCTAGCAGAACAAGTTTGGCTTGGCTGGCATCATGATGAATTTGACCAAATGAAAGTACCAGGTCAAAGAATAGTAGCAAATTCTATGCCTCCCGAGCAGCATAGCATCCAGTGCAAAACCTGTCTCTCAATTATGAAAATTATAGTGAAGGTGGGAAGCAACCTAGGCAATTGTGGGACTATTTCCTAATCACAAGTCAGCTGAGAAAATCTTCAATAGCAACAGACCATCGGATGGATGGAAGGTGCAGAGAGTAACCATGGCTCGATTGGCCACGGTATCACAGCGCATTTATAGAGAGAATGGGAGAACTAGAAACAAACCATAACCATGGAGACGAAGAAGAGGCCCCCACCACTGCCAAGGTGAACTCGCCGCCATCAAACGGCAGTGAGGGAGAAGGTGAAGGACGAGGTAATCAAAGCCGAGGACCAGGCCAAGGACCGGTCGGGCCTACAACCGCACGTGATGCGCAGGAGGCCAACAGCCAGCAGAGGAGCAGCACTGCCAGAGTCGGAACAACTTGAAGCCAAATATTTACCAAGATTCACATGACTCTCAAGACTTGACCTAAGAATGACACAAGTTAACTTCCAGCAGACGAGCAATAATATGTTGAAATAACAAAAACATGCTAATTATTGTGGGACTGATACTACAAAAATGAAAAGGCTATCTCACGATCATAAGTTGATATATATGCTGATCATAATCAATGAGAAGGAACAAAAATAAAGACGAGAGGTTGGTTTGTGTTTTGAGGCTTTCAAATTGGTAAATCATTAGATAATAAACAGTCAGCAGGCATTTTCATGTTCTACTCAAGTCTCACAAGCGATCAGCAAGTGATTCTTGCTGCTTGGATCTAGTACACAGCACAATTTTCATTTTACAGCGCTATTTCCACCTAAAAATCGAATCAGCTGATGCACATAGACATTTCCACCTAAAAAATCAAGGGGAGATCCTGAACATACAAATTAACGAGCTAGTCTGGACATACAAATTAACCAGCTAATGAACATCCTGGACAGAATATGGATACGCATATCCAAATGAAACAGTGCTGCCAAATGACACTTTTCATCCAAATGAAATGATTCGACATCGACTACAGCCAGGACAGAATGTGAATCAAGAAGCTACCTTTGGCTGCCAATGTCGAGGAGCCTCCTGGACGGTGGTGGCAAGGTCGCTTGGGGCGATCTCCTGCACGACCTTGACGAGCCCGACCCGGCCTCTATTGCTCGCGTCGCCACCGTCGCGCCCTGATAGGTGGCGCCCCCTCGGCAACGTGCAGACAGCTGCCCATCACACAGCGCCCAAGAAAAAAGACAGTATTTTGTTGAGAACAACACTCAATCTAGTCATTTCTCGGGAAAAGTACAATAAACTTTACTTGGAATGCTTTGTAACACAACATGAAAGAACTAGATGATCAAGAGAACACTGCTCCCGCAAGCACATACCTTGGTGGGATCAATAATAGCAGCACCCAGATCCTCATACATTCCGGTGGCAGCATTATAACCATACTTGGAAATTTTCATGAGCAAGGACCAACATGCAGGAAAACCTCAAAATTAGCTAAACCCATGTAGTAATCCAGCTATTTCTACCAAAATGTTAGATATAATGGTAAGACGGGAGAAGAATCTGTTCTTGTCAATTAACAGGAAAGAGCATATCCAATTCACACAAACACTGAAACCATGATTGGATATATACGTGGACATAAACACAATGCACAACAAACACTGAATATGACTAGTACTAGGCCTAGCTGATCAACATTGAGCATTCAAGTTGGCAAACCAACATTCAGTCAATATGGACGAGTCCAATCTTTAGCATCCAGTGAACAATTTTTTCACAAACACAAACAGGCTTACATAATCCAAAGCTACGACCTACTACTAATAATGCCAAGCATCCAAGAGTAGGCAGACTGCGCACATACATGCATCAGGGAGAGTAAGCAAGCAAGCTAGCAGAACATTCAGCTAAGCAAGCTCCCTAGCATCAGGATTCAGGATTGAGCCACCCAAAGCAGTCTATATAACACAGGTAGCATGCATACATCCTGAAATGCATCAGTCAAGCACATGCGCCAGAAACTTACCTAGCCATCGGAGTCGAATAAGAGGCAATTGATGCTGCGGTTGCGGCGCGGTGAACTCGCTGCCATCGCACAAAAGAGGGGGCAGAAATAGTCAAAGCATAGGGCCAGCCAAGCCTACAACCACGCGTGAGGCGCAAGACGCGCGACCAGCACCATCAGAGCTGGAATGGCCATATCACACCGTGCCGAACCGCCAGTGAGCCGGAGTTGAGCCGCACCACATACACCTATGCACCTCACATTTTCGAAGTAAACATGTTAGAAAAGAAAGGAGGACAATTAAGCTACTATGCACAAAACATACAATGGATGAACGGAATGCACCATGATCACTTTGAACAGCACATACACTCATCACGAGAACAAAAATAATACAAATACATAATGGCATAGCAAATAAGTGATCTAGTGTTCAAGCATCCCAGAAAATCAGTAGAAATCAAGTTCATCACCAATTATACATATAAATAATCCATACAAGTACTAAAATATGATCAAGAATAAGCTCCTAATCCATCATGGTACATATAAGTAGTTCACCAACTGCAACAATTCAAGAATGAATAAGACAACCAGAAACACTAGATGTCTAGGATTCTATCATAAACAGTAGTACACTAGTATGACTAACAATTGGCTAACACAAGACATGCACACGGCCGTGGCATGAAGGCCACAACTTAATTGACATTAATCACAAACGAAAGAAAAAATGGCAAGAGCAGCTTTCTTTACCCAATTTAATTGACATTAATCACAAACGAAAGAAAAAATGGCAAGAGCTGCTGCATACACTAGGGGCAGGGCTTTCAGCATTTGACCAGGACCTTCCGCTTGGTTACTCGGTGGGAAGACCTTTTCGCCACCCCACTACGGGAGAGCAGAACTTTGCCGTGTGTCTGGCTCTTTGCCGTGTGCTGGATGTCGGGCACACGGTAAAGAAATCTTTGCCGTGTGTCGGCACACGGCAAAGAAAAGCACACGACAAAGACAGAAAAAAACACACGGCAAAGAGACGCACACGGCAAAAATTAAGCAAAGCACACGGCAAAGAAAAGAGAGCAAACGGAAGCATAAACGGCGGAGTCAAAGCAAAGCACACGGCAAAACAAAACACACGGCAAAGATATTTTTCAAAATTAAAAAAAAATGAAAATCGATCTTTGCCGTGTGCCAACACACGGCAAAGACCAATTTTCATTTTTTTTTTCAATTTTACTTTATCTACTTGTAACAACGGTATGACCATTCCCGTGGCGTAGTTTGTGATAAATTTTTCATATTTTACACATGGGTGTGTCTTGTTATGACAAACAATATTGCAGAACTGAGTTTTTTCAAATTATTTTTATAAATAGTATTTTTTACTTTTTAAGTGTAATTTTTTTTTTTGTGAAGCAAGTACACAAAATATGCTGAAAAATGACACCCATCTAGTTTCCATAAAAAGTAGACCATATTTGATGGATAATACACAAATATTAGTAATTTTCTAGGTTTCTATCTAATTTCGCCTATTTAAATTACTTTATGCCTATTTTCCGAAAGTAATTCAAATTTGAACTACAAGTGTGTGATATTTTGCTCTGAAATTTTTACAAAAATCATTTTAAGGTACACAATTAGTGGTTATATCACAGAACTTTCGATAGTTTTTGCAGAATTGAGTTTTTCAAATTATTTTTATAAATAGTATTTTTTTTTAACTGTAAAAAATAACATTTTTTGTGAAGCAAGCACACAAAATATGCTGAAAAATGACACCCATCCGGTTTCTATAAAAAGTCATGCTTATATTTAGCATAGTGTAAGGCACACAAGGATTAATATATGCAATAGTCACTGCTAAATACTCAAACTAAGATAAGAAAAGGAAAAATAAAAAACCAAAAGAAATCTTTGCCGTGTGCAGACACACGGGAAAGAAAATACGCGTTCTGATTGGCTTAGAGAGTTTCTCGCGGATCACACCTATTAGCCATTGGATGTTTGATCTGCAGGTCCAACGGCTCCCACAAGCTCAAAAGAAGCACACCATCCGCGTATTCCTTTTTGATTGGTCAAGGACGAGAGGCAGCTGGATGCATATTCCTTTCCTCGTTCCAAATAAAAATATAAATGAGCCTTATCCTCTCGCTCGATTCTTTCCCTGCCGCTCCTCTCCTCTAGCTCCCGCCGCTCCTCTCCTCTGCCGACCTCCACTGCGTCGCGCCGGCTGCTCCCTCCTCCGCCACTGCTCTCCGCTGCCGCCGACGGGCGCCTGCCGGACCTTTTCCTTCCTCGCCGGCCTGCTGGACGACGCGGCCATGGTGGAGTCGCTGCCGAGGCTATCGATCCGGAGGACGCCGCGGCCATGGCGGTGTCGCTGCCACAGCTCCACGGTGGGGCCTTCTTCTCCGGTGGCGTGGCGCGGGGCTCCTCGACATCGCGCCCGGCTGCTTCCCGCACGGCGTTCAGGTCGTGCGAGCGCCTCAGCGGCGCCTCCCTGCTGGACGACGCGGCCATGGCGGCGTCGCTGCCGAGGCTATCGATCCGGAGGACGCCGCGGCCATGGCGGCGTGGCTGCCGAGGCTATCGATCCGGAGGACGCCGCGACCATGGCGGCGTCGCTGCCACAGCTCCATGGCGAGGCCTTCTTCTCCGGAGGCGCGGCGCGGGGGACTCCTCGACATCGCGCCCGTCTGCTTCCTGCACGGCATTCAGGTCGTGCGAGCGCCACAGCGGCGCCTCCTTGCTGGACAACGCGGCCACGGCGGCGTCGCTGCCGAGGCTACCAATCCAGAGGACGCCGCGGCTCCACGGCGGGGCCTTCTTCTCCGGCGGTCAAGGCCGGTCACCGCTCGATCTGCCAGTCAACGTCGTTCCTCGTCCCACTGGGGACTGTTTTTTTTTTTTGACAACGTCATCCTTCTTTACCGTGTGCTTATACACGGTAAAGGGGAGGGGTCTTTGCCGTGTGTGACCTGCGGGACCCACTTGTCAGGACAGCGCCGTCAACGTCCGTCGTCGTCGTCAAGTGGCGGTGGGACCCACCTGCGGTCTTTGCCGTGCGCCCGATATTTGGCACACGGCAAAGAGCACGTTGCCGTGCAATTCTTCCCCGTGTACTCTTTGCCGTGTGGTGCACACGGCAAAGCCTTTGCCGTGTGTTTTCTGGGCTTCACCGTGTGCATTAGGCACACGGCAACGATCGTCTCTCCCGTAGTGCCCATACAGACAAGATGTAAGATATGTCAGGCTTTCTGACAAGATAGGTTTGCCAGATACGTTGGGACACGGGTATTTGTATTCCCAAATAGCCAAC
Organism: Poa pratensis; assembly: GCA_947311845.1. Lineage (NCBI taxonomy): Eukaryota > Viridiplantae > Streptophyta > Magnoliopsida > Poales > Poaceae > Poa > Poa pratensis. The sequence goes on from CAMZMU010000034.1 coordinate 5,349,135, forward strand.
CGTGTTTTTTCATAAGCGTCTATAGGCCAACATTTTTTTTGATATGTATTTTGAGCTCCATGCTCGAGTCAGATGATAAAGAATGGAATAATTCCATTGGATTATCAAACACATTTGGAGGTTGGCTGAGAATAGACAAGGAAAAGATTGGTGAAGCTTCAATTTTAAGGCGAGGCATGCTAAGGGAAAACATCCAGAACAAAAGGCAAACAATGCAACTATCAACCCATCTATTTCTTCTTATTCGGGAAGCCATAGGCCATACATAACTAGCTGGCCGGTTTCTTGATCGTTGCAGTTTTGAAAGGAACGATGCCCTTCATCTTAAATCCATTATCCAAGCAAACTCATCTAATTCCTTTTGTGTCCTTGTTTTCTCATTTTGAACGAGTGCTTAAATCCATTTTCTCATTTTGAACGAGTGCTTTAAACTCATCTACTACACGCGATGGGAAGTACGTAGTACATTAATTTGCTGGTCCAGACAACATGCATGGACGTACTACGTGTGCTAGTTGCTAGTTAACCGTGTGCATGCACGCATGTATCCAACATGCAATGCTAGCTTTTCAAATGAAGCGAGAGGGTATTGTGCAAACTTGTGCAAGTGCTTGATAAGTAGAGTTGTATTTTGCAGCGAGAGGGTTTGCTTTTCGTTATCTTTCTTTCTCCATAGACAATGTCTTCCTGCTCTACCGAACACATCAAGCACGCCAACAGGGATCAACTATGACAACATAAAATATGTGGGCAGAAATGACAGACAAGAATTTACAAGAACCAATATGTCTCCATATGACAAAAAAGAAGATTAAGAGAGATGTTGATTGGATTTTGTAGTACTGGCCAATGCAAGGACTGGTCTTAGTGTGGACGCAAATAATTCTCACCATGTTACCGAAAATACATAAACATATAGGCTACTGTGACCAAAATATCATTTTTTTTGTTACAATTGTCGTGTACAGTGTGACCACAATATCACAATGGTGGCAAAAGATTTAACTGAAGGTGCCATAAAAAATAAGGTGCTATAACAGCAATTTCTAGGGTCTTGGACAGACCGTGCAAGCTAGACACTTCGAAAACTATCATGAAAATGACGATGTAACCATGGTAATTATTTTTTACGATGAAAAAAAGTAATCGTGCTGGGTTGCCTGATCCGTACTAGTTCCACTTTGGCCAGAAGTTAATTAATTTTTGCATGCATCTCAATTGCATTCCTTTATCTCTAGATACGTTAAAGTCAAGCAAAATACATGACGATTCCTAAGAAGTGCATATCTAGCACGCCAATTTATGTTCGGATACGACAAAACTATAAGAGGAACTGAATGGTACAACAAAAATTTGCATATTATAATCGGAAGAAAATTTCTTAGATGGGTAAAGGTAAAGACTAAATTCAAATAGGAAACTACAAAGATACTCCGCACGTTGTTGCGGGAATCTTAAAATAAATTATAGGAGTATAAAGAAAGAATATATGATGTATGAAACTGAAAACAGTTCTCGGTAATATGGAGATTTGATTAGCCATAATAGTCAAAAACTCTAAATTTAATCAATATGAAATGTTGTATATTTAACCGCTAAAAATTGATGATGTGGAAACTATATGGATGGATGAAACCACATATCATGAAAAACAAGGAACAAAGATATTCCACATTACTATGCGCGAAAAGTACGGGAAAAAGGATTAGTTACAAACAGTCTGCACAAACACAATACAGTTACATTTCCCAAGCAATGTAATCCCAGATAAATAAGGTAGGCTCTCGGTTGTAAATTTCCAGTGTCAGTGCATCATGAATTAATTCCCTATATTATGTAGCCTTCATTTGATCCTCTTGAAAACATAAAGAAGCATTCTAATTTGGATATACCTCGCTTATCTCATGCAAGCAATCTAGATATTCAATACCACGAGCGCCGGCGTGCCGTCACGCCAAGGCCTACTAGTGTGCTCTTAAGTAGACGTTTTCTCTGACATTCATAGGCGGTCTGGTCACCAACGCCTATAAACACTCAATGCCTTCTTGGTCTTCACGTATGCGAATGTTTGACAAATATTGCCTTTCATACCGGAAACTTCTAGCTTTTTGTAGCAAGTGTTATCATGGACAGCAGTGCACACCGAGTTTCCGCCATAGTAATTGGTCGGCCGCCTCTGTTGGTACATGACCAGTTTGTTTTCCTTATCCATTAAAACATACTCGCCGTGAATGAAGTATGGTCGCACCATCTGTTGCGCCGTCCCGGACAAACCTAGGCTGTATTGATGGATCCAGATCTGCTCCTTCCTCCTAATCTCTAGAATCCACACCTATAAGAACCTCACTTTTCAGTTTGCTGCTCAAATTGTAGTAAACTTAACTACTACTAGCTAGTACTACACGCATAATAGTATGTTGTGGACAGGGGAGATTTGCAGAGCAAACTACCTCGATGTACCCGCACCCATAGCGGTAGGTAGTCGTTGCAGTCACAACGCTGAGCCTGCGGTTCACCTGCGCCAAGTGATGGATGGGTCTAGCCGACATGGGCAACGGCTTGGTGCAGGTCACCTGCTCACTCTCGAAGTCAAAAGACATGATCCTGTCCTCCGACCCCTCCGCGACCCAGTACGTCGCGCCGTTGACGCTGACGACGCCGCCGGCGTCGAGCTTGCACCTGGCGTAGGTGGGGACCGAGACCTCCTTCCAGGACGCCTCCCCGAGCGTGAACACGTGAACTGCGTCCTTGGTCTTGAAGAAGCAGGGGACGTGCACCACCTTGTATTGCCCCCTCTCGTGGTTGTACCCGAAGCTGTAGGCTTGGTGCCAGCTCCTGTTGGAGCAACGGGTGTTGTGGCGTCTGAAGAGGCCAGCGCGCGGCAGAGGCGGGAGCCTTAGGACGTCGCCGGTTGCCGGGTTGGCCAGGGTGATGGCGCCGCCGGGCTTGGCGTCGTCGCACAGGCAGAGCACGCCGCCGCAGACGCCGACCACCTCCATGCGTTCATAGATTTCTTTGCCGCTGGGCCAGACCTTTCGAGGTATGCAGGTCGTGGACGACCGTGCATCATCGAGGAGATACGCCGACTCCGTGGTGACGACGAGCGGCACGGCTTCCTGGCGGTACTGCTGCATCTGCGTGGTGCGCTGGTGGACGAGGTCGCGCCAGGAGCGGCAGACGAGGCGCAGCCGGCGGCGGGTGGCCCATGGGAGGCGCTGCAGGATGTCCACCAGGACATCCGTGCCGATGTACACCATCGTGCGCGACCTACTGCTGCGGCTCGATCGATCTGGCCCAGGGGTTTCGACGGAAGTGTTTGTTTGGGTTTTCCGTACGCGCACCGGTTGTCTTCCGTACTTGTGGCGATCCGATCCGTGATTTTTTCTAAGTTTGCGAAGAAGTAATCGGCAAGGTTTGTGCCGGAACGGAAAGACTCAGACGTAACGCGCACGGCCGGCCACAGAGAAATCGCAAGTAAGTACTCTAGATGACGAAGCATGTGCCGATCGACCTGAAGAAGAAACTGAAGATTTAAACCACACTTAACCTGACGAACCTGAAGATGAAGAATATAACACCTAATTTGGTCTGGACATTTTTCCAAACTACCAGGTTCTCGCAGTACTTGTCACTCTTAATAACACATCTGCAGTGAGACGAAGCTATCACGGGCAAAATCTATGTAGACAAATCAAAATTTTGGCAATCAAAAAAAGTACGAGCCACATTATCACGGGCCACCGAAATTTGCACGCGAAGGTGGCAACCAAATGTGAATTATAAATGAGATGTAAACACAAATGCTTCGCAAATTTTCTTTTTGTGCTATAAATTTCTTTGCTCACTGGAAATTTACATACACCCAGTTAACATGATTCTCACACATTGACGAAACCACGGTCGACAACTGCTTCTGTACTTTATGACTTATCTTAGATCATGTTATCCGGAGTTATTTTATTTTCAGTAGAGTTGGCGGATGAGTTTTTTCTTTTCTGATTGGGCCACGGCTTGAAGGCCCACCGCAATTACACGCTCTACATCCATCTTCTTCTTCACGAGTCTGCTCTCGCACCGACCGGCGGCGCTCGTTCCCCTCGCCGCCGGCGCACCAACGCTGTCGCTCACCTGAGCCATGCTCCGCTTCCGCAGCCGCATCCTGACCCACCTCCCCTATCCTCCCTCCGTATCTCCCATCCCGTTCCATCCGCACCGCCTCCTCTCCGCGGCCGCGCCCGCCGTTTCCCCAGCCCCCTGATTCGCCCTCGAGGAGTACCTCATCGCCACCTGCGGCCTCACGCCAGCCCAGGCCCTCAAGGCCTCCACTAAGATCTCCCACCTCAAGTCCCCTACCAAGCCTGACGCCGTTCTCGCCTTCCTCGCCGGCCTCGGCCTCTCCAGAGCCGACGTGGCCGCCGTCGTCTCCAAGGACCCACAGTTCCTCTGTGCCAAAGTGGAGAAAACCCTGGCCTCCAACGTCGCGGGGCTCACCGGCCTGGGTGTATCGCGTTCTGAGATCGCCCGCCTCGCCTCGCTCGCCCCCGACTGCTTCCGCAGTAGACCCGCCATCTCCAACCTACCCTACTACCTGTCGCTCTTGGGCTCCTGCGACAACTTCTTCCGTGTCCTCAAAAACAACTCCTATCTTCTCGGATTCAACCTGGAGAAGGTGGTCAAGCCCAATATTGCGTTCCTGATGGAGTGCGGGATAGGTGCTTGTGATATTGCCAAGCTCTGCATCGCTCGGCCATGCCTGCTCACCACCAACCTAGAGCAGGTCCAAGCGATGGTGGCTCGCGCAGAAGCTCTAGGTGTGCCCCGTGGCTCTGGGATGTTCAGGCAAGCACTGCAGGCTGTCGCATTCCTCAGCGAGGAGATTATTGCCGCCCGAGTGGAGTTCTTGAAGAAGACGTTAGGGTGGTCGGATGCTGAGGTGGGCATTGCTGTTTGTAATTCTCCAACGTTGCTGGGCAGGTCTAAAGACATGCTGCGCTGCAAATCGGAATTCCTTATCTCTGAGGTCGAGTTGGAACCGGCCTACATTGCTCATCGGCCGGTAATGCTCTCTTATAGTTTGGAGGGGCGGCTCAGGCCGCGGTACTATGTTGTGAAGTTTCTCAAGGAAAATAATTGCTAGATCAAGACAGAGACTACTATTCTGCGGTCGCGGCGACAGAGACGGTATTCTTGAAGAAGTACATATCCCCTCACAGTGAAGCTGCGCCATACCTCTCTGAAGACTATGCAACCGCTTGCAGAGGGAAAGTTCCTGTTAGATTCAGATCTACGTGAACCAAGAACGTTTATGAAAATTGGTAACTGCTTATGGCACATCAATTTTATAACTTTGTATTAGGCTGACAATTCCTGATTTGGTGTTCGTGGCCTAAGTAAGTTGTGGATGTCTGCTATGGTATGTATGCTAGTTAGTAGTTACATGTTGATTGGGTGATGTAATCCCGGATGCAATTGATAAACTGATTTGTGATTCCTGGTATGTTTATTACATCCTGATGTCATATTGACACACATCTTGGAACTAATTTAGTGAGATGAGATCACAGCTCAGGGCATCCTGCAAATGCTTTCAAGTGTCAGTGAGTAGTATATCTGCACACTATCTTTATGTTCTCAATTGTCCATTACATTTTTCAGTGCAAACCTCGGGGTATACCTTACCATGGAAGATGGGTTCTCCCATTGTGGCAAATTATATGAAGTCCCAAAAAAATTCTGTGCATGAAAATCTTGGACTTTTTTGCACGGGGTACAAGTTTTTATTTGTCGATGATCGCAATGTGCTGATCACTGCAAATGATGCAGTTTTGATCAAGTATGTTGGTTGCTTGCTTGAGTTCTGAAAATCTCCATTCTAGCTATGTTTACAAAATATGAACTGTTACGAAAAGCGGGTCATTCTAGTTGTTTGTATCAAATTTTCCGTTTATTTCTCTTGTATCTTTGGATGGCCTACTTGCTGATACTTTATCTAGGGACATATGATCTCAAAGCTGAATAGTGCAGTAGTTGGCTAGTAACATTTTTGTTTACGGCCTACACATATATTTCTAAGGCCCTGGTATTTGTAGAGTAAGGGAAACTGAAGCTTGTATGGTATAGTGCTCAAAATCAGAGGGCATTTCATATAGTAAAAGAACTTTTTAAGGCAACCTAAAAAGGTGTTATGGCATTACCATGTAATCTTGCCGTGAATTTGAGCTTATTTCGTCCCATATTAACACTGTCTGTCTACATAGATGCTCACAGTATCTTTACCCATTGTCATATTTTGTTTAGGACAGTAAGTCTTGTGTACCATCGTCTACTTTATATTTGCTTTTGTGGATGCTTATTTATACTTGCTTTAGTTGTGTTGGTCACAATATATTCTGAAGATATGTTTGCTGGAATTGGACCAAAAAGAATGAACATACCTTAGGCATGAAATAATCCAAGAGATGGCGCATGATCTGAACATTTAAGGGAATGTGGTACTTTTCTAGTTGTACCGGGTGTCATCTCTTTGGTATCGCTTTCGTTAAAATCTCACTCAAGACATGCAAGTACTAACTGCCAGATATATTGTAGTTAAATAATCTTGCAGAGTTTTAGAAGTAGGAACAATAGGCATGTTGTGCACTTCAAATTAAGAACCAAGCTAGCTGTGTGAGGAGAGTATGGTGCATATTTTTTGTTCCTGATGTGAGGCTGTCGAAGTTCGAAGAAATGAGATCTCAGCTGCGTGTTTGCAATACCGCGAAGGAGATGGTCTATGCTATATCGGCAAATAAAGAGCTCTGGTTTGATGATCAGTTGTGCGTCTCTTCTTTGCTGGCTAGCTTTTGAACCGTAGAAACAAGATTGATGCAGCCGAGTAGAAGGGGTTGACTGATGAAGTGACTTACCAGGCCAGTAGAAGATGGGGATGTACATTAATTAAAAAAGTACTATTCAACAAATAGAAGCATTACTGACATATTTACTGAATGTTGTGGAGTGATGGTTCTTTCTTTTTTTCCAGCAGAAGATGTGCTAAAATTCGATGTGGATCCACAAGCAGGGACTTTGCGCAAGGAAAGTTTTCTGTAGTAAGCTCATAATTCCTGTTTCGGTGCCTAACTGGTGTTGGTTTTGTGCTACAGTATGCCTCTTAGATGTTGGTTTGGTTGTTGCTAAATGAAAGATGATAATTTGATTCATGAGTCCTGATATGTGATGTGTCCATTACATAATCCATTAGAGAAGCAAGTAGCATGGCTATGAACTTGTTCATCCTTTTTGCCTTGTGACATATATTGAAATTAAATGAGTGTGAGATCACACCACTGCAAATGCTTTAGTTCAGCAAGTTGAACTGTTGTGAAGGCAGGTCATAGTTTACTAGTTTGATTCCATTTCTGCTTTACTTTTGTCTTGTACCTTTTTAATGTCCTAATGACATCTCATCTCAAAACTGAATACTGCAATAGACAGATAATTTAAAGGCACATAGTTATCAGCCTTGAAAGCCTTATGTCAATTGAGTTGAGTTGTATTTGTTTGCTCTCAGCAACATCTCTACCAGGCTATTAGGTTGCAGCTGCTCGCTCATGCTACTTAGTCTCTGAAGGAAACATTGACCCATACTCTTGAAGTACTAGGTTATGTTTCATGGTGCAGACCTCTCAGAAGTGTCCCAGGACATTTGCCAAGCCTGAAGCCATCCATGTCTGTTATAATTGTTTCCATCACCTGCGAAATTTTCAAGCTTAGTGCAAGGTTATTCCAAAAATTTCTTCTGTTGTGTATTGAAGAATTGAGCCACAACATGTGCTCAGTAATCATTGTGTGGAAACATAGGCAGGATCGTGCTTAGTCTATCATGGTGGCACGAGATCTGGCAGATGAAGGTCCCCATCACGGTGGAATGTGTTCTATTTATCGGTGCTTAGCGAGTGGTGGCGCTGTTACCGGTGCCCAGCTTGCTTGCGCTTTACTTTGACGAGGATGGCTGTGTCCGTCTCCTCGGGTTGTAAGATTGTTTGTAGATGTTGGAGCTACCTCTGACCTGGATGATGATCTTTTTATATCTTTTGTAGCGCAGACCAGGCGAATTAATTAGTTGAAGAGATGGTTGAAGCTTTGGTCATGAGCTGCGGCTGAAGATCTGGGTCGTGCTTTGGGTCTGATGGAGCACAAGGAACAAGTTCAATGGGAGAAGCCACACAATGTTCCCCAGCCATCCATTGGGTATCAGTGCATTCAGGAATTAGAGCCAATAGAAGCTACATGAATTTAGTGCCTGCATGAAATCCCATGGTCAAGGCCATGCCTTCATGGCAGAGCTCAAGGCGTTGGAAGAAACAGTTAATCTAGCGTCCAGTTTGGGATAAGAGTCGTATTTGAGACGGACACACAACTGGTTATGAATGCAATGAATGATCCTGGCGCAGATTTCTCCCCTGCTACAGCGATCATTGAAGACCTCAAGATCCAGTGTCGTAACTGGTTTTCTAAGTGTTCCATCATCTCTTGTAAGAGAGGCGTGAATGGTGTAGCCCATGAGCTAGCTAAAATAGGTGCAAGATACAATTCTGGTATGATGAATGTGTGAGATTCCGACATCCCAGCGAATGTCGATGTGCTTGTAATGGGCGATTTGCCCAACAGGTTATTCGTAATAAAGCTGCAGCTTTACATGTAAAAAACGGCCTGTAAAAGGAAGCCTGGGGTACCTGGGCTACTCTAGTTCTCATACAAGTCTTAAATCAGAAAGATGTAGACAACACGAGTACCGGAGTATTACAAAAGGAACAGACCCACACACTTGCGAATACAATCGATCCCAGGAGCAGACAAATAGATTACCTGGCATTTCAATTTCCAGTGTCGTAACTGGTTTTCTAAGTGTCCATCATCTTTTGTAAGAGAGGCGTGAATGGTGTAGCCCATGAGCTAGCTAAGATAGCAATTCTGGTATGATGAATGTGTGGGATACTTATATCCCAGCAAATGTCGATGTGCTTGTAATGGGCCATTTGCCCAACAGGTTATTCGTAATAAAGCTGCAGCTTTACATGTAAAAACGGCCTGCAAAAGGAAGCCTGAGGTACCTGGGCTACTCCAGTTCTCATACAAGTCTTAAATCAGAAAGATGTAGACAACACGAGTATACTATTACAAAAGGAACAGTCCGCACACACTTGCGAATAGAATCGATCCCAGGAGCAGACAGATAGATTACCTGGCATTTCAATTTCCAACGTTATAAATTATAACAATAATAAATCCAAGTTAGCCCGCTCTGGAGCTTTAACACCGGCCTCTATTTGTTTAGTCGCGCTGGCCTCGAGAAAAAGGTCTCATAGGATGGTGAGTGACATCGTGACAACAAAATGAATCGGGCTAAAAAGTTAAAACTTATGATTTATTAGATCTATAAAAGGGAATTTCATGAAATATTGGAGATGCGACACAGCAAAAAATGTGTTTTACAGATTTTTTCCGATGCTACATCATCTTCAGCCTCAACAAAAGCATGAGGGACATGACAATCCACGGCCACATCAACTGAGACTCTTCCACACCATATCAAATACGAGTGATCCGTCTGAATGTATGTTTAACCCCTCGAAGAGACGGGAGAAACTATGAAAGAGTGGAGATGGCGAATCGACGATCATCGCCTCAGTTGCTGCAACCTTCCTAAATGTCTAGCCAGTAAATGAAAGAGTGGAGATGTTAAGCCGCGGCTGGCGTTTGTACTTTGGGGATGTCTTGCACCGTCTTCTTCTGAGACGCCTTTATGTACTTCCAGCCACGTTTGTTCACTCCACTAATCTTTATCGGGGCCTCGGCGACTTGCACACCTGGAAGAGAAACTGGTTAGACAACCAAAGAAGAGAAATCTGGCGAAATATAAACCTGACATTGATAACAGATGTCAGCTGTCAGTAAATTGACTATGCTTGCGGCAAGTTCTAACATTTTTTGAGAACCAGAGTACGCCTTCTGACACAGCAAATCGCTGTGGCAGGCTTGTCCGTTCTGCTTCCTAACAGTTTTTGTCAGACCAACCAGACAACAGTAACCATGCTGTGACTTTGCAAACAGCAATAGGAAAACCCTGATCAGGATTACAAGGCGGTTTAAATCACCTAAGTTCTATCTTGGTCTTGACATATGGACGAAATAATAGCTTGGAGCAACTAGGGCAGCAAACAACTGAATGTTTCGGAGCAGCACTGAACATGAAGCAGAACAAACAGTTTTTGTAGACGAAAATAATGTCTCTAATAAAAAGAAGTCGGTGTAATTTTTTCCATGTCAATTAAACAGAGACACAAATGACAAACAAGTTTCATATTAATCAGGATTAAAACAAAACACCTAAGCTAGTGTATTCACCGTCTACAGTTATAATTTTTTAAATAGCTAACTAGTAATGACCATGTCATTATTAATGCCATAACCTTCATTGCATTCTGTAAGTGCAATGGCAAGGGTTTTTGAACTAGACATTGGCAAAACACCGGAAACAGGGAGGAACTTTGGGAATGGCAGAGTATCTCCACCACTTTGTTCAGTTTGTCGGTTATGCTAATCTGTGCAGTTCAACCATTTTTTTTACAGAGGAGGAACTTCTTCACAAGGTAGGTTGAGCTCTGATGGGTGACACCTCGGCATGATCTTCTGGTCATGACCTGATCCGCACAACCTTGGTAAACTGCTGTTCCTCCAGGGAATTCCAAGTTAAAAGCGAACAGAGCTGTTCACAGTAAATCAATTGAACAACCAGGTGCGCCAGAGCTGTACTGGACAAGTACGCTCTTGGTTTTTGAGTGTTTGTAGTATTTTTTTTACTTGTGAGCGGAAAGCAGGATATTTTGTGGCCTTTTTTCTTCTATATACGAAAGGAAAATATTGACTATGTCGTATAAAGAGTTGTTGTCATATTGATATTATTCTTTGGAGCTGAATCAATTCTTTTGACTCTCTTAAAAACACATGAAGGAGCTGATTGCTCCCCCCCAATGTATACTTAGTGTTGTTGCGATTCGATTATATGGTGCTCTTCGTCACCTGGGACTAATTGTAAAGCAATGGTGTACAGTTTGTATTACCTGATACTAGTTGTAGAGCAATGGAATTTGGGAGTGCCTATAGGACAGTTTGTCCTTTTCTCTCCTTAATTCCCAATCGATACTATTTGTAAAGCAATGGGTCCCGGTCGCGGGATCTATCTCTTTTTTCTAGTGTAGTTTTAGAAAATCCTTTAAAAATTTCAGAAATGGACATATTGTTTTATATAAAACGATACTAGGTAATTTTCTTTCCAATACCAAGGTGCATGGATTTTTATGCCCACCCGAGAGGGGGATGGGAGTGGGAGGGTGGTGGGCTGGCGCTATGACGTGTTGGAGCTGCTACCTATGGAAGATCCCAGCGACGACCTTGTTCGGCCGCCACTATTCTTGGCCCCGCCGTGCTCGACAGCAGCTGCCATTCAAGTTAGTGCTTCCTCATTCGGAGGATATTCTCTAGTCTCGTCGCGACACCAAGCGCATCTGCTTCCCCAAGTGCCCTTGTCCCGGTGAAGATAGGAGCGGTGTAAGGCTTCTCGTGTTCAGCGCAAAGATTGGACACGATCGTGTTTTTGCGGTCTCTTCTAGAGTGTTATGTGTAAAAATAAGGAACTAGTTGCCATTTCTTGTTTTCCTGAGGTCCTTCCGTAAATGTATGCCCAACGCCAACATAATGCAAATTCTAGGCCTTACAGGATTATCCCGTTAAAAAATGTACTTGTTGTTTGTTACTCATGTCACCAATGACCAATTTAAAGATGATAGTGTTATTTATAGATAGGGATGTTTTCACTGTTGACTTTTTTTAAACAAAATCAAAGTCGATGTTGTCTAAGCCTGATTGGAACTCTTCTTCTCACCCACACCTCTGTCCTCACCAAACCCCCACCCACCCCCCCCCCCCCCCCCCCACGCAAACCTTCGTTCCGATGGCGGCTTGGTGAGAATGATTCATGATGAAAAGCCAATGCATCGCCTCGACTCCCATCGTCAACGTCTGATGCCTAATGAGCACGAATGGTAACTGAAATCGTACGAATGAAAATCGATTTGCAAAACTTTCAATTGGCACGGCACTATTCTACCAGTAGACGTGGATGGCGGTCCGACATCTCACAGCGGATGAAGATATGTGGCATGGTTCCAGTCATGGCAGGCTGGAGCTGGTGCAGTGGCGGTGGTTTTACGCCTATTGTCCTAGTCGCCTGGTGCTGCCATGGTTGTAGGTGGCTATGGACATGGCTCGTTGTGGCCGGAGGTCCCTTCGGTTTTTACCAATGTTCTTTCCAGATCTACAGTGTGGCCGCGTGGTGCGGGTGAAAACCTGCCTTCGATTCTTGTCGGAGCAGGCGACGGTGGCGATGCTCCATGCATAGGTTTCTAGGTGGCTTGTTCGTAGTCAGGGTTTGGCACGTTTTCCTTGAATAAACCTTGCTTTGTATGGTTTTCAGACTACCTTTTCTCGTAAACTGGGCCAATTAAGGCGTTCCTAAAAAAGCTTTCAGTCGACCGAGTTTTAGGCGATCCATAAAACTATTGGCGTATGCTCAGCACTAATTCTAGCTTGGATTAAGACACATCTGAAATCTCATTTTTTTAGTGCAAGTGACAACATTTTGTAATTTCCCCAAAAAAGTCGGTTAAACGAGTATAACATTTTTTTTAACCAAAAACGATTAGGCTACTTGTCTGTTTGAATTTTGCATTGGCCTGAAGCAGCTTCGCTGACAAGTATGCACATGACCTGACTTGTCTGTTTGAATTTCGCATTGTCAACACTTGTGGCCGAACTGAGCGGTGAACTAGTCAAGAAACCTAGTGCATTAATCAATTATTACAGTCATAAACTGAGCCGTGAAGAGAGTTTGAATTTAAAACTGAAGCTTTATTTACTTTTTTTTAGGGGGGAAGCTTTATTTACTGATGATTGATGAAAGCTCAAACGCAAGTTTTGTTTTTTGAGGAAATCTTTTTTTTAAGATAAATCTAATACGGGCCTTTTGTAGTGACAAGGCCCACTGCGCTCAAAGAGTTGGGCCACACAGTCTTCATCATCACGACTCTCTCTGGCACCACCGGTGCGCTAATTAATCCGCTCTGGCGCGCTAATTAATCCGCTCGCTCTCTCCCATCCATCGCTATGAGAAGAAAAAAAAACAACAGATCGATCGAGACGAGATGCGCGTCCCGTTCCCCGCGCGCGAGCAATCCTTCTTTTTTTTCGTGTTCGACTCATTTTTTGCTTGGATCGGCTAGAGTTGTTTTGCTTCTGCCCTACGCGTGCTGCCTGCTTATCCATGTCCATGCATCCACGGTTGATCGCGTACGGACGTGACTTTCTCCATCCGTTTCTTCACACGTACGTACAGATAAGAAGAAATATAAGGACTCGTTTCAAAACAAAAACAAAAAAGGAAGGGATTACCTTCATTTTTTAGTGGATGCATGGATCGGCACAAGATCAAATCGGCCTACGCTTATTGCCTCTCGAAGATCACAGCGCCTCCCCTCGCCCTGCAGCCAGCCGGAAAGATAGAAATAAACGGATCACACCGATATATATACTGATGCATGCATATGCATGGGTGTGCGTGAGACCAAATCAGAATAACCATGGTTACTCAACCTCACCGCAGAATAACCAGCCTCCGTCCTCACGCCCACGCCGAGCCGTCGCCAAGCTCGCCCAAGTCGCCAAGTCACACGCGCAACCGCACGCGGCTCCCTAACAATGCTCTCATATTTATAGGAGGAGGGGAGGTTGGAGGGAGGACACGTACTCTGAATTTTGAGGCGAGAGAGAGGTACGGCGCGCGGGAACAAAATAAAATTTCGGCTCCCTCCAATGAAAAAGAGGGCGGGAAAGATGCTGACAATTCGGATCTGTCTCCTTGTTGCTAGCTAGTACTAGTTGTGCGATGGACGGCTTACATTGTATGGTGCCTCGGATTACTGACGCTTGGACCTTTCCTCCTCCGGTTAATAAGGCACCTAATTAATTGGCTACGTAAATCCCGTACACCCAATCCTAGGTAAGTGGGGCGGGCCGAAATTCATGCATTCTTTCACACCGGATACAATTAATTCTCGGTGTCAACAAGGAAAGTTGCCGTGGATACATGTTTCTCATCCACTATTTACGGCCATGAATTAATGGGAGCGGGCCGGTCATCGGCGAATAACTTGTTAGGATTGGTCATCTAATTTACCGATTTGTAAATCATGTTCCCTGATTTGTAGCATCATCTAATTTACCGATTGCGCATATTTCTCATCCCGATTGCAAAACATTCACTGCTGTACACACCCTTGATGGATATGCATATGCGTTCTCGTGCATAAAATACGGTCACCGACAAAACATTCACTTGTGATCACCCAAATACGGAGCGGTCACCGGCGACCAACTTGCACTCTACTTCGGCCACCTTCGAGGACGCTTGCCGCTGTTGCGCTTGTTGGGATGGATGATGGATGGACGGCTGAGATACTTTCTCCGTCCTAGTTTGTAGGGCACAATCTTAAAAACAATATGTCCCACCTATAAGGCACAATTGCATTTAATACCCTCTCTATGAATGGGTGGTTGCCTCTCCCACCAATTCATGCAAGACTTTACCTCCAATCAATTAGCACCTTGATCTAAGAGATTTGCAAATTGAGCCTTACAAACTAGGACGGAGGGAGTAGTAGTATGGTGCCTCGGATTGCTGACTTGGAGTTTCCCTGTAAATAATAATGCATTCTACTAATTGGCTAGGTAAATCCCGTACAATAAATTCTAGGTAAGTTGGGTAGGCCGGAATTGTAGGATATCAATCCCGGTACTCAAATCATGCATTCTTTCACCGGGTACAATTAATTATGAGTGTCAACAAGGAAAGTTTGCCTAGTAGTACGTTCCCGACCTCATGGATGCATGTTTCTCATCCATTAATTATGGCCATGAATGAATGATACCGGGTCATCGGAGAAAAACTTGCACGCGACCACGGCAACCTTCCCCCTCCATGGCTCTCACCACTTGCCACAGCATGCCTACATCAACAAGGCTTCAGTAACGCCGTGGACATGCCCCAGAATATGTATTCTTCTAGACAGCAATGGGCACATCACTTGAGCACGCCAACCGGAATATGTATTCATCTCGACAGCAATAAACATGCAGCTTCAGCACGCCAGTCGGACGGTTAGGGCTACTAGTGTGAGATGGTCACATCCATCAGCAAGTGTCTTCTAGGAGTGAGGAGCAGAAAGTGTCTTCTAGCATGTTGCCCGTGTTGAACTACCTTAAACACCTTATATTGTGATACGGAGGAAGTAGCTCGCTTCGACGGACGA
Organism: Poa pratensis; assembly: GCA_947311845.1. NCBI lineage: Eukaryota > Viridiplantae > Streptophyta > Magnoliopsida > Poales > Poaceae > Poa > Poa pratensis. The sequence continues at coordinate 5,364,539 of CAMZMU010000034.1, forward strand.
AAACCATTCATATCATCACAAATTGAGCGTAATTAGCAGGAGCGCTCAAAAAAATTGGCATGAAATTAGTGCTTCCGTTTTTAGATCACACATCAAATTGTTGTTATTTGTACAAGTGTATAAAGCACAACACTTACGTCATGTAACTACAGAAATTTCAAAGCAACCAATTACATTGCCAAATACTACTACTACTGATTTGGACGATACACTTCTGACTCTAGCCCAATATTACATCAACTCGAGATCTAGCACAACATAATAGGCCGCAGTCAGCGCCCAAGCAGCCGGTCCGCGAGGAAGGAAGCAGCCGATCAAAGACTAACAAGCTATCTACCAGCAATTCTCTCGTTTGTGCCCACTCCGCGGCTTCCTAGACGTCCTCCTCTTCCCTCTGCTGGTCACCAGGGGAGCTGTCTGTGTGTGCATCGACTGACACGGCAGCAGCAACATGACATTGGTCTCTTGCTCCGGCAGGCTCCTCCTATATATACTCCCTCCGTCCAAAAATAAGTGTCTCAAGTTTGCTCAAAAGTAGATGTATCTATACGTGAAACATGTCTAGATACATCCACTTTTGTGCAAACTTGAGACACTTATTTTGGCACGGAGGGAGTATATCACCTACACAGGTGAAGATGGTCATTCCATCCGCTGCCAAGAAATGCAGGTCCAAACATTCAAATAACACCACATCGGCTAGCTAGCATCAGGATTCGCCTACACATGCACATCTCACCTCAAGTCTACCATCATAAAAGCACCTCTCAATTTACCAAGCACGTCCCACCGGCAACATCCAGCACCACTTCTCCCTTGCTGCTGCCGCCGCCGTCGCATCCACCTCTCCCCAGCTGGTCCAACAAGGCTCGGCCATCACCTGCATGCACAACAAGATTCTACAAGGGTATACTTCTACATGTGAGGCCAGAAGTGGAACAACATTATAAATTCATCAGAATTATAAATTGCCGATTCAGTAGTACGTGCATTTCATCATGTGTACATACGTGCAACAACAGGCAGAGACAGAGTAGGCAGCTTAAGCAAGCTAGCTAGCAGAACAAGTTTGGCTTGGCTGGCATCATGATGAATTTGACCAAATGAAAGTACCAGGTCAAAGAATAGTAGCAAATTCTATGCCTCCCGAGCAGCATAGCATCCAGTGCAAAACCTGTCTCTCAATTATGAAAATTATAGTGAAGGTGGGAAGCAACCTAGGCAATTGTGGGACTATTTCCTAATCACAAGTCAGCTGAGAAAATCTTCAATAGCAACAGACCATCGGATGGATGGAAGGTGCAGAGAGTAACCATGGCTCGATTGGCCACGGTATCACAGCGCATTTATAGAGAGAATGGGAGAACTAGAAACAAACCATAACCATGGAGACGAAGAAGAGGCCCCCACCACTGCCAAGGTGAACTCGCCGCCATCAAACGGCAGTGAGGGAGAAGGTGAAGGACGAGGTAATCAAAGCCGAGGACCAGGCCAAGGACCGGTCGGGCCTACAACCGCACGTGATGCGCAGGAGGCCAACAGCCAGCAGAGGAGCAGCACTGCCAGAGTCGGAACAACTTGAAGCCAAATATTTACCAAGATTCACATGACTCTCAAGACTTGACCTAAGAATGACACAAGTTAACTTCCAGCAGACGAGCAATAATATGTTGAAATAACAAAAACATGCTAATTATTGTGGGACTGATACTACAAAAATGAAAAGGCTATCTCACGATCATAAGTTGATATATATGCTGATCATAATCAATGAGAAGGAACAAAAATAAAGACGAGAGGTTGGTTTGTGTTTTGAGGCTTTCAAATTGGTAAATCATTAGATAATAAACAGTCAGCAGGCATTTTCATGTTCTACTCAAGTCTCACAAGCGATCAGCAAGTGATTCTTGCTGCTTGGATCTAGTACACAGCACAATTTTCATTTTACAGCGCTATTTCCACCTAAAAATCGAATCAGCTGATGCACATAGACATTTCCACCTAAAAAATCAAGGGGAGATCCTGAACATACAAATTAACGAGCTAGTCTGGACATACAAATTAACCAGCTAATGAACATCCTGGACAGAATATGGATACGCATATCCAAATGAAACAGTGCTGCCAAATGACACTTTTCATCCAAATGAAATGATTCGACATCGACTACAGCCAGGACAGAATGTGAATCAAGAAGCTACCTTTGGCTGCCAATGTCGAGGAGCCTCCTGGACGGTGGTGGCAAGGTCGCTTGGGGCGATCTCCTGCACGACCTTGACGAGCCCGACCCGGCCTCTATTGCTCGCGTCGCCACCGTCGCGCCCTGATAGGTGGCGCCCCCTCGGCAACGTGCAGACAGCTGCCCATCACACAGCGCCCAAGAAAAAAGACAGTATTTTGTTGAGAACAACACTCAATCTAGTCATTTCTCGGGAAAAGTACAATAAACTTTACTTGGAATGCTTTGTAACACAACATGAAAGAACTAGATGATCAAGAGAACACTGCTCCCGCAAGCACATACCTTGGTGGGATCAATAATAGCAGCACCCAGATCCTCATACATTCCGGTGGCAGCATTATAACCATACTTGGAAATTTTCATGAGCAAGGACCAACATGCAGGAAAACCTCAAAATTAGCTAAACCCATGTAGTAATCCAGCTATTTCTACCAAAATGTTAGATATAATGGTAAGACGGGAGAAGAATCTGTTCTTGTCAATTAACAGGAAAGAGCATATCCAATTCACACAAACACTGAAACCATGATTGGATATATACGTGGACATAAACACAATGCACAACAAACACTGAATATGACTAGTACTAGGCCTAGCTGATCAACATTGAGCATTCAAGTTGGCAAACCAACATTCAGTCAATATGGACGAGTCCAATCTTTAGCATCCAGTGAACAATTTTTTCACAAACACAAACAGGCTTACATAATCCAAAGCTACGACCTACTACTAATAATGCCAAGCATCCAAGAGTAGGCAGACTGCGCACATACATGCATCAGGGAGAGTAAGCAAGCAAGCTAGCAGAACATTCAGCTAAGCAAGCTCCCTAGCATCAGGATTCAGGATTGAGCCACCCAAAGCAGTCTATATAACACAGGTAGCATGCATACATCCTGAAATGCATCAGTCAAGCACATGCGCCAGAAACTTACCTAGCCATCGGAGTCGAATAAGAGGCAATTGATGCTGCGGTTGCGGCGCGGTGAACTCGCTGCCATCGCACAAAAGAGGGGGCAGAAATAGTCAAAGCATAGGGCCAGCCAAGCCTACAACCACGCGTGAGGCGCAAGACGCGCGACCAGCACCATCAGAGCTGGAATGGCCATATCACACCGTGCCGAACCGCCAGTGAGCCGGAGTTGAGCCGCACCACATACACCTATGCACCTCACATTTTCGAAGTAAACATGTTAGAAAAGAAAGGAGGACAATTAAGCTACTATGCACAAAACATACAATGGATGAACGGAATGCACCATGATCACTTTGAACAGCACATACACTCATCACGAGAACAAAAATAATACAAATACATAATGGCATAGCAAATAAGTGATCTAGTGTTCAAGCATCCCAGAAAATCAGTAGAAATCAAGTTCATCACCAATTATACATATAAATAATCCATACAAGTACTAAAATATGATCAAGAATAAGCTCCTAATCCATCATGGTACATATAAGTAGTTCACCAACTGCAACAATTCAAGAATGAATAAGACAACCAGAAACACTAGATGTCTAGGATTCTATCATAAACAGTAGTACACTAGTATGACTAACAATTGGCTAACACAAGACATGCACACGGCCGTGGCATGAAGGCCACAACTCAGAGGACCACCTCTAGAAAAACAAACTCCTCGCTAACCTATTCCTCGCATTGAGCAAGAACACAATGCACACAGATCACTATCTACATGTAGAAACCATACCAAGCCACCAAGGTAGGAGAGTGAGATTACCTTAACACCATACTCGACGGTAAGTCCTGATCATCCATGGCTGGGAAGCAGGACACCACTGGAGGCGGCGAGGACCAAAGATGCTCTTCATGCCCATCCGAGTCGGGGTACACTGGGATGGTGACAAACCGGAGTCGGCAACTTGCCTGTGATGCCATCAAGACAAAAAACAATCAATATCAGGATCAGAGGAGTATATTAAGAATAATGAAGGCGTTTATGCTCTACACGACAAGGAAATGATGCAAACTCTCACCATACAGGGCATAGAGTGCGTGTAATACAGCTAGGCTCTAAAAAGTATGTAAACTACAATAGCTACTATAAAAACTATGGATCCCAGTGAAAATGAAATGGTGCTGCCAAATGACCATATTCATCCATATTTGGAATGAACTATAAGTGCATACAAGGTTCCTCTCGTACCGGGGCAGAGATAGCATCGATGAAGAACGCATGTCGGTCCCCAACATCATGCCGCTCTGCTGGCCTCATCCCTCCCTGTATCAACAAACCAATCAGACCGTAACACTCCACAAAGCAGGTTGGGATCCACTATCCTAAGTGTTTCGATACATCATACTTTGAACCATAAATCTAGACTATAACATCATATTCTAACCAAAGTACTTCTCTAGCAGTTAAAAAATGAGATGCTAGGAAGACTTATGCATCAAAATAACTAGTGGAAATAAAGCATTGCACATAGTATTGGCGACAGGTTGCTGTACTACAACGGTTGCTGTACTACAACGGCTGCTGTACTACAACATATAAAGGGTGGACCAAGGAAACGACATGCAGCTAGCATCAGGACAAGATCACCTACCCCAAACCATTAGGTGCTTTGCAAGACAATAGGTGTCTCACTAACTAACATGAGCTCTGAATGTGTGTGCTCTGAAAGTTTGCTTGATCTACTACACTAGTTGATTAAGAGAAGAACTAAAAAGCACATGACAAGCAGAGCTAGAACTGACGGATTTATACCTCTCACTTTTGTAGGACCAACTCGATGAAGACGCAGCAGCTGTAGAAGCAAACTTGGGTCGTCAGCTAGGCCGGAGCAGGGGTGCCTCTCAGCTCTTGGCCCGGGCACCGGGGAGCCTCGAACAGCAGGGAGCATGCCGTGTGGTCGGCGCCGTCACGAGTGCTGCTGTACGTGGTCGCCTCCTGCCGGCGAGTTGTGCAGGGCGTCCCACCCAATCTCTCTCCCAAAGGTCTGCTCAAGATAACATTTTGTCTACAAAACCAAAGAAACAATTCATGCCATCATTATTCACACAAGCTGCTACACTAGTAAAATTGCAAGTGTACTGTAATGAAGGAGGGGCAGAGTAAACTTACATGGAAGCTCTCAGCAGCAACGCCCCTGCTGCTCCAACTGATGATGGGCTATTGAGATTCTCACGTTGCCGACAGAGAGTGCACAGCCTTGAAGCAGAGGCTTGGCATGCAGCATAGGTCCAGGTTTGGCATGCAGGTGCAGAACTCTGCATTTTCAGAATATAGGAAAACTGTCAACCTTGTAGATCAATGGAACGGGAGACACCAAGAAATGCACAGGCGATTACTAGAGAAAAGGATTGCAAGTGGTATTAGCAATAGGTCTCTGCTCTAGTACATAAAAAGGGTATATCAATGAAACAACATGGATGTTGCATCAGGACATGATCATCTACTCCAAACTACTACGTGCTTTGCAAAAAAAAAAGTATGTCTCACTAACAGGAGCTCCCTGTGGTATGCTCAAGATGACTTTTTTTTGTACAAATGCAAAGAAACAACTCGTGCTATAATCAATCACACAAGGTGCTCACCAGTAAAGCAGCTGCAACGCCCCTGCTTCTCCAATAGATGAGGGTATATTGAGCTCCTCGCACAGCCCGCAGCAGACGTGAACGGTAGCAGTAAACATGGGTGAAACGTAGACTCTGGATATTCAGAAAACAATAGAACTCTGAAGATCGATGGAACAGGAGACACCACAGCAAGGAATGCACAGACGATTGTACTAGAGAGAAACGCAATACCTTGTAGCCTAGGTCGTCGTGGAGGCAGCACCCCCGACCTAACCATGGTTATGGGTCAGATCGACCGGCTGGAGGAGCAGCGGACGAATACCAGCGCCGGAAATCGTCGGGGAGGGTCGATGGACGCCGGAAGGCGTCGTCTTGCGGCCACGCGGCATCTGTGGCGGCGCCGACCGGCCGGAATCCTGGGCGCTAGGATTCGTCGTGGGGCGGCGGCCGGGAAGCACCGCTCCATGGAATCGAGAGAGGAGGATGAGGTGGTGTCGGGGCTGTGGTCAGCGTCGCGATGAATCGCCGGAGCCGGCCGGAATCGACCGGCGACGGAGGCGGCGGAATGGGGATCGTGGCTGGGAGTGGGAGGGCGTGGTGGTCTGCTTCTTCTGTTTGGTTCGATCTATTTGGTTCGATTTGGGCCTAAAATCACGCCCCGCATAGTTTGGGCCCGAAATTCCGCCCCGCGTCGTTTGGGATAGTCAAATATTTGTGGCGGGCTTTTCATCCCGAAATTTGGTTTGGCGCCTAAAACTCAATTGTGTACTGTACTACTACCAATCAAACTATCACGTACACACCTAGACTCCATGCACGCATACATGCCCTAGGTCGCATATTTTGCCACCTTTCAAGGCAAGCCTATCTTGGATGCCTTCATATCCACGGTGGCCGAAAAAATACATATTTTCTACATGTTTAAAATGTTATTTAACACTTACAAGACTAGATAGTGCATATTTCGTTTCATGCTACTCACCAGATTTGTTCACGACAGGAAAAAAAAACACCAGACGGTGATTTTCCATGACCTCTCTATAAGCGTGTACTTCGGGTCAGTGGACAGAGATATCGTCCCGGGACCCCAAAACACTATGCTATAACCTTTATGATGTTTAGAATGGCCCATCTTCATATCCCTAGTGGAAAAAAAGTGTATCGTATTAGATGTATATACTACAGAATGACCTATCATAGATAGTTTCACAAAATCCTTATTTTGCGCCATGAGATGATGTCTATTGTTTCATGCCATCAGATAATCGCCTCAATCGGTTGGGTATCGTATACAAAAGTTACCACAGACAAATAAATATTTGGACCCGTGTATTCTAGCACACAGCCACAATAACGAAACAACACATAAATGAAAGGTAGTAACTATGTCCTTGCATAAAATAACAACGCGGGACAACGGGAACACATGAAATGATAGTAATATTCATACCCACGCATAAAATAATAACGTGTAGAAACGAAACGACACATGAAACGATAGGTAATCTCCTGACATGTATCTTAACATGCGTCAACGCAAATTGCACATGAAATTATAGTCGCCTAGCATAGTATAAGAAATACCCGTCCCATAATACAATTAGCTGGAAAACACAGTGCTCCATTGTGTTAGCTCGTCACCCACCGTAGGATATTGGTATTGCCAACTTCCCTAGCAGCCTAGGCATACCAAGGTCATGAGTCTCAACGCATATCTAAAGGGTTCGACAACCAATTTGACCTAGAAGAGCCCCTAAACTCCAGTTCCATCACCTGCAACATATAAAGGAGAGGGGAAACAACAAAAAAAGGTGAGTCTATGATACGGGTGCTTGGTCGATCTGAACGGGGCTATGGGGTATATGCATGAATTCTCGACCGAGGCAAAAGTGGTGTACAATAATCACGTTGATCAATAATATGCATGCTTCTGTGAGATGGACATGCACACTATTGTCTCTCTCGCTCTGGCTATGCCTACTTACAATTGCAAGTAGCTAAGGCTGTAGACGGCCAGCTTCTCCCTTGGCTACTCCATCTAGTCCCCTGCCAACAATGCCCGCGCCTAGAGCACCGACTTGGGCCTCTTCTCTTCCTCCCCGACTGACCAGAACGTAACAGGGTTCGACGCCAAGATCTCAACACCAATGGTGGTGGTCTTGACGGCCCCAACCTCATCACCTCCGACAAGATGATGATTGGCAGGAGTTACAATATGTTAAACGACGACAACGAAAAGGTGAAGGGCTACTTCAACAATTCATTCGGGAGGTCACGCCTACGATAGGAAATGATCCGGTGCCGTGGATGGCAATATGAAGCACGCCAAGAGCGAGAGGCGGCGTCATCGGAGAGAAGAGGTTCAAGGCACTGCCGCGGAACGAGCCCATCATAAGTACAGGCACATCACTCAGTTTGGCTATTCTCTAGGCACTTAACCGTTTTTGCCACAAACCTTATCCACTTCAAACATGCTTGTCAAATCGGCCAAGTCATTGGACAATACAACCCCAACTGGTGTGTCTCCACTTCCAAAAACGGCAGTACTTGCATGACTCTGAAAGGCCAAAAGTGGTTACAAGTTTTTACAATGGCAAGAAATGATTGAAAGATTTGTAAAAGACCATTTAGATCAAAATAATACTCCAATTGTATCACTTTCATACTTGCATGTCTTGATTCCTACTACACATAGTACTTGGTGTAAGTGTAACCTAACTTGGTAATAGAATCTAGGTTGACGAGCTCATGGGGCCGTTTGTGTTTATTGTCATTGTTCTTTCATTCAGCTCAATGATGCAATAAAGGTCATTGGGTTTTAAGGACGTGAATGAGCAGGTTCTCGTTGGATTTGACGTGACCTTTGTAGAGTCCGGGGACTGTCACACATGTATCGGGATGCCTTACTTTGATGATGTCGCAGCACACCTTTTCTTTACGAAGTTATCACTATGTACATCGTCATTTCTAGAAATACAACTCACCGAACGCAACTGGTAAATATGCCCTGGTGAAAAAACCAGCTAATTGACGTGTCACATGTCGCTGCCAAACAAACTGGCGGAAGGTGCTTCCGGCAGTTTCCATGGGCACAAGGTGGTGGGTCTGAGCTAGGCGCCAACAAAATCTAGAGCAACCCTTGATTTAATACCCCGTAATTAAGTTCATTATATTGATGCGCGCTTGATTTTCACCCCGTTAATATCTGCATGATTAACTCTCTCTAAATATTGTGTCTGTAATTATTACCCTGTTAAATTTTGGAGAGGATATAATTTCTCCCCGCGATTAACTGTCTCTAAATATTGCGTGCGTGCGTGATTTACTCTATGATGGTGGCCTCTCTCTACTTCGATGTGGACCTCATGCAGACTAAAAATAAACTTATCCTGGATGCAAATTAAAAACGATCAGAATCGACCGGCGGCGGAAAGGCGTCGCTGGGAGGGCGTGCTGGTCTGCTTCTGTTTGCTTCGATAGAATGGGAGGGTCTGTTTGGTTCGATGGGCCTAAATTTCCGCCCTGCGCCGTTTGAGCCCGAAATTTCGCCCTGCGTCGTTTGGGCTTGAAACCACAAATTTTGGCGTTGTTTTCAAATATTTTTGGCGGGATTTTGATCCCGAAATTGTGTTTGGCGCCTAAAACTCAATCGTGTGACTGCACTACCAATCAAATTGTCACGTACACACCTAGACTCCATGCATGCATGCATGCATGCCTAGGTCGTTTAATGAATCAACTCTACATAATTGCCGGCCCTAGGACGGATCAAATCATCCCTCTACTAGGTTCGGAAATGTCACGACATAATGTGGACCGAGGAAGGACCTTTTTTATTTCGATGTCGTCGAGGACCTGAACGGTGGCCACAAGGTCGACACGCCCCACGCAACCGCCTCCGTCACTCGCGTCGCGTCCTGTTGGCTACAGCCTCTCGTCGACGTGCACACAGCCGCACATCACTCCGTCGGCTTAGCGCGCAACACAGACTGTCAAGCTCGACGGAGCCGCGCGCACACCGTCTAATCGACACACACGCGCTCCGACAAGCAAGCAAGTCATGCCGCCTCTATCGTCAAGGAAACTAGGATGGGAGAGGTTTATCTGCTATGGGTGGAGCCGAGGGCTGGGGGAAACAAAGCGGTGACGAAAGGGACATGCAACCATGCATGGTTCCGTCGCGACGACGATGGAGGCCTCCAGCTGGCGAGGAGGGTTGCCCCGTCGATTGAATCGGGATAGAGCGAGCGAGAATGGGAAGGGAGGCGGCCACAGGTGGGAGATTAACCCTAGTTGTGTTGGGTTCGGCCCAATAACTGACGTCTTGGACTCTAGCCCACTGAACCTCATAACAAGATTTCCCTATTGAATATGTTTTCCCATCGAAACTGCAATAATATCACTAGAAAAATCCTAATAATTTTCTTCGAACAAGTCAAACAATTGTCACATGTGGTTAAAGAACAACGGAAATTAGGTAAAATTAACCTAAGAAGTCTGAGATGCAACAAATCATGGAGCGAACCATGCGATAGCTCTTGATTTGAAATATCAACCCAGAAGGCTCGTGGTGATCCCATATTCAATACAACTTGTCACTAGCTACCGTAGACGAAAAGCGATTCAAAAAATATTAAGCTCGGCCCCGGGCTGGGTGGCATGCCTCGACAACCACGGCACACCGTCGCTCATGGATTTTTTCTAAAGTGTGATTGAAAACGATATTTGAGACTATTTTGCCACCTTTGTAAGGCAATCCTATCTTGGATGCCTTCATATCCACGGTGGCCAGAAAATAGACATATTTTATGTATGTTAAAATTTTGTTATTTAACGCTTAAAAAATAGATAGTAAATATTTTGTTTCATGTTTTACTCACCGGATTTGTTCGCGTTTGGAAAAAACAGCAGAGAGTGATTTTACATGACCTCTCTATAAGAGTGAACCACGACCTGATTTTCCATGACCTCTCTATAAGAGTGAACCACGACCCAACAAAACTCACAGCCAGATTTTCCTAGATAATTTATTTATAACAAACCAATTGCAAGAAATCACGGATAGGCCCATGACGAGTTACGTCTCCCATATGATGTTTTGTTGTTAGACAACCACGTCATGGTGTCGCTCTTGGACTTGTTCCGAGGAAGGTTTAAAATATGATGTTTGAAAATTACAAAATGTTATAAAAAAAATCAGCTTATCTCCTAGCATATATACCTTGATATGGCAAATGCAATGAAAGGTAACGCTTTTCACGAGCATAAAAATAACAAAGCGTGACACTGCACATCAAATGACGTAATAATTGTATCCTAGAATAAAACAATAATGCAGTGCAACAAAACGACACATGAAACGATATGACCGGCTCCTAGCATGTGGTCGAGGCAACGAAATGGCATATTTAATTTATGGCCTCCCTCAACCTATTTCCAGTGATGCTTGTCGTGTAATCCATATCGATCAAGGCACATCAATTCCGGGTTAGGGGCATATATATGTGCCACATATTTTTTTGGTTGACAACATCTAGGAGTTTTAGGAAATAATTTATGATCTCGAGGATCATCTTTTTTTTAAGTAAAACCTCTTTATTACCAGGACTACAAAGTTTGGACATTTGAGCTAATAATTCATGTGCCACCCTATTATCCATTCATTAAAAGTAAAAGGACCCGAAAGAAGAATGAAAGTACATCGATCCTAGTGCTAGAAATTTACAAAGAAAGGACACCGAAAGATAAAACTAGGTCGAAACAAGGCCCTTAATTGCCAAACTCTACACTCTCTGAGATGAAAACCGGTCGTTGTCAGGGATACGAGACCACTCGAAACGGCACTAGTATATTGTGAATCAACCTCCATTTTTCACCGGAAGCACCTGCAATGAAAACTTCCGTCTTTTTTCATAAGCGTCTATAGGCCAACAATTTTTTTGATATGTATTTTGAGCTCCATGCTCGAGTCAGATGATAAAGAATGGAATATTTCCATTGGATTATCAAACACATTTGGAGGTTGGCTGAGAATAGACAAGGAAAAGATTGGTGAAGCTTCAATTTTAAGGAGAGGCATGCTAAAAGGGAAAACATCCAGAACAAAAGGCAAACCATGCAACTATCAACCCATCTATCTCTTCTTATTGGGGAAGCCATAGGCCATACATAACTAGCTGTCCGGTTTCTTGATCGTTGTAGTTGCAGGTCCGTACGTTACTAGTGCTACTACTATGCTGATGGATCGGCTAACACCAGGTAGCGTAGCGTGCATGCATGCATCCGGCCAACGAGGCGTGAGAGAAGATGCGTGCTTGAATCCAAGCAAACTCATCTAATTCCTTTTGTGTCCTTGTTTTCTCATTTTGGACGACGAGTGCTTAAATCCATTTTCTCATTTTGAACGAGTGCTTTAAACTCATCTACTACACGCGATGGGAAGTACGTACATTAATTAGCTGGTCCAGACAACATGCATGGAAGTTGCTAGTTAACCGTGTGCATGCACGCATGTATCCAACATGCAATGCTAGCTTTTCAAATGAAGCAAGAGTACTGCAAGATAAGTTCTGGCTTTGTTTTCGGGCTTGGCTATGGGGCACGATCTCGTGCCTGGTGATCGATTCATGCTATTGAGTCTGGGACGGCATGGTCTCGACATGCCTCCGGCGGGCACCCAGTTGTGGTGGCCACGACAATTGGCAAGGAGAATCGACTCCGATTGATGTCAACGGCGTGGCACCTCTCACGAGCATGACAAATGACAAGGAGCACCCATTGACGTGCACCACAACAACTTCCTCCTTGACCTTGTCCTTATGGGCATCGTTCTGCACCGGTATATGAAACATCGCCATGTCGAGACTCGTCGGCGTGTAGGCCATGACCTCCAACACCCGCGTCGAGCCATCATGTTCATGACGGAGATGCTGTCATGCTCGGTGATGACCAAGGCTTACGACACGACTAGTCAATGGCAGAGCTTCTTCTGGATCAATATCACCACCTAGAATGAGAATTCAACATAGCTGAGCGGGCTAATCAAGTGTATTATGCCAAACCGAGGCCAAATAGTGTCAACTGTTAGGTATTAGGCAAGGAACTTTTTGTTGGCCATGGACTAGGATGGCCCTCACTAAGCTACTGCGACCACTGTGTGCACCTTGCCACGCTCCCCGCGTGGCATCATCCATCTCAGATATATAGCTGAGCGGGCTAATTAAGCGTATTATGCTAAACCAAGGCCAAATAGTGTCAAATGGTAGGTATTGGGCAAACAAAATTTTGTAGTCCATGAGGATGGCCCTCACTAAGCTACTGTGACCACTGAGCACCTTGCCACACTTCCCCGGGTGGCTGTCACACCTTTCGTAGCATCTTCGAAAGCACCAAGAAGACAGAATGGATTTCCCACATGTAGGGGTCCCTGGCCTATCCAATGAACCATAATTTCATTGAGATTTGTGCTAGCATATTTTGCAAGTTAACCCCTTTAAATTTACAAATCAACTAGGTAAAGAATGGGAAGTGGTCGAACTTGTCACCCTGACATCCTCTCCTCCGCTAGCGCGTGGAGCTTTGTGGGTGGTGACATGGAATGGCTTTGAAGTGAAGACTCAATAGGTATTGGACGTGGCCAAGCAAAGCATCATTGCAATGGGAGAGCGAGTTTGCCGGTGTCGAGGAGGTCGTCCATGGTAGAAGTCCCTACCATGACCAACCATATGGTGATGTCCTTGTCAGAGAACCAGGTCATGCTAGGGCCGGCACAAACGGGTCTCGGGCTTGGACTACGCGATGATCATGTGAAGCACTAGCTCCAGCTAGCGGGCTCATCGCCATTGTCTCGGGGAAGTCCAACGCCGATGTTGTGGCCCACTCCAAGTCCACTGTCCAAAGTCAGGTTTTTTTTTTGAAATTATGTCCAAAGTCAGGTTGGATTCGTGGATGACGACGGCGGTAGCGGGATCGCCGAACATATAAAGCAAACAATATACGCCGGGGTTAGATTGAAGTACAACTCTATGTGTCTGCTACGTGACGTACACATAGCTAGTGCAATTTGCGACCCCAAGTTCTTTTTAGGAGCTGCATGCAACACGTACGGAAACACGAGCGAGTCGGGCGGGAAAATATCTCGTGTTGTTGTGCGTACAATTGACCAGACCAGGATGGTTAGGAGGGTGGTTGTATCCCAGCCCACCAGAGTTCAAACCACAGGTTTGACGCTGGTGTTTCTCATTTAAGGTGGAATATTCTTCAGTGGGAAGCGACGTTCCCGTCGACAGCGAGGCGCCTGTGGTGACTTCGTCAATCTCAAGACTCGATCCGCCTGCTCAGTCTCTCGGAGGTGCTCATAGGGGTAGGGTGTGCGTGCGTGCGTTCATAGGGGTGAGTGTGCGCGTGTATGTGAGCGCCTGCGTTGTACTGTGTTTCGCAAAAAAAAAACACTAAAATGAAAAAAAGTAACTCATAGGCCTATAGCCAAATTCGGCCCAACAAACTGTCAGGAGGCCAGTCCGATGGTCTTGATCTTGGGCGGAACAGAGCAGGATCAAACCAAAACCTAACCTCCATTTTCTCCTCACCCGACGAGAGAGAGAGGCGGCGCCGCAAGGAGCCATGGCGGCGCGGCGGGCTTTTTCGGCGTCGTCCGCGTGCGTCGTTTGAGCGCGGATCCGTTGAACTCTCTTGACCGCGCCGCGCGCGTGGCCGAGGGAGTTGGCAGACGGCGAGGGGAGGACTCGGCGGCGCAGCTCCGGGCTCTCCCCGGTCGATTCCCCTGCAAAGCTGCAATGTCGGCTCGACGTTACCCTGACGGCGGATTTCCCTAATGCGGCTGGAGGCCCTCGTGCTGCACCTGCACTCCAGCCCGCGGAGGACCTCGCCGCGCCCTGCTCCGGGACGTCTCCCTCCAGGTGTGTGAGCCCAACCCAAACAACCAGCCTAATCCTCCTCTTCCCCCAATTCATTCAATCTGGCTGAAAAATCGTTTCTTGCTCATCAGCAGGAGGAGGAGCGGAGCGGAGGGAGCCGTTCCAGCACTTTCTCCCACAAGTCCATCACTGCCGTCAAGGTCATGTCCCTGTTCCGATTCTTTTGTGTGTGGACCTTAGGATCTAGTCTCACCTTCATGATCTATAGTTGCACCATTGATTTTAAAAATATATGGACACTTGGTTCTGATGCGCACCAAAGGTACATCCTTGCTTGGGCTCTAGTTGGTTGCTGCTCAAGGCAATCACCGTATGGTGCATGCATTGTACTTTCGATCCTGCTGTTGTTGGTGTTTGTGGTTCAAGCAAATGAACCAAATGGCCTTGTTTTGTGTTATAGTCATGCATCTCATTATCTAGTAAAGTTATTGCTTAGGATACTGCCTAAGCTTAGCTGCACTTACTAGTTACTACTGTTTAATCCCATGCCTTATGTTGTAGACTTGCATGGTCTTGCAGAATTTAAAGGTCGGGTTTGTCGTGAAGGAGGCCACACCCCAGGCCGACCTCGCCACCGCCATTCAGGAGCTCGTCGACATCGACACTTAAAGGTACCTCCTTGCTCGTGCTCGAATCGATTGCTGCCCGATGTAATCATGTATGGCATTGTACTTTTGATCCTCGATCCTGTCAAGTTGTGATTAAGATTTTGTCATGTCCAACGATGTAGTTAGGAAATTTGATTAGACTAGCATGTTTAGGTCCAGCTGCATGTTTTAAATTATCTAGTTCTATTTGTATAAGCATCAGAACGACGTTCCCTAGAGTAGTCAAATTACTGCCTTTTCTCTCTGCTGGCATTATTTCTTAACGACTTTCTGATTTTTCAACATGTTTTTTTTCTGTTTTGGGTAAAGACTGCTGAAACTTTGTCTTGCGTGGGTAGTCACAGGAAGGATTCTCGTTTAAGGTGTTTCCTTCATCTTGTCATGCTGAATTCTTGCCGCCTTGTAACATGGAGCTTAGTTTTTAATTTAATGGCGTCTGTTGATGCTTGCTTGCTCGTTGTTGGCTGGAAACTATCGGCTAAATATGCTGCCTCCGTTGATGTTGCCTAATTCTTTTGCTCGATATACAGCAAGCAATCCAGCGATGTATCCTCTTGTGTGCAACTTTGTCTTGCTAATGCATGCTGCCATATATCATGTAGTGCTTGCTCTTTATCTTGGTAAAAATATGCTGGTTGAATTCTGACTGATACTAATTTTGTGGCTGTAGGCGAACAGACCGTCTCAAGCCCACGCGCAACATGCTGGTAGTCCGTCGACAGATTCTTCCCATGCTCTCGTCGACTACTTGCTCCTTTAACTCTGCCCTCGCTGCAGTGCGATGGTTGTAGATGGGTATCTGCTTCTCCCTCGCTTGTGTCCTGTATGTGGTTTTGTGATATCATGGAGCCTTGGTTATTCTGTGTTTTTTGAGCCGATGATCTAGGAATAGCTGGTATTGATGTTTGGAAGGAAATGGCTCTTATGCTGGTCTGGCTTGTGCAAAATCGAAATATTTAGCATTTTGGGCATCATCTGGGGTTTTCTTGGTTTCCAACATGAATTACAACTTAACCTTAATTCTGTGCTCAAGTGTTGCCTTGTTGTAATCTGGAGCTTAGTTTTAAATTTGGAGGGGTCGATGCTTGCATACTTGGTTCTTCTGGATCCTGTCCTCTTGAGGGGGTGGTCTGGGTCATGGTCGTGTGTGCGTGTTGTGCTTGCCATGGTTGATCATGACGTCCTTGTGGACAGGTCTCTATGCCCCTGCAAATTGGGGTTTTGCTCTGTTAAGAATCTAGGAATTGAGCCACCATAGGAATCGACGATTCTGGCATCTTGTTAATGGTTCAGATGAAATTACGTTAGCAGAAACTCCAAATCATTATAGTGTGCTGTTTGGGCAAAGCTTACTGTATGGTCGAAAACTCCATTAAATGTACATAATACCATTCTTGTCTTTTAACTCCATTAAATGTACATAACTCACATTTGCTGGGAATAGGACACAATCATGATCATCAGTCACATGTCAATGGCGTCTTCGAAGCATATACTTCGTATTAATTATGTCATGCAACACAAGCCATGCAAAAAACTTAATGTGCTTGAAATTCTGCTGATACACCTTTTTAGGCTTGAAATTTCCATTACCTAGGGTACAAATCCAAGCACCATTATTTCCTTCGATCAGATTGGTTTGCTGGACAAATCCTTGCAGGGGAAGGAAAAAAGATTCAGACCAACTGTTAGCTTCCATGAGTTCCTTGACTGACTGGTTTTTATCAGTGGCAAAGGAAAATAAATGTGGAAACATTTCATCTAGTCTCTGTGTTTCCCATAAATCCGACCAGAATAGGATTGACTGTCCATTGCCCACTTTACCCTTTGAGATAGCTCGATATGCATCTGAGAGAGCAAACACTCCTTTCCACCAAAAGAGTCTGAGAAACTCTAGAGCCAATGGAGTATAATCGTTGTTGTAAAACTTGTGCAAGTGCTTGATAAGTAGAGTTGTATTTTGCATCGAGAGGGTTTGCTTTTCGTTATCTTTCTTTCTCCATAGACAATGTCTTCTTGCTCTACCGAACACATCAAGCACACCAACAGGGATCAACTATGACAACATAAAATATGTGGGCAGAAATGACAGACAAGAATTTACAAGAACCAATATGTCTCCATATGACAAAAAAGAAGATTAAGAGAGATGTTGATTGGATTTTGTAGTACGGGCCAATGCAAGGACTGGTCTTAGTGTGGACGCAAATTATTCTCACCATGTTACCGAAAATACATAAACATATAGGCTAGTGTGACCAAAATATCATTTTTTTTGTTACAATTGTCGTGTACAGTGTGACCACAATATCACAATGGTGGCAAAAGATTTAACTGAAGGTGCCATAAAAAATAAGGTGCTATAACGGCAATTTCTAGGGTCTTGGACAGACCGTGCCAGCTAGACACTTCGAAAACTATCATGAAAATGACTATGTAACCATGGTAATTATTTTTTACGATAAAAAATAATCGTGCTGGGTTGCCTGATCCGTACTAGTTGTGGCCGGAGGTCCCTTCGGTCTTTACCAATGTTCTTTCCAGATCTACAGTGTGGCCGCGTGGTGGGGTGAAAACCTGCCTTCGATTCTTGTCGGAGCAGGCGACGGTGGCGATGCTCCATGCATAGGTTTCTAGGTGGCTTGTTCGTAGTCAAGGTTTTGCACGTTTTCCTTGAATAAACCTTGCTTTGTATGGTTTTCGGACTACCTTTTCTCCTAAACTGGGCCAATTGAGGCGTTCCTAAAAAAAGCTTTCAGTCGACCGAGTTTTAGGCGATCCATAAAACTATTGGCTTATGCTCAGCACTAATTCTAGCTTGGATTAAGACACATCTGAAATCTCATTTTTTTAGTGCAAGTGACAACATTTTGTAATTTCCCCAAAAAAGTCGGTTAAACGAGTATAACATTTTTTTTAACCAAAAACGATTAGGCTACTTGTCTGTTTGAATTTTGCATTGGCCTGAAGCAGCTTCGCTGACAAGTATGCACATGACCTGACTTGTCTGTTTGAATTTCGCATTGTCAACACTTCTGGCCGAACTGAGCGGTGAACTAGTCAAGAAACCTAGTGCTTTAATCAATTATTACAGTCATAAACTGAGCCGTGAAGAGAGTTTGAATTTAAAACTGAAGCTTTATTTACTTTTTTTTTAGGGGGGAAGCTTTATTTACTGATGATTGATGAAAGCTCAAACGCAAGTTTTGTTTTTTGAGGAAATCTTTTTTTAAAGATAAATCTAATACGGGCCTTTTGTAGTGACAAGGCCCACTGTGCTCAAAGAGTTGGGCCACACAGTCTTCATCATCACGACTCTACCTGGCACCACCGGCGGCGCTCGTTGTAGTCCCTCGCCACCGGCGCCGTCGCCTGCGCCATGCTCCACCTCCGCCGCTGCATCCTCGCCCGTCTCCTCCCTTCCCCGTACGCCGCCCCCATCTCCCCACTCCACCGCCTCCTCTCTGCGGCCGTGCCCGCCGTTTCCCCCAACCCTAGCTTCGCCGTCGAGGAGTACCTCGTCGCCACCTGCGGCCTCACCCGACCCCAGGCTCTCAAGGCCTCCACCAAGCTCTCCCACCTCAAGTCCCCTTCCAAGCCCGACGCCGTCCTCGCCTTCCTCGCTGCTCTCGGCCTCTCCGGCGCCGACGTCGCCGCCACCGTTGCCAAGGACCCGCAGCTACTCTGCGCGAGCGTCGAGAAAACCCTGGCCCCCGTCTCTTAAAAACACATGAAGGAGCTGATTGCTCCCCCCCAATGTATACTTAGTGTTGTTGCGATTCGATTATATGGTGCTCTTCGTCACCTGGGACTAATTGTAAAGCAATGGTGTACAGTTTGTATTACCTGATACTAGTTGTAGAGCAATGGAATTTGGGAGTGCCTATAGGACAGTTTGTCCTTTTCTCTCCTTAATTCCCAATCGATACTATTTGTAAAGCAATGGGTCCCGGTCGCGGGATCTATCTCTTTTTTCTAGTGTAGTTTTAGAAAATCCTTTAAAAATTTCAGAAATGGACATATTGTTTTATATAAAACGATACTAGGTAATTTTCTTTCCAATACCAAGGTGCATGGATTTTTATGCCCACCCGAGAGGGGGATGGGAGTGGGAGGGTGGTGGGCTGGCGCTATGACGTGTTGGAGCTGCTACCTATGGAAGATCCCAGCGACGACCTTGTTCGGCCGCCACTATTCTTGGCCCCGCCGTGCTCGACAGCAGCTGCCATTCAAGTTAGTGCTTCCTCATTCGGAGGATATTCTCTAGTCTCGTCGCGACACCAAGCGCATCTGCTTCCCCAAGTGCCCTTGTCCCGGTGAAGATAGGAGCGGTGTAAGGCTTCTCGTGTTCAGCGCAAAGATTGGACACGATCGTGTTTTTGCGGTCTCTTCTAGAGTGTTATGTGTAAAAATAAGGAACTAGTTGCCATTTCTTGTTTTCCTGAGGTCCTTCCGTAAATGTATGCCCAACGCCAACATAATGCAAATTCTAGGCCTTACAGGATTATCCCGTTAAAAAATGTACTTGTTGTTTGTTACTCATGTCACCAATGACCAATTTAAAGATGATAGTGTTATTTATAGATAGGGATGTTTTCACTGTTGACTTTTTTTAAACAAAATCAAAGTCGATGTTGTCTAAGCCTGATTGGAACTCTTCTTCTCACCCACACCTCTGTCCTCACCAAACCCCCACCCACCCCCCCCCCCCCCCCCCCACGCAAACCTTCGTTCCGATGGCGGCTTGGTGAGAATGATTCATGATGAAAAGCCAATGCATCGCCTCGACTCCCATCGTCAACGTCTGATGCCTAATGAGCACGAATGGTAACTGAAATCGTACGAATGAAAATCGATTTGCAAAACTTTCAATTGGCACGGCACTATTCTACCAGTAGACGTGGATGGCGGTCCGACATCTCACAGCGGATGAAGATATGTGGCATGGTTCCAGTCATGGCAGGCTGGAGCTGGTGCAGTGGCGGTGGTTTTACGCCTATTGTCCTAGTCGCCTGGTGCTGCCATGGTTGTAGGTGGCTATGGACATGGCTCGTTGTGGCCGGAGGTCCCTTCGGTTTTTACCAATGTTCTTTCCAGATCTACAGTGTGGCCGCGTGGTGCGGGTGAAAACCTGCCTTCGATTCTTGTCGGAGCAGGCGACGGTGGCGATGCTCCATGCATAGGTTTCTAGGTGGCTTGTTCGTAGTCAGGGTTTGGCACGTTTTCCTTGAATAAACCTTGCTTTGTATGGTTTTCAGACTACCTTTTCTCGTAAACTGGGCCAATTAAGGCGTTCCTAAAAAAGCTTTCAGTCGACCGAGTTTTAGGCGATCCATAAAACTATTGGCGTATGCTCAGCACTAATTCTAGCTTGGATTAAGACACATCTGAAATCTCATTTTTTTAGTGCAAGTGACAACATTTTGTAATTTCCCCAAAAAAGTCGGTTAAACGAGTATAACATTTTTTTTAACCAAAAACGATTAGGCTACTTGTCTGTTTGAATTTTGCATTGGCCTGAAGCAGCTTCGCTGACAAGTATGCACATGACCTGACTTGTCTGTTTGAATTTCGCATTGTCAACACTTGTGGCCGAACTGAGCGGTGAACTAGTCAAGAAACCTAGTGCATTAATCAATTATTACAGTCATAAACTGAGCCGTGAAGAGAGTTTGAATTTAAAACTGAAGCTTTATTTACTTTTTTTTAGGGGGGAAGCTTTATTTACTGATGATTGATGAAAGCTCAAACGCAAGTTTTGTTTTTTGAGGAAATCTTTTTTTTAAGATAAATCTAATACGGGCCTTTTGTAGTGACAAGGCCCACTGCGCTCAAAGAGTTGGGCCACACAGTCTTCATCATCACGACTCTCTCTGGCACCACCGGTGCGCTAATTAATCCGCTCTGGCGCGCTAATTAATCCGCTCGCTCTCTCCCATCCATCGCTATGAGAAGAAAAAAAAACAACAGATCGATCGAGACGAGATGCGCGTCCCGTTCCCCGCGCGCGAGCAATCCTTCTTTTTTTTCGTGTTCGACTCATTTTTTGCTTGGATCGGCTAGAGTTGTTTTGCTTCTGCCCTACGCGTGCTGCCTGCTTATCCATGTCCATGCATCCACGGTTGATCGCGTACGGACGTGACTTTCTCCATCCGTTTCTTCACACGTACGTACAGATAAGAAGAAATATAAGGACTCGTTTCAAAACAAAAACAAAAAAGGAAGGGATTACCTTCATTTTTTAGTGGATGCATGGATCGGCACAAGATCAAATCGGCCTACGCTTATTGCCTCTCGAAGATCACAGCGCCTCCCCTCGCCCTGCAGCCAGCCGGAAAGATAGAAATAAACGGATCACACCGATATATATACTGATGCATGCATATGCATGGGTGTGCGTGAGACCAAATCAGAATAACCATGGTTACTCAACCTCACCGCAGAATAACCAGCCTCCGTCCTCACGCCCACGCCGAGCCGTCGCCAAGCTCGCCCAAGTCGCCAAGTCACACGCGCAACCGCACGCGGCTCCCTAACAATGCTCTCATATTTATAGGAGGAGGGGAGGTTGGAGGGAGGACACGTACTCTGAATTTTGAGGCGAGAGAGAGGTACGGCGCGCGGGAACAAAATAAAATTTCGGCTCCCTCCAATGAAAAAGAGGGCGGGAAAGATGCTGACAATTCGGATCTGTCTCCTTGTTGCTAGCTAGTACTAGTTGTGCGATGGACGGCTTACATTGTATGGTGCCTCGGATTACTGACGCTTGGACCTTTCCTCCTCCGGTTAATAAGGCACCTAATTAATTGGCTACGTAAATCCCGTACACCCAATCCTAGGTAAGTGGGGCGGGCCGAAATTCATGCATTCTTTCACACCGGATACAATTAATTCTCGGTGTCAACAAGGAAAGTTGCCGTGGATACATGTTTCTCATCCACTATTTACGGCCATGAATTAATGGGAGCGGGCCGGTCATCGGCGAATAACTTGTTAGGATTGGTCATCTAATTTACCGATTTGTAAATCATGTTCCCTGATTTGTAGCATCATCTAATTTACCGATTGCGCATATTTCTCATCCCGATTGCAAAACATTCACTGCTGTACACACCCTTGATGGATATGCATATGCGTTCTCGTGCATAAAATACGGTCACCGACAAAACATTCACTTGTGATCACCCAAATACGGAGCGGTCACCGGCGACCAACTTGCACTCTACTTCGGCCACCTTCGAGGACGCTTGCCGCTGTTGCGCTTGTTGGGATGGATGATGGATGGACGGCTGAGATACTTTCTCCGTCCTAGTTTGTAGGGCACAATCTTAAAAACAATATGTCCCACCTATAAGGCACAATTGCATTTAATACCCTCTCTATGAATGGGTGGTTGCCTCTCCCACCAATTCATGCAAGACTTTACCTCCAATCAATTAGCACCTTGATCTAAGAGATTTGCAAATTGAGCCTTACAAACTAGGACGGAGGGAGTAGTAGTATGGTGCCTCGGATTGCTGACTTGGAGTTTCCCTGTAAATAATAATGCATTCTACTAATTGGCTAGGTAAATCCCGTACAATAAATTCTAGGTAAGTTGGGTAGGCCGGAATTGTAGGATATCAATCCCGGTACTCAAATCATGCATTCTTTCACCGGGTACAATTAATTATGAGTGTCAACAAGGAAAGTTTGCCTAGTAGTACGTTCCCGACCTCATGGATGCATGTTTCTCATCCATTAATTATGGCCATGAATGAATGATACCGGGTCATCGGAGAAAAACTTGCACGCGACCACGGCAACCTTCCCCCTCCATGGCTCTCACCACTTGCCACAGCATGCCTACATCAACAAGGCTTCAGTAACGCCGTGGACATGCCCCAGAATATGTATTCTTCTAGACAGCAATGGGCACATCACTTGAGCACGCCAACCGGAATATGTATTCATCTCGACAGCAATAAACATGCAGCTTCAGCACGCCAGTCGGACGGTTAGGGCTACTAGTGTGAGATGGTCACATCCATCAGCAAGTGTCTTCTAGGAGTGAGGAGCAGAAAGTGTCTTCTAGCATGTTGCCCGTGTTGAACTACCTTAAACACCTTATATTGTGATACGGAGGAAGTAGCTCGCTTCGACGGACGAAAACCATTCATATCATCACAAATTGAGCGTAATTAGCAGGAGCGCTCAAAAAAATTGGCATGAAATTAGTGCTTCCGTTTTTAGATCACACATCAAATTGTTGTTATTTGTACAAGTGTATAAAGCACAACACTTACGTCATGTAACTACAGAAATTTCAAAGCAACCAATTACATTGCCAAATACTACTACTACTGATTTGGACGATACACTTCTGACTCTAGCCCAATATTACATCAACTCGAGATCTAGCACAACATAATAGGCCGCAGTCAGCGCCCAAGCAGCCGGTCCGCGAGGAAGGAAGCAGCCGATCAAAGACTAACAAGCTATCTACCAGCAATTCTCTCGTTTGTGCCCACTCCGCGGCTTCCTAGACGTCCTCCTCTTCCCTCTGCTGGTCACCAGGGGAGCTGTCTGTGTGTGCATCGACTGACACGGCAGCAGCAACATGACATTGGTCTCTTGCTCCGGCAGGCTCCTCCTATATATACTCCCTCCGTCCAAAAATAAGTGTCTCAAGTTTGCTCAAAAGTAGATGTATCTATACGTGAAACATGTCTAGATACATCCACTTTTGTGCAAACTTGAGACACTTATTTTGGCACGGAGGGAGTATATCACCTACACAGGTGAAGATGGTCATTCCATCCGCTGCCAAGAAATGCAGGTCCAAACATTCAAATAACACCACATCGGCTAGCTAGCATCAGGATTCGCCTACACATGCACATCTCACCTCAAGTCTACCATCATAAAAGCACCTCTCAATTTACCAAGCACGTCCCACCGGCAACATCCAGCACCACTTCTCCCTTGCTGCTGCCGCCGCCGTCGCATCCACCTCTCCCCAGCTGGTCCAACAAGGCTCGGCCATCACCTGCATGCACAACAAGATTCTACAAGGGTATACTTCTACATGTGAGGCCAGAAGTGGAACAACATTATAAATTCATCAGAATTATAAATTGCCGATTCAGTAGTACGTGCATTTCATCATGTGTACATACGTGCAACAACAGGCAGAGACAGAGTAGGCAGCTTAAGCAAGCTAGCTAGCAGAACAAGTTTGGCTTGGCTGGCATCATGATGAATTTGACCAAATGAAAGTACCAGGTCAAAGAATAGTAGCAAATTCTATGCCTCCCGAGCAGCATAGCATCCAGTGCAAAACCTGTCTCTCAATTATGAAAATTATAGTGAAGGTGGGAAGCAACCTAGGCAATTGTGGGACTATTTCCTAATCACAAGTCAGCTGAGAAAATCTTCAATAGCAACAGACCATCGGATGGATGGAAGGTGCAGAGAGTAACCATGGCTCGATTGGCCACGGTATCACAGCGCATTTATAGAGAGAATGGGAGAACTAGAAACAAACCATAACCATGGAGACGAAGAAGAGGCCCCCACCACTGCCAAGGTGAACTCGCCGCCATCAAACGGCAGTGAGGGAGAAGGTGAAGGACGAGGTAATCAAAGCCGAGGACCAGGCCAAGGACCGGTCGGGCCTACAACCGCACGTGATGCGCAGGAGGCCAACAGCCAGCAGAGGAGCAGCACTGCCAGAGTCGGAACAACTTGAAGCCAAATATTTACCAAGATTCACATGACTCTCAAGACTTGACCTAAGAATGACACAAGTTAACTTCCAGCAGACGAGCAATAATATGTTGAAATAACAAAAACATGCTAATTATTGTGGGACTGATACTACAAAAATGAAAAGGCTATCTCACGATCATAAGTTGATATATATGCTGATCATAATCAATGAGAAGGAACAAAAATAAAGACGAGAGGTTGGTTTGTGTTTTGAGGCTTTCAAATTGGTAAATCATTAGATAATAAACAGTCAGCAGGCATTTTCATGTTCTACTCAAGTCTCACAAGCGATCAGCAAGTGATTCTTGCTGCTTGGATCTAGTACACAGCACAATTTTCATTTTACAGCGCTATTTCCACCTAAAAATCGAATCAGCTGATGCACATAGACATTTCCACCTAAAAAATCAAGGGGAGATCCTGAACATACAAATTAACGAGCTAGTCTGGACATACAAATTAACCAGCTAATGAACATCCTGGACAGAATATGGATACGCATATCCAAATGAAACAGTGCTGCCAAATGACACTTTTCATCCAAATGAAATGATTCGACATCGACTACAGCCAGGACAGAATGTGAATCAAGAAGCTACCTTTGGCTGCCAATGTCGAGGAGCCTCCTGGACGGTGGTGGCAAGGTCGCTTGGGGCGATCTCCTGCACGACCTTGACGAGCCCGACCCGGCCTCTATTGCTCGCGTCGCCACCGTCGCGCCCTGATAGGTGGCGCCCCCTCGGCAACGTGCAGACAGCTGCCCATCACACAGCGCCCAAGAAAAAAGACAGTATTTTGTTGAGAACAACACTCAATCTAGTCATTTCTCGGGAAAAGTACAATAAACTTTACTTGGAATGCTTTGTAACACAACATGAAAGAACTAGATGATCAAGAGAACACTGCTCCCGCAAGCACATACCTTGGTGGGATCAATAATAGCAGCACCCAGATCCTCATACATTCCGGTGGCAGCATTATAACCATACTTGGAAATTTTCATGAGCAAGGACCAACATGCAGGAAAACCTCAAAATTAGCTAAACCCATGTAGTAATCCAGCTATTTCTACCAAAATGTTAGATATAATGGTAAGACGGGAGAAGAATCTGTTCTTGTCAATTAACAGGAAAGAGCATATCCAATTCACACAAACACTGAAACCATGATTGGATATATACGTGGACATAAACACAATGCACAACAAACACTGAATATGACTAGTACTAGGCCTAGCTGATCAACATTGAGCATTCAAGTTGGCAAACCAACATTCAGTCAATATGGACGAGTCCAATCTTTAGCATCCAGTGAACAATTTTTTCACAAACACAAACAGGCTTACATAATCCAAAGCTACGACCTACTACTAATAATGCCAAGCATCCAAGAGTAGGCAGACTGCGCACATACATGCATCAGGGAGAGTAAGCAAGCAAGCTAGCAGAACATTCAGCTAAGCAAGCTCCCTAGCATCAGGATTCAGGATTGAGCCACCCAAAGCAGTCTATATAACACAGGTAGCATGCATACATCCTGAAATGCATCAGTCAAGCACATGCGCCAGAAACTTACCTAGCCATCGGAGTCGAATAAGAGGCAATTGATGCTGCGGTTGCGGCGCGGTGAACTCGCTGCCATCGCACAAAAGAGGGGGCAGAAATAGTCAAAGCATAGGGCCAGCCAAGCCTACAACCACGCGTGAGGCGCAAGACGCGCGACCAGCACCATCAGAGCTGGAATGGCCATATCACACCGTGCCGAACCGCCAGTGAGCCGGAGTTGAGCCGCACCACATACACCTATGCACCTCACATTTTCGAAGTAAACATGTTAGAAAAGAAAGGAGGACAATTAAGCTACTATGCACAAAACATACAATGGATGAACGGAATGCACCATGATCACTTTGAACAGCACATACACTCATCACGAGAACAAAAATAATACAAATACATAATGGCATAGCAAATAAGTGATCTAGTGTTCAAGCATCCCAGAAAATCAGTAGAAATCAAGTTCATCACCAATTATACATATAAATAATCCATACAAGTACTAAAATATGATCAAGAATAAGCTCCTAATCCATCATGGTACATATAAGTAGTTCACCAACTGCAACAATTCAAGAATGAATAAGACAACCAGAAACACTAGATGTCTAGGATTCTATCATAAACAGTAGTACACTAGTATGACTAACAATTGGCTAACACAAGACATGCACACGGCCGTGGCATGAAGGCCACAACTCAGAGGACCACCTCTAGAAAAACAAACTCCTCGCTAACCTATTCCTCGCATTGAGCAAGAACACAATGCACACAGATCACTATCTACATGTAGAAACCATACCAAGCCACCAAGGTAGGAGAGTGAGATTACCTTAACACCATACTCGACGGTAAGTCCTGATCATCCATGGCTGGGAAGCAGGACACCACTGGAGGCGGCGAGGACCAAAGATGCTCTTCATGCCCATCCGAGTCGGGGTACACTGGGATGGTGACAAACCGGAGTCGGCAACTTGCCTGTGATGCCATCAAGACAAAAAACAATCAATATCAGGATCAGAGGAGTATATTAAGAATAATGAAGGCGTTTATGCTCTACACGACAAGGAAATGATGCAAACTCTCACCATACAGGGCATAGAGTGCGTGTAATACAGCTAGGCTCTAAAAAGTATGTAAACTACAATAGCTACTATAAAAACTATGGATCCCAGTGAAAATGAAATGGTGCTGCCAAATGACCATATTCATCCATATTTGGAATGAACTATAAGTGCATACAAGGTTCCTCTCGTACCGGGGCAGAGATAGCATCGATGAAGAACGCATGTCGGTCCCCAACATCATGCCGCTCTGCTGGCCTCATCCCTCCCTGTATCAACAAACCAATCAGACCGTAACACTCCACAAAGCAGGTTGGGATCCACTATCCTAAGTGTTTCGATACATCATACTTTGAACCATAAATCTAGACTATAACATCATATTCTAACCAAAGTACTTCTCTAGCAGTTAAAAAATGAGATGCTAGGAAGACTTATGCATCAAAATAACTAGTGGAAATAAAGCATTGCACATAGTATTGGCGACAGGTTGCTGTACTACAACGGTTGCTGTACTACAACGGCTGCTGTACTACAACATATAAAGGGTGGACCAAGGAAACGACATGCAGCTAGCATCAGGACAAGATCACCTACCCCAAACCATTAGGTGCTTTGCAAGACAATAGGTGTCTCACTAACTAACATGAGCTCTGAATGTGTGTGCTCTGAAAGTTTGCTTGATCTACTACACTAGTTGATTAAGAGAAGAACTAAAAAGCACATGACAAGCAGAGCTAGAACTGACGGATTTATACCTCTCACTTTTGTAGGACCAACTCGATGAAGACGCAGCAGCTGTAGAAGCAAACTTGGGTCGTCAGCTAGGCCGGAGCAGGGGTGCCTCTCAGCTCTTGGCCCGGGCACCGGGGAGCCTCGAACAGCAGGGAGCATGCCGTGTGGTCGGCGCCGTCACGAGTGCTGCTGTACGTGGTCGCCTCCTGCCGGCGAGTTGTGCAGGGCGTCCCACCCAATCTCTCTCCCAAAGGTCTGCTCAAGATAACATTTTGTCTACAAAACCAAAGAAACAATTCATGCCATCATTATTCACACAAGCTGCTACACTAGTAAAATTGCAAGTGTACTGTAATGAAGGAGGGGCAGAGTAAACTTACATGGAAGCTCTCAGCAGCAACGCCCCTGCTGCTCCAACTGATGATGGGCTATTGAGATTCTCACGTTGCCGACAGAGAGTGCACAGCCTTGAAGCAGAGGCTTGGCATGCAGCATAGGTCCAGGTTTGGCATGCAGGTGCAGAACTCTGCATTTTCAGAATATAGGAAAACTGTCAACCTTGTAGATCAATGGAACGGGAGACACCAAGAAATGCACAGGCGATTACTAGAGAAAAGGATTGCAAGTGGTATTAGCAATAGGTCTCTGCTCTAGTACATAAAAAGGGTATATCAATGAAACAACATGGATGTTGCATCAGGACATGATCATCTACTCCAAACTACTACGTGCTTTGCAAAAAAAAAAGTATGTCTCACTAACAGGAGCTCCCTGTGGTATGCTCAAGATGACTTTTTTTTGTACAAATGCAAAGAAACAACTCGTGCTATAATCAATCACACAAGGTGCTCACCAGTAAAGCAGCTGCAACGCCCCTGCTTCTCCAATAGATGAGGGTATATTGAGCTCCTCGCACAGCCCGCAGCAGACGTGAACGGTAGCAGTAAACATGGGTGAAACGTAGACTCTGGATATTCAGAAAACAATAGAACTCTGAAGATCGATGGAACAGGAGACACCACAGCAAGGAATGCACAGACGATTGTACTAGAGAGAAACGCAATACCTTGTAGCCTAGGTCGTCGTGGAGGCAGCACCCCCGACCTAACCATGGTTATGGGTCAGATCGACCGGCTGGAGGAGCAGCGGACGAATACCAGCGCCGGAAATCGTCGGGGAGGGTCGATGGACGCCGGAAGGCGTCGTCTTGCGGCCACGCGGCATCTGTGGCGGCGCCGACCGGCCGGAATCCTGGGCGCTAGGATTCGTCGTGGGGCGGCGGCCGGGAAGCACCGCTCCATGGAATCGAGAGAGGAGGATGAGGTGGTGTCGGGGCTGTGGTCAGCGTCGCGATGAATCGCCGGAGCCGGCCGGAATCGACCGGCGACGGAGGCGGCGGAATGGGGATCGTGGCTGGGAGTGGGAGGGCGTGGTGGTCTGCTTCTTCTGTTTGGTTCGATCTATTTGGTTCGATTTGGGCCTAAAATCACGCCCCGCATAGTTTGGGCCCGAAATTCCGCCCCGCGTCGTTTGGGATAGTCAAATATTTGTGGCGGGCTTTTCATCCCGAAATTTGGTTTGGCGCCTAAAACTCAATTGTGTACTGTACTACTACCAATCAAACTATCACGTACACACCTAGACTCCATGCACGCATACATGCCCTAGGTCGCATATTTTGCCACCTTTCAAGGCAAGCCTATCTTGGATGCCTTCATATCCACGGTGGCCGAAAAAATACATATTTTCTACATGTTTAAAATGTTATTTAACACTTACAAGACTAGATAGTGCATATTTCGTTTCATGCTACTCACCAGATTTGTTCACGACAGGAAAAAAAAACACCAGACGGTGATTTTCCATGACCTCTCTATAAGCGTGTACTTCGGGTCAGTGGACAGAGATATCGTCCCGGGACCCCAAAACACTATGCTATAACCTTTATGATGTTTAGAATGGCCCATCTTCATATCCCTAGTGGAAAAAAAGTGTATCGTATTAGATGTATATACTACAGAATGACCTATCATAGATAGTTTCACAAAATCCTTATTTTGCGCCATGAGATGATGTCTATTGTTTCATGCCATCAGATAATCGCCTCAATCGGTTGGGTATCGTATACAAAAGTTACCACAGACAAATAAATATTTGGACCCGTGTATTCTAGCACACAGCCACAATAACGAAACAACACATAAATGAAAGGTAGTAACTATGTCCTTGCATAAAATAACAACGCGGGACAACGGGAACACATGAAATGATAGTAATATTCATACCCACGCATAAAATAATAACGTGTAGAAACGAAACGACACATGAAACGATAGGTAATCTCCTGACATGTATCTTAACATGCGTCAACGCAAATTGCACATGAAATTATAGTCGCCTAGCATAGTATAAGAAATACCCGTCCCATAATACAATTAGCTGGAAAACACAGTGCTCCATTGTGTTAGCTCGTCACCCACCGTAGGATATTGGTATTGCCAACTTCCCTAGCAGCCTAGGCATACCAAGGTCATGAGTCTCAACGCATATCTAAAGGGTTCGACAACCAATTTGACCTAGAAGAGCCCCTAAACTCCAGTTCCATCACCTGCAACATATAAAGGAGAGGGGAAACAACAAAAAAAGGTGAGTCTATGATACGGGTGCTTGGTCGATCTGAACGGGGCTATGGGGTATATGCATGAATTCTCGACCGAGGCAAAAGTGGTGTACAATAATCACGTTGATCAATAATATGCATGCTTCTGTGAGATGGACATGCACACTATTGTCTCTCTCGCTCTGGCTATGCCTACTTACAATTGCAAGTAGCTAAGGCTGTAGACGGCCAGCTTCTCCCTTGGCTACTCCATCTAGTCCCCTGCCAACAATGCCCGCGCCTAGAGCACCGACTTGGGCCTCTTCTCTTCCTCCCCGACTGACCAGAACGTAACAGGGTTCGACGCCAAGATCTCAACACCAATGGTGGTGGTCTTGACGGCCCCAACCTCATCACCTCCGACAAGATGATGATTGGCAGGAGTTACAATATGTTAAACGACGACAACGAAAAGGTGAAGGGCTACTTCAACAATTCATTCGGGAGGTCACGCCTACGATAGGAAATGATCCGGTGCCGTGGATGGCAATATGAAGCACGCCAAGAGCGAGAGGCGGCGTCATCGGAGAGAAGAGGTTCAAGGCACTGCCGCGGAACGAGCCCATCATAAGTACAGGCACATCACTCAGTTTGGCTATTCTCTAGGCACTTAACCGTTTTTGCCACAAACCTTATCCACTTCAAACATGCTTGTCAAATCGGCCAAGTCATTGGACAATACAACCCCAACTGGTGTGTCTCCACTTCCAAAAACGGCAGTACTTGCATGACTCTGAAAGGCCAAAAGTGGTTACAAGTTTTTACAATGGCAAGAAATGATTGAAAGATTTGTAAAAGACCATTTAGATCAAAATAATACTCCAATTGTATCACTTTCATACTTGCATGTCTTGATTCCTACTACACATAGTACTTGGTGTAAGTGTAACCTAACTTGGTAATAGAATCTAGGTTGACGAGCTCATGGGGCCGTTTGTGTTTATTGTCATTGTTCTTTCATTCAGCTCAATGATGCAATAAAGGTCATTGGGTTTTAAGGACGTGAATGAGCAGGTTCTCGTTGGATTTGACGTGACCTTTGTAGAGTCCGGGGACTGTCACACATGTATCGGGATGCCTTACTTTGATGATGTCGCAGCACACCTTTTCTTTACGAAGTTATCACTATGTACATCGTCATTTCTAGAAATACAACTCACCGAACGCAACTGGTAAATATGCCCTGGTGAAAAAACCAGCTAATTGACGTGTCACATGTCGCTGCCAAACAAACTGGCGGAAGGTGCTTCCGGCAGTTTCCATGGGCACAAGGTGGTGGGTCTGAGCTAGGCGCCAACAAAATCTAGAGCAACCCTTGATTTAATACCCCGTAATTAAGTTCATTATATTGATGCGCGCTTGATTTTCACCCCGTTAATATCTGCATGATTAACTCTCTCTAAATATTGTGTCTGTAATTATTACCCTGTTAAATTTTGGAGAGGATATAATTTCTCCCCGCGATTAACTGTCTCTAAATATTGCGTGCGTGCGTGATTTACTCTATGATGGTGGCCTCTCTCTACTTCGATGTGGACCTCATGCAGACTAAAAATAAACTTATCCTGGATGCAAATTAAAAACGATCAGAATCGACCGGCGGCGGAAAGGCGTCGCTGGGAGGGCGTGCTGGTCTGCTTCTGTTTGCTTCGATAGAATGGGAGGGTCTGTTTGGTTCGATGGGCCTAAATTTCCGCCCTGCGCCGTTTGAGCCCGAAATTTCGCCCTGCGTCGTTTGGGCTTGAAACCACAAATTTTGGCGTTGTTTTCAAATATTTTTGGCGGGATTTTGATCCCGAAATTGTGTTTGGCGCCTAAAACTCAATCGTGTGACTGCACTACCAATCAAATTGTCACGTACACACCTAGACTCCATGCATGCATGCATGCATGCCTAGGTCGTTTAATGAATCAACTCTACATAATTGCCGGCCCTAGGACGGATCAAATCATCCCTCTACTAGGTTCGGAAATGTCACGACATAATGTGGACCGAGGAAGGACCTTTTTTATTTCGATGTCGTCGAGGACCTGAACGGTGGCCACAAGGTCGACACGCCCCACGCAACCGCCTCCGTCACTCGCGTCGCGTCCTGTTGGCTACAGCCTCTCGTCGACGTGCACACAGCCGCACATCACTCCGTCGGCTTAGCGCGCAACACAGACTGTCAAGCTCGACGGAGCCGCGCGCACACCGTCTAATCGACACACACGCGCTCCGACAAGCAAGCAAGTCATGCCGCCTCTATCGTCAAGGAAACTAGGATGGGAGAGGTTTATCTGCTATGGGTGGAGCCGAGGGCTGGGGGAAACAAAGCGGTGACGAAAGGGACATGCAACCATGCATGGTTCCGTCGCGACGACGATGGAGGCCTCCAGCTGGCGAGGAGGGTTGCCCCGTCGATTGAATCGGGATAGAGCGAGCGAGAATGGGAAGGGAGGCGGCCACAGGTGGGAGATTAACCCTAGTTGTGTTGGGTTCGGCCCAATAACTGACGTCTTGGACTCTAGCCCACTGAACCTCATAACAAGATTTCCCTATTGAATATGTTTTCCCATCGAAACTGCAATAATATCACTAGAAAAATCCTAATAATTTTCTTCGAACAAGTCAAACAATTGTCACATGTGGTTAAAGAACAACGGAAATTAGGTAAAATTAACCTAAGAAGTCTGAGATGCAACAAATCATGGAGCGAACCATGCGATAGCTCTTGATTTGAAATATCAACCCAGAAGGCTCGTGGTGATCCCATATTCAATACAACTTGTCACTAGCTACCGTAGACGAAAAGCGATTCAAAAAATATTAAGCTCGGCCCCGGGCTGGGTGGCATGCCTCGACAACCACGGCACACCGTCGCTCATGGATTTTTTCTAAAGTGTGATTGAAAACGATATTTGAGACTATTTTGCCACCTTTGTAAGGCAATCCTATCTTGGATGCCTTCATATCCACGGTGGCCAGAAAATAGACATATTTTATGTATGTTAAAATTTTGTTATTTAACGCTTAAAAAATAGATAGTAAATATTTTGTTTCATGTTTTACTCACCGGATTTGTTCGCGTTTGGAAAAAACAGCAGAGAGTGATTTTACATGACCTCTCTATAAGAGTGAACCACGACCTGATTTTCCATGACCTCTCTATAAGAGTGAACCACGACCCAACAAAACTCACAGCCAGATTTTCCTAGATAATTTATTTATAACAAACCAATTGCAAGAAATCACGGATAGGCCCATGACGAGTTACGTCTCCCATATGATGTTTTGTTGTTAGACAACCACGTCATGGTGTCGCTCTTGGACTTGTTCCGAGGAAGGTTTAAAATATGATGTTTGAAAATTACAAAATGTTATAAAAAAAATCAGCTTATCTCCTAGCATATATACCTTGATATGGCAAATGCAATGAAAGGTAACGCTTTTCACGAGCATAAAAATAACAAAGCGTGACACTGCACATCAAATGACGTAATAATTGTATCCTAGAATAAAACAATAATGCAGTGCAACAAAACGACACATGAAACGATATGACCGGCTCCTAGCATGTGGTCGAGGCAACGAAATGGCATATTTAATTTATGGCCTCCCTCAACCTATTTCCAGTGATGCTTGTCGTGTAATCCATATCGATCAAGGCACATCAATTCCGGGTTAGGGGCATATATGTGCCACATATTTTTTTGGTTGACAACATCTAGGAGTTTTAGGAAATAATTTATGATCTCGAGGATCATCTTTTTTTTAAGTAAAACCTCTTTATTACCAGGACTACAAAGTTTGGACATTTGAGCTAATAATTCATGTGCCACCCTATTATCCATTCATTAAAAGTAAAAGGACCCGAAAGAAGAATGAAAGTACATCGATCCTAGTGCTAGAAATTTACAAAGAAAGGACACCGAAAGATAAAACTAGGTCGAAACAAGGCCCTTAATTGCCAAACTCTACACTCTCTGAGATGAAAACCGGTCGTTGTCAGGGATACGAGACCACTCGAAACGGCACTAGTATATTGTGAATCAACCTCCATTTTTCACCGGAAGCACCTGCAATGAAAACTTCCGTCTTTTTTCATAAGCGTCTATAGGCCAACAATTTTTTTGATATGTATTTTGAGCTCCATGCTCGAGTCAGATGATAAAGAATGGAATATTTCCATTGGATTATCAAACACATTTGGAGGTTGGCTGAGAATAGACAAGGAAAAGATTGGTGAAGCTTCAATTTTAAGGAGAGGCATGCTAAAAGGGAAAACATCCAGAACAAAAGGCAAACCATGCAACTATCAACCCATCTATCTCTTCTTATTGGGGAAGCCATAGGCCATACATAACTAGCTGTCCGGTTTCTTGATCGTTGTAGTTGCAGGTCCGTACGTTACTAGTGCTACTACTATGCTGATGGATCGGCTAACACCAGGTAGCGTAGCGTGCATGCATGCATCCGGCCAACGAGGCGTGAGAGAAGATGCGTGCTTGAATCCAAGCAAACTCATCTAATTCCTTTTGTGTCCTTGTTTTCTCATTTTGGACGACGAGTGCTTAAATCCATTTTCTCATTTTGAACGAGTGCTTTAAACTCATCTACTACACGCGATGGGAAGTACGTACATTAATTAGCTGGTCCAGACAACATGCATGGAAGTTGCTAGTTAACCGTGTGCATGCACGCATGTATCCAACATGCAATGCTAGCTTTTCAAATGAAGCAAGAGTACTGCAAGATAAGTTCTGGCTTTGTTTTCGGGCTTGGCTATGGGGCACGATCTCGTGCCTGGTGATCGATTCATGCTATTGAGTCTGGGACGGCATGGTCTCGACATGCCTCCGGCGGGCACCCAGTTGTGGTGGCCACGACAATTGGCAAGGAGAATCGACTCCGATTGATGTCAACGGCGTGGCACCTCTCACGAGCATGACAAATGACAAGGAGCACCCATTGACGTGCACCACAACAACTTCCTCCTTGACCTTGTCCTTATGGGCATCGTTCTGCACCGGTATATGAAACATCGCCATGTCGAGACTCGTCGGCGTGTAGGCCATGACCTCCAACACCCGCGTCGAGCCATCATGTTCATGACGGAGATGCTGTCATGCTCGGTGATGACCAAGGCTTACGACACGACTAGTCAATGGCAGAGCTTCTTCTGGATCAATATCACCACCTAGAATGAGAATTCAACATAGCTGAGCGGGCTAATCAAGTGTATTATGCCAAACCGAGGCCAAATAGTGTCAACTGTTAGGTATTAGGCAAGGAACTTTTTGTTGGCCATGGACTAGGATGGCCCTCACTAAGCTACTGCGACCACTGTGTGCACCTTGCCACGCTCCCCGCGTGGCATCATCCATCTCAGATATATAGCTGAGCGGGCTAATTAAGCGTATTATGCTAAACCAAGGCCAAATAGTGTCAAATGGTAGGTATTGGGCAAACAAAATTTTGTAGTCCATGAGGATGGCCCTCACTAAGCTACTGTGACCACTGAGCACCTTGCCACACTTCCCCGGGTGGCTGTCACACCTTTCGTAGCATCTTCGAAAGCACCAAGAAGACAGAATGGATTTCCCACATGTAGGGGTCCCTGGCCTATCCAATGAACCATAATTTCATTGAGATTTGTGCTAGCATATTTTGCAAGTTAACCCCTTTAAATTTACAAATCAACTAGGTAAAGAATGGGAAGTGGTCGAACTTGTCACCCTGACATCCTCTCCTCCGCTAGCGCGTGGAGCTTTGTGGGTGGTGACATGGAATGGCTTTGAAGTGAAGACTCAATAGGTATTGGACGTGGCCAAGCAAAGCATCATTGCAATGGGAGAGCGAGTTTGCCGGTGTCGAGGAGGTCGTCCATGGTAGAAGTCCCTACCATGACCAACCATATGGTGATGTCCTTGTCAGAGAACCAGGTCATGCTAGGGCCGGCACAAACGGGTCTCGGGCTTGGACTACGCGATGATCATGTGAAGCACTAGCTCCAGCTAGCGGGCTCATCGCCATTGTCTCGGGGAAGTCCAACGCCGATGTTGTGGCCCACTCCAAGTCCACTGTCCAAAGTCAGGTTTTTTTTTTGAAATTATGTCCAAAGTCAGGTTGGATTCGTGGATGACGACGGCGGTAGCGGGATCGCCGAACATATAAAGCAAACAATATACGCCGGGGTTAGATTGAAGTACAACTCTATGTGTCTGCTACGTGACGTACACATAGCTAGTGCAATTTGCGACCCCAAGTTCTTTTTAGGAGCTGCATGCAACACGTACGGAAACACGAGCGAGTCGGGCGGGAAAATATCTCGTGTTG
This sequence comes from Poa pratensis, assembly GCA_947311845.1. Taxonomy (NCBI): domain Eukaryota; kingdom Viridiplantae; phylum Streptophyta; class Magnoliopsida; order Poales; family Poaceae; genus Poa; species Poa pratensis. Next base: position 5,401,958 of record CAMZMU010000034.1, read on the forward strand.
TTGTGCGTACAATTGACCAGACCAGGATGGTTAGGAGGGTGGTTGTATCCCAGCCCACCAGAGTTCAAACCACAGGTTTGACGCTGGTGTTTCTCATTTAAGGTGGAATATTCTTCAGTGGGAAGCGACGTTCCCGTCGACAGCGAGGCGCCTGTGGTGACTTCGTCAATCTCAAGACTCGATCCGCCTGCTCAGTCTCTCGGAGGTGCTCATAGGGGTAGGGTGTGCGTGCGTGCGTTCATAGGGGTGAGTGTGCGCGTGTATGTGAGCGCCTGCGTTGTACTGTGTTTCGCAAAAAAAAAACACTAAAATGAAAAAAAGTAACTCATAGGCCTATAGCCAAATTCGGCCCAACAAACTGTCAGGAGGCCAGTCCGATGGTCTTGATCTTGGGCGGAACAGAGCAGGATCAAACCAAAACCTAACCTCCATTTTCTCCTCACCCGACGAGAGAGAGAGGCGGCGCCGCAAGGAGCCATGGCGGCGCGGCGGGCTTTTTCGGCGTCGTCCGCGTGCGTCGTTTGAGCGCGGATCCGTTGAACTCTCTTGACCGCGCCGCGCGCGTGGCCGAGGGAGTTGGCAGACGGCGAGGGGAGGACTCGGCGGCGCAGCTCCGGGCTCTCCCCGGTCGATTCCCCTGCAAAGCTGCAATGTCGGCTCGACGTTACCCTGACGGCGGATTTCCCTAATGCGGCTGGAGGCCCTCGTGCTGCACCTGCACTCCAGCCCGCGGAGGACCTCGCCGCGCCCTGCTCCGGGACGTCTCCCTCCAGGTGTGTGAGCCCAACCCAAACAACCAGCCTAATCCTCCTCTTCCCCCAATTCATTCAATCTGGCTGAAAAATCGTTTCTTGCTCATCAGCAGGAGGAGGAGCGGAGCGGAGGGAGCCGTTCCAGCACTTTCTCCCACAAGTCCATCACTGCCGTCAAGGTCATGTCCCTGTTCCGATTCTTTTGTGTGTGGACCTTAGGATCTAGTCTCACCTTCATGATCTATAGTTGCACCATTGATTTTAAAAATATATGGACACTTGGTTCTGATGCGCACCAAAGGTACATCCTTGCTTGGGCTCTAGTTGGTTGCTGCTCAAGGCAATCACCGTATGGTGCATGCATTGTACTTTCGATCCTGCTGTTGTTGGTGTTTGTGGTTCAAGCAAATGAACCAAATGGCCTTGTTTTGTGTTATAGTCATGCATCTCATTATCTAGTAAAGTTATTGCTTAGGATACTGCCTAAGCTTAGCTGCACTTACTAGTTACTACTGTTTAATCCCATGCCTTATGTTGTAGACTTGCATGGTCTTGCAGAATTTAAAGGTCGGGTTTGTCGTGAAGGAGGCCACACCCCAGGCCGACCTCGCCACCGCCATTCAGGAGCTCGTCGACATCGACACTTAAAGGTACCTCCTTGCTCGTGCTCGAATCGATTGCTGCCCGATGTAATCATGTATGGCATTGTACTTTTGATCCTCGATCCTGTCAAGTTGTGATTAAGATTTTGTCATGTCCAACGATGTAGTTAGGAAATTTGATTAGACTAGCATGTTTAGGTCCAGCTGCATGTTTTAAATTATCTAGTTCTATTTGTATAAGCATCAGAACGACGTTCCCTAGAGTAGTCAAATTACTGCCTTTTCTCTCTGCTGGCATTATTTCTTAACGACTTTCTGATTTTTCAACATGTTTTTTTTCTGTTTTGGGTAAAGACTGCTGAAACTTTGTCTTGCGTGGGTAGTCACAGGAAGGATTCTCGTTTAAGGTGTTTCCTTCATCTTGTCATGCTGAATTCTTGCCGCCTTGTAACATGGAGCTTAGTTTTTAATTTAATGGCGTCTGTTGATGCTTGCTTGCTCGTTGTTGGCTGGAAACTATCGGCTAAATATGCTGCCTCCGTTGATGTTGCCTAATTCTTTTGCTCGATATACAGCAAGCAATCCAGCGATGTATCCTCTTGTGTGCAACTTTGTCTTGCTAATGCATGCTGCCATATATCATGTAGTGCTTGCTCTTTATCTTGGTAAAAATATGCTGGTTGAATTCTGACTGATACTAATTTTGTGGCTGTAGGCGAACAGACCGTCTCAAGCCCACGCGCAACATGCTGGTAGTCCGTCGACAGATTCTTCCCATGCTCTCGTCGACTACTTGCTCCTTTAACTCTGCCCTCGCTGCAGTGCGATGGTTGTAGATGGGTATCTGCTTCTCCCTCGCTTGTGTCCTGTATGTGGTTTTGTGATATCATGGAGCCTTGGTTATTCTGTGTTTTTTGAGCCGATGATCTAGGAATAGCTGGTATTGATGTTTGGAAGGAAATGGCTCTTATGCTGGTCTGGCTTGTGCAAAATCGAAATATTTAGCATTTTGGGCATCATCTGGGGTTTTCTTGGTTTCCAACATGAATTACAACTTAACCTTAATTCTGTGCTCAAGTGTTGCCTTGTTGTAATCTGGAGCTTAGTTTTAAATTTGGAGGGGTCGATGCTTGCATACTTGGTTCTTCTGGATCCTGTCCTCTTGAGGGGGTGGTCTGGGTCATGGTCGTGTGTGCGTGTTGTGCTTGCCATGGTTGATCATGACGTCCTTGTGGACAGGTCTCTATGCCCCTGCAAATTGGGGTTTTGCTCTGTTAAGAATCTAGGAATTGAGCCACCATAGGAATCGACGATTCTGGCATCTTGTTAATGGTTCAGATGAAATTACGTTAGCAGAAACTCCAAATCATTATAGTGTGCTGTTTGGGCAAAGCTTACTGTATGGTCGAAAACTCCATTAAATGTACATAATACCATTCTTGTCTTTTAACTCCATTAAATGTACATAACTCACATTTGCTGGGAATAGGACACAATCATGATCATCAGTCACATGTCAATGGCGTCTTCGAAGCATATACTTCGTATTAATTATGTCATGCAACACAAGCCATGCAAAAAACTTAATGTGCTTGAAATTCTGCTGATACACCTTTTTAGGCTTGAAATTTCCATTACCTAGGGTACAAATCCAAGCACCATTATTTCCTTCGATCAGATTGGTTTGCTGGACAAATCCTTGCAGGGGAAGGAAAAAAGATTCAGACCAACTGTTAGCTTCCATGAGTTCCTTGACTGACTGGTTTTTATCAGTGGCAAAGGAAAATAAATGTGGAAACATTTCATCTAGTCTCTGTGTTTCCCATAAATCCGACCAGAATAGGATTGACTGTCCATTGCCCACTTTACCCTTTGAGATAGCTCGATATGCATCTGAGAGAGCAAACACTCCTTTCCACCAAAAGAGTCTGAGAAACTCTAGAGCCAATGGAGTATAATCGTTGTTGTAAAACTTGTGCAAGTGCTTGATAAGTAGAGTTGTATTTTGCATCGAGAGGGTTTGCTTTTCGTTATCTTTCTTTCTCCATAGACAATGTCTTCTTGCTCTACCGAACACATCAAGCACACCAACAGGGATCAACTATGACAACATAAAATATGTGGGCAGAAATGACAGACAAGAATTTACAAGAACCAATATGTCTCCATATGACAAAAAAGAAGATTAAGAGAGATGTTGATTGGATTTTGTAGTACGGGCCAATGCAAGGACTGGTCTTAGTGTGGACGCAAATTATTCTCACCATGTTACCGAAAATACATAAACATATAGGCTAGTGTGACCAAAATATCATTTTTTTTGTTACAATTGTCGTGTACAGTGTGACCACAATATCACAATGGTGGCAAAAGATTTAACTGAAGGTGCCATAAAAAATAAGGTGCTATAACGGCAATTTCTAGGGTCTTGGACAGACCGTGCCAGCTAGACACTTCGAAAACTATCATGAAAATGACTATGTAACCATGGTAATTATTTTTTACGATAAAAAATAATCGTGCTGGGTTGCCTGATCCGTACTAGTTGTGGCCGGAGGTCCCTTCGGTCTTTACCAATGTTCTTTCCAGATCTACAGTGTGGCCGCGTGGTGGGGTGAAAACCTGCCTTCGATTCTTGTCGGAGCAGGCGACGGTGGCGATGCTCCATGCATAGGTTTCTAGGTGGCTTGTTCGTAGTCAAGGTTTTGCACGTTTTCCTTGAATAAACCTTGCTTTGTATGGTTTTCGACTACCTTTTCTCGTAAACTGGGCCAATTAGGCGTTCCTAAAAAAGCTTTCAGTCGACCGAGTTTTAGGCGATCCATAAAACTATTGGCTTATGCTCAGCACTAATTCTAGCTTGGATTAAGACACATCTGAAATCTCATTTTTTTAGTGCAAGTGACAACATTTTGTAATTTCCCCAAAAAAGTCGGTTAAACGAGTATAACATTTTTTTTAACCAAAAACGATTAGGCTACTTGTCTGTTTGAATTTTGCATTGGCCTGAAGCAGCTTCGCTGACAAGTATGCACATGACCTGACTTGTCTGTTTGAATTTCGCATTGTCAACACTTCTGGCCGAACTGAGCGGTGAACTAGTCAAGAAACCTAGTGCTTTAATCAATTATTACAGTCATAAACTGAGCCGTGAAGAGAGTTTGAATTTAAAACTGAAGCTTTATTTACTTTTTTTTTAGGGGGGAAGCTTTATTTACTGATGATTGATGAAAGCTCAAACGCAAGTTTTGTTTTTTGAGGAAATCTTTTTTTAAAGATAAATCTAATACGGGCCTTTTGTAGTGACAAGGCCCACTGTGCTCAAAGAGTTGGGCCACACAGTCTTCATCATCACGACTCTACCTGGCACCACCGGCGGCGCTCGTTGTAGTCCCTCGCCACCGGCGCCGTCGCCTGCGCCATGCTCCACCTCCGCCGCTGCATCCTCGCCCGTCTCCTCCCTTCCCCGTACGCCGCCCCCATCTCCCCACTCCACCGCCTCCTCTCTGCGGCCGTGCCCGCCGTTTCCCCCAACCCTAGCTTCGCCGTCGAGGAGTACCTCGTCGCCACCTGCGGCCTCACCCGACCCCAGGCTCTCAAGGCCTCCACCAAGCTCTCCCACCTCAAGTCCCCTTCCAAGCCCGACGCCGTCCTCGCCTTCCTCGCTGCTCTCGGCCTCTCCGGCGCCGACGTCGCCGCCACCGTTGCCAAGGACCCGCAGCTACTCTGCGCGAGCGTCGAGAAAACCCTGGCCCCCGTCTCTTAAAAACACATGAAGGAGCTGATTGCTCCCCCCCAATGTATACTTAGTGTTGTTGCGATTCGATTATATGGTGCTCTTCGTCACCTGGGACTAATTGTAAAGCAATGGTGTACAGTTTGTATTACCTGATACTAGTTGTAGAGCAATGGAATTTGGGAGTGCCTATAGGACAGTTTGTCCTTTTCTCTCCTTAATTCCCAATCGATACTATTTGTAAAGCAATGGGTCCCGGTCGCGGGATCTATCTCTTTTTTCTAGTGTAGTTTTAGAAAATCCTTTAAAAATTTCAGAAATGGACATATTGTTTTATATAAAACGATACTAGGTAATTTTCTTTCCAATACCAAGGTGCATGGATTTTTATGCCCACCCGAGAGGGGGATGGGAGTGGGAGGGTGGTGGGCTGGCGCTATGACGTGTTGGAGCTGCTACCTATGGAAGATCCCAGCGACGACCTTGTTCGGCCGCCACTATTCTTGGCCCCGCCGTGCTCGACAGCAGCTGCCATTCAAGTTAGTGCTTCCTCATTCGGAGGATATTCTCTAGTCTCGTCGCGACACCAAGCGCATCTGCTTCCCCAAGTGCCCTTGTCCCGGTGAAGATAGGAGCGGTGTAAGGCTTCTCGTGTTCAGCGCAAAGATTGGACACGATCGTGTTTTTGCGGTCTCTTCTAGAGTGTTATGTGTAAAAATAAGGAACTAGTTGCCATTTCTTGTTTTCCTGAGGTCCTTCCGTAAATGTATGCCCAACGCCAACATAATGCAAATTCTAGGCCTTACAGGATTATCCCGTTAAAAAATGTACTTGTTGTTTGTTACTCATGTCACCAATGACCAATTTAAAGATGATAGTGTTATTTATAGATAGGGATGTTTTCACTGTTGACTTTTTTTAAACAAAATCAAAGTCGATGTTGTCTAAGCCTGATTGGAACTCTTCTTCTCACCCACACCTCTGTCCTCACCAAACCCCCACCCACCCCCCCCCCCCCCCCCCACGCAAACCTTCGTTCCGATGGCGGCTTGGTGAGAATGATTCATGATGAAAAGCCAATGCATCGCCTCGACTCCCATCGTCAACGTCTGATGCCTAATGAGCACGAATGGTAACTGAAATCGTACGAATGAAAATCGATTTGCAAAACTTTCAATTGGCACGGCACTATTCTACCAGTAGACGTGGATGGCGGTCCGACATCTCACAGCGGATGAAGATATGTGGCATGGTTCCAGTCATGGCAGGCTGGAGCTGGTGCAGTGGCGGTGGTTTTACGCCTATTGTCCTAGTCGCCTGGTGCTGCCATGGTTGTAGGTGGCTATGGACATGGCTCGTTGTGGCCGGAGGTCCCTTCGGTTTTTACCAATGTTCTTTCCAGATCTACAGTGTGGCCGCGTGGTGCGGGTGAAAACCTGCCTTCGATTCTTGTCGGAGCAGGCGACGGTGGCGATGCTCCATGCATAGGTTTCTAGGTGGCTTGTTCGTAGTCAGGGTTTGGCACGTTTTCCTTGAATAAACCTTGCTTTGTATGGTTTTCAGACTACCTTTTCTCGTAAACTGGGCCAATTAAGGCGTTCCTAAAAAAGCTTTCAGTCGACCGAGTTTTAGGCGATCCATAAAACTATTGGCGTATGCTCAGCACTAATTCTAGCTTGGATTAAGACACATCTGAAATCTCATTTTTTTAGTGCAAGTGACAACATTTTGTAATTTCCCCCAAAAAAGTCGGCTAAACGAGTATAACATTTTTTTAACCAAAAACGATTAGGCTACTTGTCTGTTTGAATTTTGCATTGGCCTGAAGCAGCTTCGCTGACAAGTATGCATATGACCTGACTTGTCTGTTTGAATTTCGCATTGTCAACACTTCTGGCCGAACTGAGCGGTGAACTAGTCAAGAAACCTAGTGCTTTAATCAATTATTACAGTCATAAACTGAGCCGTGAAGAGAGTTTGAATTTAAAACTGAAGCTTTATTTACTTTTTTTTAGGGGGGAAGCTTTATTTACTGATGATTGATGAAAGCTCAAACGCAAGTTTTGTTTTTTGAGGAAATATTTTTTTAAGATAAATCTAATACGGGCCTTTTGTAGTGACAAGGCCCACTGCGCTCAAAGAGTTGGGCCACACAGTCTTCATCATCACGACTCTCTCTGGCACCACCGGCGGCGCTCGTTGTAGTCCCTCGCCGCCGGCGCCGTCGCCTGCGCCATGCTCCACCTCCGCCGCTGCATCCTCGCCCGTCTCCTCCCTTCCCCGTACGCCGCCCCCATCTCCCCACTCCACCGCCTCCTCTCTGCGGCCGTGCCCGCCGTTTCCCCCAACCCTAGCTTCGCCGTCGAGGAGTACCTCGTCGCCACCTGCGGCCTCACCCGACCCCAGGCTCTCAAGGCCTCCACCAAGCTCTCCCACCTCAAGTCCCCTTCCAAGCCCGACGCCGTCCTCGCCTTCCTCGCTGCTCTCGGCCTCTCCGGCGCCGACGTCACCGCCACCGTTGCCAAGGACCCGCAGCTACTCTGCGCGAGCGTCGAGAAAACCCTGGCCCCCGTCGTGGCCGGGCTCGCTGACAATGGACTCTCACACAGTGAGATCGCGGGCAGCCTCTCCCTCGGCCTCGGCATCTTCCGTTGTAAGTCCGTCGTCTCCACTCTACCATACTTCATGTCGCTCTTCGGCTCCATCGAGGACCGCGTCCGGTTTCTAAAGAAGTGCTCCGGTCTACTCGGATGCAGCCTCGAGAAGGTGGTCAAGCCAAACGTCGCCTTCTTGCAGGACTGCGGGCTAAATGATTGCGATATCGCCAAGTTGTGCCTCTATTTGCCATGGTTGCTCGGCACCCACCCGGAGCGCGTCCAGGCGATGGTGGCATCTGCCGAAGGTCTCGGTGTGCCCCGTGGTTCCGGGATGTTCAGAGTCATGCTGCATGCTGTCGCGTTCCTCAGCAAGGAGAAGATTGCCGCCCAATTGGATTACATGAAAAACACATTCAGGTGGTCAGATGCTGAGGTGCACATTGCTATTTGTAAGGCTCCAATGGTGCTGAGGAGATCCAAGGACACGCTGCAGCGCGCGTCCGAGTTCCTTGCCTATGAGGTGGGGCTAGAACCGGCGTACATTGCTCATCGGTCGGTAATGCTCACTTTTAGCCTGGAGGGCCGACTCAAGCCCCGGTACTATGTTATGAAGTTTCTAGAGAAAAATGGATTGGTAGATTGTGGCTGGAACTACTTTACGGCAGTCAATATGGCTGAGAAGGTATTCATGGTCAAGTACATAGGCCCTCACAAGAAAGCTGCACCGTACCTTGCTAAAGACTATGCTAGAGCTTGCAGAGGTGAAGTGCCTACTAGATTCAGATTTGTATGAACCAAGAACGGGCATGAAATATGGGACAATAAATTTTTCTGGCTGTGTATTAAACTGGTAATTCTGGATTATGCGTTCTCTACCTAACTCAGTGGTGCTGCTACTTTCATTCCTTGATTCTGATATGATAATGTCATCAATCCTTCAAGAAGAAAGTGTGGCACGGCTATGAACTTCTTCATAGTCTTGTCTTGTTGGCACACAAATCTGAACGATGAAAGTATGAGACCAGCGATTCTTCAGTGCATTAGGAATGCTTTTTAAAAAAAAATTAAGTGGTGGTCATTTTCAACTGTCTCTTGAACTGATAAAAGTGGCATAGCTTTACACATCAACATGAGGAAATCAATACAGAAACGCAGGCTAGAATCGAGAGGCATAGTCATCATGTATAAGTTTCATATTTCTAGTTCACAAGCTGCCAGGTCTCAATCATTTGAGGTCGGATTGCACATGCTGTATTTGGCATCTTAGAGTGTTTTTGCTGAACTGTCAATTTAACCATCTACGAAGTAATCTAAACTTGCATTATGGATGATTTTCCACCTATTAAAGTATCTAAGAATTGTGTTTATAGCAAATCCTCTAGTGCGAATTGTGTGGCTCGATGGGTGTTGAGATCATGTACACTATTATATATGCATCAATATTTGTCAGTGTAAAAAATTGAATTTCTGTGTTAAGTAGATGTTTTGACAATGGGTGTTATAGCTGTTTTTTACTGTTGCAAACTTGGTTCTTCATCATATCCATTGGCTCACACTTGTGATATGGGAATTGCGGAGAGGAGCTCTGCAAAAGAACTGCAGCCTCAACTTGCATCACTGCAATATTAATTCTTGGTTGGGCGACATTGGTGCAGGTTTAGTTAAATGGGTAAGCATCTGGAAATTCGTATGCGCTATTCTATTTCTTGAGTTGACCTGCAAAAGTCTTTCTTCTAATATGCACGGATAAATCCTCCAAGCGGCGCCTTAAGCCTGAAAAGATATTAAGTTGCCATTTCGCATCTGGTGTGTTGTACCTATTTAACTCTTTCTCTAGTAGGGTAGCAGAAAAGAGAGAGAGGGAGTAAAAGTAGCAGGATATATTGTAGGAATAGCATCAGTGATTTGGAAGCTGCAGCTAATGATAATAGGTGATATTAGTTGGTAGCTCAGTTCCCAAGCAACTCGATTGTAAACAAAGAAATATTAAGGTTGGGCGTTGTAGGGAATTATAAGCCGTATGAAACTAGCATTTGGCCGATGAGTTTCTGCCAACTTTGGAGTGTCACTGGATGTAAATGCAGGTTGATTTCTTCTTCCAAGAGACAGGACAACACGCCGCGGCTCTGGCTTTGTTGTACAACTATTGCAGTGCAGGCGATTCTGAAGGAGGATCAGATGGGTTCAGGGCTTATTGCAGCTCAGGTGGCGGATTTGAATCAGTGGAACGAGACTGTACTCGACGATGCTAAGCAAGTTTTGACGCCCTGAAGCTTCCTTCCTTCAGTACATGTCACCGGCAGATAAGAAAGCTTCTTTTGAATTTTGCAACAAACTATGCATTGTCGTAGAGTATTGTATGTAACAAGTTGAATGGACTAGCATCCGGTGCTTTTGAGTTGTTCATTCATTTAGACCCATGCTCCTGTTGCCATATTGGTTCATTCAGAAATTGAACAAATGTATATAACAATTGTTGTGCTATAAATATCTTGCTCACTGGAAACAGATGCATATATAACTCTGAATCTTTCACTGTATGTGTGAACCCTGAAATTTACTCCCAAATTCAGACTGTATTTCTGAATGGCCATCTCTTGCTAGACATATTTTCCCATAAAAGTTTGCACCTTATAGTTTCATGAGACCTGTTCCAACCACGCCAGCTCGTCAAAATTCAGCACCTGTAGATGACAGTGTTCCAACCACGCCAGCTCCTCAAAATGAAGCAGCTGAACGAGTATTCAGTTGGTGTGTTATAGCCACGTGGTGAACTCTCAATCTTTCAGGCCTGAATTTTTGTGAATTCTGGAACCACTCCTCTCTTTGGTTCTGTTAGAAGCAAGGTTACACTGCTCTGATGTTGAACTGATCAGGTAGAGTTCCTTCCAACATATCTCTGCTGTGAAACTTCAGTGATAGGAGTTTACTCAGAGAAGCAGCTACTTCTGAATTTTGCAAGCCACTTATTGTCCTAGTTAGATAATGTGGCACATGTTGCTGCCGTGTCAGGATAAATGATAATGTGTCAAATCTGCACAATTAGTGAATACTCACTGTAAATAGGATCTGGTGCGCACGTATGAGTATGACAGCTCTAATCTTCTTTATTATATTCAGTAACAACTCACCACAATAGTACATCAGTGATTCATTATGGTTCTAATGCTACAGATAGCACAACATTGAGATGCAAAAATGGAGCTCCAGATCCTATATTGCGCATCCAACACTAGTTACATCACGGTTCACATTAGTCGCTACCATATCGACTCCTCGTGGCACTCAGTAAATATAAGTGCCAGTCTTGGTGTTCAAACTACTTGCTCCCTTGTCTGATGGCCGTGTTCTCCATTGAGCATTGGCGCCCTCTTTCCCGGTATCACATATTCCCTAATGCATGCCTTTTGCTTTCATGTCCTCCTCCTTTTATTGTCTCGTCTCTCAAGGCAACTACCTCCTATGTCTTTCTAATCCACGGCTTAATCGATCGCGGTAGATCGTCGAGCCATCCACTACTTGTGTTAAGATGGTGTGCTATATATTGACGCCCATATGTACAATGTGAGATTGGTTGGTGGGTATTCACTCTCTATTTTGCATTGAGTTGATGTCATTGCTTGGTAAAGTACTCTGGTACGTGTACCCTCTGTGAAAATGACTTCCACCGCTTCATGAATCGTCATTGACGGCCAACAGGATCACCAGGCCCGCCGCTGTCCTCGGTGACAATTTTGGCCAGTGCCCAAGCTGTATCAAGTGCTCTCTTGTCCAGCATCTACCACCGTCTAATCCTCATATGGCCATCGTCTCTGTGCTCAGGCACGTGTGCGTGACGCGAATCTTCCCAGTGAGCTCCGCCACAAACATCCTACCACCAACCTCCATGACCTGTGGTGCTGGCAAGACACCAAAAGCCTCATTGTAGATGTCAAACACAAGAATGGGGATGAGCACCCCATGCCGATTACATCTTGCCTCCTGCAGAGACCGGTGGGAAGCCAACGATCATACGCGACCTTCCTCATCACACAGTCAGTTAACCTCCGGATGGTAACACTCCGGATGGTAACACTCCATGGTCTCTGCTGTCGATGTTGCTCCCGACGAGGTCTGACCTGCTTGTGGTTGCAGAACACACGACATCGCCATGGAAGACATGAGATTCGTGAGCTTAGCAACCTCACCTTGTAGGGCTGTGAGCGCCGCTGTGGACGAAGCCGTGTGGAGATCCAAGCGCTCGCCGATGGCGACAACCTCCTGGTCGCGGCGAATCTGTTGCTCCCGTCGCGCCGCGTCCTCCTCAGCGGCGGCGGCGACGTACGCGGCGTGTGCTTGCGCGAGCACCGCAGCGTCGTCCTGGATCTCTGTCACAGTAGCGCGCTCGCACGAAGCCGAGCGTGTACGGCGTGGTGCCATCGTCGGAGAAGAAGGAAAGCAGGGATTTTACCCGTGAATCCGGTGATTCCGGAACCTGACGAAGAATTTGGTCGCCGCTCGGACCAAGAACAGGGAAGGGAGGGTGGGTACTGCAGCGCGATTGCTAGCTCTGATACCACTGTGTCAGGACCCGATGATCCTGGACATCTGCGCGATCAGCAAGGACAGGAAATCGGAGCTCGATGCTCTGATCAAATTGGTAAAGGAAATAAATTGGTATATTGGAAATAACTAGATAACTAAATTAGGGTTTTGGAATTGCTTGATCCACCCATCCACCCCACCTGCCTTTTATATCGAAAGACAGGCTCAAGCAAATTACAAACTTGTCCAGGAGCTACTGAATTACAACGGTAAAGCTAGAGGGTAAACTGGTAAACTTCTCGGGTAGCATCTGGACCGTCTGATAGATTGAAACGTTGTGCTTTGATCTCGGCCATTGGTAGTTGTCTGAATGGGAAACAGTTAACTGAAGAAGAAGCAGGTGTCGAGGGTCCTGACAGCTCCTCTGTGCCGACGTGGAGAAAACTCTGTCCCCGTTCGTCGTCGGGCTCACCAGCCACGGGCTCTCTACCTCTGAGGTCGCCCGCCTCATCTCGCTAGTCCCCCGGCAGCTTCCGTTGTAAATCCATCGTCTCGAACCTACCCTACTACCTGTCCATCTTCGGCTGCTACGAGAACCTCTTCCGGGCACTCAAGAGAAGCTCCTACCTTCTCGGATGCAGCCCAGAGAAGGTGGCCAAGCCCAATGTTGCGTTCCTACGCGAGTGCGGGCTAGATGATTGTGATATTACCAAGCTGTGCATCCGTCAGCCATGGCTGCTCACCGCCAACCTGGAGCGCGTCCAGGCGATGGTGGCTTGCGCCGAAGCCATAGGTGTGCCCTGTGGCTCCGGGATGTTCAGGCACGCGCTGCACGCTGTTGCGTTCCTCAGCGAGGAGAAGATTGCCGCCAAAGTGGAGTACTTGAAGAACACGTTCAGGTGGTCGGATGTCGAGGTCAGCATTGCTGTTTCTAAGCTTCCGTGTTTGCTGGTAAGATCTCAGCACATGCTGCAGAGTCGGTCAGAATTCCTCATCTCCGAGGTGGGGTTGGAACCAGCCTCCATTGTTCGTCGGACGGCATTGTTCACTTGTAGCTTGGAGGGCCGGCTCAGACCCCGGTACTATGTTATGAAGTTTCTCAAGGAAAATGGATCGGTCAAGCGTGACCCGAGCTACTCTACAGTTGTCGTGCTCGCGGAGAAGGCATTCATGGAAAAATTCATATGCCCTCACAAGGAAGCTACACCGCACCTTGCTGAAGACTATGCAACAGCTTGCAGAGGCAAGTGCCCATCAGTTTCAGATTTAAATGAACCAGGACAGGCTATGAGATTGGTGAACTGTGTATGGCACAATGAATTGTTGGCTGACTTTGTGTAGTAAGCTGGTAATTCCTATTTCGGTGCTATTTACCTAATTGGAATACTGGATGTTGGTTGTCTACTCGATTAGATGCTTGTATGGTCATTGCTAACCCCTGATGAAACTGATAAAGTGATTCATAAATACTGATATGCAACGTTATCATTTACTGTAGTAGAGAATAAACTATGGTTTGGTTATGAACTTGTTCATCCTCATTGTTTTTAACACTTGGAACTAAGCAAATGTGAGAACAGACCATTCCACAATTAATTAATTTCTGTTTTAAATTTAATGCATTCCTAGGCGGTGTTGGCTTTGCGCCTATGGCGTAGGTGTGCCGTCTGACTATTTGCGCACAGTATGCTTTGACTCCATTGTTTCATTGCATCTGAATTCATGTGCTTCACAACTCAATAATTTGGTATGCTATTTGTTGCCCATCAGTTTCAGATTTAAATGAACCAGGACAGGCTATGAGATTGGTGAACTGTGTATGGCACAATGAATTGTTGGCTGACAGTATGCTTTGACTCCATTGTTTCATTGCATCTGAATTCATGTGCTTCACAACTCAATACTTTGGTATGCTATTTGTTAACTTATGAGAGGACAACAAAATTATACCTTACTGTTTTTTCTCTGCAAAATCCAGTGTCTTGATATATGGTTGTTGATTGGTCCACCATAATGCTTGAGAGCCTTAGATAGGAAGAGATATGTTATAGGCATAGTTGAATCGTCATTTACATTTTCTCGTCACAGGCCACTGTTGTCCCCTTCTATATTAGCATTCTCATTGCGTACAGGATTTTCTTGAATCTGCGAGCATGCACCTGCACTTCCTCATGGCAAGTAAACATCCCTTTGAGTAGGTACTGACTTTCTTATATATAATCTGAAGTATTTATTGAAGTTTATGCCTTTTTTATGTGATTGTCAGGCTGTGGCTGTAAACCTTCTGAAAGCATGAGCACTTTGTCCAGTAGGACAAACACACTTAATAATCCAAAAAAAATTGAGAGATTTTCATTTTGCTTCTGTCTCAAATTAGAATATTTTTTGTAGACACGAGCGTTGATTGATGACATTTGAACATGGTTCAGAGATAGTCTGCATGAGAAGATTGCTTCTCAGCTGTCTATCAATTATTATACCAGTTAAGTATATGAGGTAAGCACGCTCATGTTAGTGGAGGCATTTGATTGACTCTTGATCAATATAGATTTTTGATACCACTGAATGTTCACAGTGCTGCTACTGCACATACTTTTGCAATTTTCATTTGCACCTTATATATTCATGAGATCTCCTGTTACATCCATTCTAGCTTGTCAAAAGTCAGCCCCTGTTGATGCTAGCTTGCTCGATATGGTCATGGCCGATCTCTGCTTTGGCACGTGTACTCTACCTGTTTGTTTGCATGTTCATCTGGTAAGAATTCAGCACATTACAGGTCTGCAAGGGTGACAAATCTTTGTTGTTTTCCTTTCCTCCGGCAACAACTTCTTTCTTAACATGGTGGCATACTGTGAGAATATTGACTGAACCTAAGTATTCATATATTTAGGAAACAAAGGATGTTGACTTCCTGAATATTACTTGTATAGAATTGTCCTGCCTTGCCTGTAGTCCTACTTTGATGCTATGTATTTTAAGTATACAGCTTGTCGTGACTTATGATCACAGAAAGGTACAGGAGCTTGATCTCACCCAAAATGCTGCCTGTACAGAGAACCTATTGACTGATCAGGGACTGAATATATCATTGGGCATTCTTCTGGTCGTATCAACCAATAGATTTCTGAAAGATTATCAAATTTGAACAATAGAAGCTAGGGATAAGTTTAAACTTTTCCAGACTTGGGTATCAGTCTATTAGCACTGACTACCATACACTTGGGTATCAGTCTATTAGCCCTGACTACCATGCGGCGTACAAAAAAAAAAGTGCAATTCCAGTATCAGAAGCATAATTCAACACAGACTTGTAGATTATGCTCCCCTTCAACTTGTACAAAAACAGGTTCAGAAACCTGAAAGATGTTCCCTGCTCTGCTCCAGATACCTAGGCTGTCCTGGATGAGGCCTCAAAACATTAAGCTTCCATTTTTCAGGCAGCAATGTTTGTTCACTTAACTTAAATTGGCTGTCATCCCAGTTCCATGTACAGAGTTTAGTGGCAGTGCCGGATTCATAAAGCTGAATAAATAAACCAGCGGCAGCAGCTTAAAATTCTTCGATTAATCTTCACTCTGTTTTTTTTGGAAGGTCGTTCATGTAAACACAATCAACTGGGATGATGTACTTTTGTACTTTGAATCTTTCAGACCTGGAACTCCGAAAGTTAACCCCGATACTACAAGTTAACTCTCGATCACTTAAGCAAACAAAAGAGTTTCTTAGCGGAATCAGAGCTGAAAGTTACAAAAATTACAGCGAAAGCTAGTCGCTAATGATTTGTATGTGGCGCCAAAGGTTTTGAAGCAATTTGGTACGGGCCTTTAGTTACGTTTGCAGCACTTCCAGGCCCACAGCTCTCACAACTTGGGCTTTTGAATCCATATGGTGTGCTGTTCGACCGGACGGACCACCAGTCCTCACGACCAACAGCCGGCGGCGACCGTCCCCGCTCCCCCACCCGCCGCCGTCGCCGTCGCCAGGCCGTCGCCTGCGCCATGCTCCGCCTCCGAAGCTCTATCCTTGCCCGTCTCCTCTCGTCTTCCGCTGACACTCCCATCCCATTCCCTCTCCACCGCCTCCTCTCCGCGGCCGCCGTTTCCCCCAACCCTAGCTTCGCCGTGGAGGACTACCTCGTCGGCACCTGCGGCCTGACGCTAGCCCAGGCCCTCAAGGCCTCCGCGAAGCTCTCCCACCTCAAATCCCCCGCCAAGCCCGACGCCGCCCTCGCCTTCCTCGCCGCCCTCGGCCTCTCCGGCACCAACGTCGCCGCCCTAGTCGCCAAGGATCCGCTGTTCCTCGTCGCCGGCGTGGACACAACTCTGGGACCTAATGTCGTCGGGCTCACTGGCCACGGCCTCTCACATGCCGAGATCGGGCGCCTCGTCTCGCTCGCCCCCAACGGCTTCCGCAGAAGATCCATCGTCTCCAACCTACCCTACTACCTGACGATCATGGGCTCCTACGAGAACCTCCTCTGTGTACTCAAGAAAAACTCCACTTTCCTCGCACAATGCCCCGAGAAGCTGGTCAAGCCCAATGTCACGCTCCTGCGGAAGTGCGGGCTAGGTGTTTGTGATATTGCCAAGCTGTGCATCGTTCAGCCATGGCTGCTCACCGCCAAACTGGAGCAGGTCCAGGAAATGGTGGCTTGCGCCGAAGCTCTAGGTGTGCCCTGTGGCTCTGGGACGTTCAGGCAAGCACTGCATGCCGTCGCATTCCTCAGCGATGAGAAGATTGCCGCCAAAATGGAGTTCTTGAAGAAGACGTTCAGGTGGTCGGATGTTGAGGTGGGCATTGCTGTTTGTAAGTTTCCAACATTGCTGAGGAGGTCTAAGGACATGCTGCAGAGGAAATCGGAATTCCTTATCTCTGAGATGGAGTTGGAATCATCCTACATTGCTCATTGTCCGCAATTGATCTCTTATAGCTTGGAGGGCCGTCTCAAACCCCGCTACTATGTTCTGAAGTTTCTCAAGGAAAATGGATTGCTAGATCGTGAGAGGACCTACTTTCCTGCTGCCACAGTGACCGACAAGGTATTCGTGGGGAATTTCATATGCCCTCACAAGGAAGCTGCACCGCACCTGGCTGAAGACTATGCAGCAGCCTGCAAAGGGGAAGTGCCTCCTAGATTCATATTTGCTTGAACCAGTGGTGGGCTATGAAAATGGCAACTATGTGTTGGTTGTTTGCTGTTGTATCTGCTAGATGCTGGTTTGGTCGTTCCTAGCGAGTGATTAAACTGATAATTTTATTCCTGAATCCTTATATGTTAATGCCATGCCATCATTCAGTAGATAAGAAACCATTTCTTGGTTATGAATTTGTTCATCCTCTCGCCATGTTATTCACACACATATTGGAACCAACAAAGTTTGAGATCAGGCCATTCTACAATGTGCATTGAAGTAAAATTTATATTTCCAAGTTAGTTGCTGGCACATTAAATAGTTCGTGACTTTCACTAGCACATCATAAAGTTATTATTTTCAAGTTGTCCATGCAATTGATAAAAGTGGTATAGTGATCCTTATTGAGATTAAGAAATGTGTAGAGGAATGCAGTTTAGAGTACAGAGTTATACTGATCATAGATAAAAAGGTTCATATTTCTAGTGCAGAATTTATTAACTTGCAATCACTTCAGGTTAGATTTCTGTGTATGACTGCTACGAAAGCTAGCACATCATTTAATTCTATACTTGCAATCATATTTTGCAGTTAACATTTCTGCCAGTTAGTTAAAGTGTCTCCCACATTTTTAGCAAATCTTCGAGTCTGTCTAGTACAAATTCAGCATATATAATGGGAACTATTGAGAGTCTGTACATTCTTGGATACCCATCAATATTATTTTGCACGGACTTCTGAACCTCTGTGGCAAGAACTAAATGTTTTAATTGAATGTACTGTAGCTGAATCTGTTTATTGACTCTTGCACACTTGTCTTTTTAGAAAATCAGGTATCGCAACAAATAAGTGCCTGCAGGTAAGAATACTTCCGCGATTTCGTTTTGTTTCTACTGAATTAATTTAAGCTTTTGGGGTGATACAGCGAGCTTGGTTTAATTGTCACCACATTTTTTTTTGTTCCAATGGGGAGAATTAGCTGTTTCTACATGTATTTTCACTTAGGAAGATTATATAGTACTATCATGGCAATAGTAGCTCACCAAACTGATCTGTACACGCCTTAGGTCCATTTCATTGTTTGTGCTACTGCATCCTTTTGTATCACAGATTATCTGGCATAGAAGATTGGTATTTAAGTGAAACCAAATCCCATAGCTGCATGTACTTCCATATGTTTCTAACCCTGAAAACTAGAAGTCTGAACCCATTTAAGATAATGCAAATTGGACGTGTGGGTAGACCAATTTGTTTCTAACCCTGAAAACCAGAACCCTGAACCCATTTAGGATAATGCAAATTGGATGTGTGGGTAGACCAATTTTCTTTTGAAAACAGAACCCTGAAAACAAGAAAGCAAAAAAACTACCTTAATTTCCCGTTGAATATATCTGTATTGTTTGCTTTCGTTCCAAATATATGTTGCATTTTCCATTCATTTCATTGTATTTTTTGTTCCGACATATGCCAGTTAGTACTAAGTCTGCAGTTCAGTTTTTATGTCTAGACTAGTAGCCTTGCACGTGCACGCACGTCCCAAATAAATTTTGTGAACATGTCATTCTTTCCATACTTCGAATTAGTTATACTACTATAGTATGGTGAATTATCGTCAAATTTACAAAAATTATTAGTCCACAAGCAAAATCCGGCAAGATCACTCGTACATGTTTATTAATACCTTGAAATCCATATAAAAGAAGCACGTTTACAAAAGTGTCGTTTAAACTGGTACATGAAGTAGCATTATACTGTTGTAATCATAGAACGTTGTCATAAAGTAAAAATTGTACTGTCGTAATCATAGATCATTGTCGTGTATCTATAACAGAACAAATAGTAACATCAGTCATTGATCAATGTCGTGTATATATAACAGAATAAAGACTGACATCAGTTAGATTCTCTCTTATGAGGATACATTACTCGGTGGAAACAACTCACTGAATGACAATATATCAGTCCTCTCATAAGCAAAACAATTGACGAACCTACCCATGATATAGGCTCAATGTCTTGTGTAATGGCAGAGGGATAGGAAATAAATAGAAAACATAAAATTAAGAGCTGAGCTAGGGCCTAGATCTTCAAGTGAATAATTGGAAAGTAATGGTGACCGTACTTATAAAATAAAACAGAAGATGATACCGAGATGGAGGCAGTCATGGAGCATGGGAACTCAATAAATATGAAGCGTTCACCAGCTAACGACTGACAGATCCAAAATTGCAATTTGATCAAAATCTCATGGAAACAGGAGGTTCAGTACTGCAAAATGTATAGCTGGTGGGTAGCAGTTCCAAGTCTAGTAGCCTTAACATTTAGACATGCGTGTTTCAAGGACTAAATATTTCATAGTTGTGAATAGGTTATAGTACCCTCTTCTTTTCAAACAACTCATATAGATTGACAACCTGCAAGAATGAAGCAAACCATCTAAGCTGGTCCATCAAATGTACAAAAATTCAGAGTTGCTGCATAACTTCATTTTCTTTCAGGTTGTTACCCTTCATACCTTCCTCTAAACCACTTAGTCAAATACGCAGTGACCAAACAGCTGAAAGCTAAACATTCTCCTAGTCAACAACATACTTTTTGTCTAAATACATAATTCTCATTTGATCATCCACTGCACTTTTTTCTGAAAACGGCAAAGTTTCAATTTGCGAGGAGAAAACAGATTACTCATGTTGTATTTCAGGAATCTCACCACTGGAAAGGAAAAAACTTGAACCAAATAGCATGAATATTAAAAAAGCTTGAGCACACAACTACATTATACCTTTACTTACCAAATCATAACCCAAAGAAACTGGATGTCGGCTGGAAACCCATCTATTTCACAAATCAGGTAGTATACAGAAGTCTAAGAAAGAACTTGTTCCACGATTTTATCATCCTTCTGGCCCCATGCTTCACCACCTGGTGGTAGAGGATAAACAGCAGCTTAGCTAAACATCCATATATTATGTGGTTAGTGATGAGATGTTATGATTTTCCCAGAAAACATTTTGTCAAGTCTGTAAGAAAAAAGAATCTTGGATGCATTAACACAAAAATATAGCAAGAAAGATAGAATGATTATGTGGATCGGTAAAGACATCGAAGTTTTCAAGACAAACTTTTCTAAATCACATGGTACTGGTAGAGCGTGTTTATTCGAATAGATCATAACTATTACAGACACCACATTCCAAACCTCAAAAAGGTAACCAATTGCAATTTATACCACTGGAGACATGTTTAGTTTCACCCCAGTATATGTGCATGCATCTATTCATCTCTGTACTACAATCTCCTCCAAACCAAAGGAAAAACTGACCACTGGAGACTTCGTTCGTTTTAGACTTCCTTATGCTCTCTATGACAGAAAAAACCAATAGGTAGACATAAATGTCGATATAGTACTATTTTTCAAAACCTTATAATTACTGGTAGGAATATTGGATTGGTAAGAAAACCAATAAGGCAATAACCATCTATCAACTATAGTTGCCCGCTGAAATTGCCATGATAGTAAGCAGGGTTTTTATAATTTTCATTACTGACCATGTAGTGCTTCTTCCAACCTTGTCATGCTGCTAGTATCTTCATCAGATACTCAGATTAGTGATCAACTTTACATGCCAAATTAATATTCCTCTTTCTCCCTGGGAAATTAGAACACAAATAAACAGATGATAGCTAGAGAAAAATTAAGTATACAGGTCCCCGATGCTTTCAGGCTATATAGTGACATCTTCTCACGATGCACATCACTCAAACTAACTGCTATGTGCTCTTCCTTAGATTCAGGCCGTAGCTACTTTGCAGGAAGGTTGGTTAGCTACACAATGTCCACATGTAACTATATTACGACCCATGATGAATAAATTGAGTGTGTTACATCCAAATCCTTTCTCTCCCGTTTACATTGAAAACCCGTTTTTCTACAGTACAAGAGCAATTCAGATACCTTCAACAGCTTGCATTTCTTTCCTTGTCTTGTCGCGAGCATTAGATCTACACACAAGCAAGCACAGTGTCTATTTAATTTATTTCTCAAATCAAAGGAGCAGCTAGCGATGAACAAGCAGGACTTACTGCTCCGGGAGAAAAATTCCATTTTTCAGATAGGGGAGAAGAGCCACGAACAAAAAGAAATTTATGAACATAATCCCGAGTGAGGGGAGGGAGGGATTTGGCTGGAGATACCTGCGGCCAAAGTACGGTTGTGTCTTGCTAGCAGATGGGCTCGACGTCGGCGTCCTGGGAGTTAGCTGCATCTTGCAGCGTCCGCGGCTCGGTCCAAGGGGAGGAGTAGAGAAGAGTACGGCAGCGGCGGTCGATCCGGTCAGTGGGAGGGGCGGCGTCGAGCAAGGTTTCGGTTACCGGCCGGAATTCCGCGGTAACCGGCCGGTAACCGGATTTCTCGGACCCCCCCGGAATTTGCATATCTCGGATGAAAAATCTCGGATTAGTCAAATTTGAGATAAATTTGTGCTCGAAAAATTTTAATTTCAAAAAAATTCGATGTTTTAAGTTTAAATCCTAAATTCTTGCCGAAATATTGGGCCGGTTACCGGCCGGTATTTTCCGGTAACCCCGGTTACCGGAAATACCGGCCCCCTCCGGAATTTTTTTTTAACCGGTATCCGAAACCTTGGCGTCGAGCAGCTCCCACGTGCAGTGCGGCAGCTGGGTCGTACTGTACGAGGAAGTTGCGGCGTCTGCCCATGAGCAGTGCAGCGGCGGTCGAGTTCTCCGGCGAGCCGCTGCGGTGTTGTGGTCCGGGCAATATGCAGAGGATGTGGCGTCCTCCGGCGGGCAATGCGTCGGCGTGGTCGTCCTGTCCCGGGCAGTGGAGGCGTCCTCCCGCGGGCAGTACGGCGGCGATGGCGTCCTCCCGCGAGCGGTTGCGGCGTCGTCATCGTCCGGGCAGTGCGGCGGCTGTGGCGTCCTCGCGCGAACGGTTGCGGCGGCGTGGTTGCCCTTACCCAAACAGTGGCGGCGTCATCCCGCAGGATCTGGCGGCGGCGTGTGTGGCGTGCGGTGAGACCGGGATGTCTTCGTGCGGGGACTGCTGGGTGTGGGAGGCGGTGGCGTGGTTTGCGCGAGCAGCGTGTACTGGGGGTGGACCGGGGGCGTGGAACGTTTGGCAGAGTTTTCGTCTGCGCCATCAAATTGCTAAACGTACACATGGTGGGGGGTAGTTGGTGTCTTGACGGTCAGATCTTAATTCATGGGCCAGATCGTGAGGCTGTAATTGCTCCCTGTTGTTGCGTGTACAGTGTACATTAGACGGGGTGGCCATAGCGATGAACATGTTTGCTTGTTTAATAGTAGTAGAGATTATGTTTTGAAATAAGTTTCTACTGGGTGTCTTTTCTGCCTTTTCCCTTATCCTTCTAAGATTGACTATCTTTGTTCCTCAATCCTGGAGCCAATTTTACTTTTTCTGAAAAAAAAAAATCTTCAAAAGGTAAGTTATTTGGGACTAAAGCATGATCAACAATGAATAATTCCTCATCGTTTACATCTGTCATTGATTGTCGGAACTAAACCAAAGGAGATGGCATGAATTAGTGTTGTGATGTCTGTACTAAGTGCTGTCTTAGTGTGCTATTGTATCTCATAGCAAATCGACATGTATATCGATCTGGCTCATTCTCCATCCTAACATAAGTAGCAAGTTTTGATTGTGTTCAATGATGGAAGATGGTTTAACTATCCACTCTACTGTTACATACCATGGTACATATCATTCTCTTGAGATCAATGAGTTAAAATAATTCCCTGCTAAAAGTCATTAAACTTCAAAAGGTAACTTATTTGGGACTCAAATATTTGTGATTCACATTTGAATCCAAAAGAAAAGAACTGCTCTCTACCTCACTTGCAAAGCCGATGGTTTTCCTGTGATGCAAGATCTGGCAGATGAAGGTCCCCGCCAAGGTGGAACTTGTTCTATCTATCAGTGCTTAGCAAGTGGTGGTGGTCTTACCGATGCCCAACTTGCATGCACTATGCTTTGGCGAGGATAGTTCTGCCGTTTCTTCCTCGGAATGTAGGATTGTTCGTCAATGTTGGAGGTACCTCGGCCTGAAATATGCTTGTTTTGTATCTCCTTTTTAAGTGCAGATCAGGGAAGGGATTAGTTGAAGAGGCTGTGGAAGCCTTGGTAATGAGCTGCAGCCGAAGATGCTGGTCCTGCTCCGGTCTGGTGGAGCACGAGGAACAGGTTCAATGCGCACAAGGAAATGGGAGAGAGGTCACACCGGAATGATGTTGTACTGCTGTTGGGTATTGCCGTGTTCAGAAATCTGGAGCCAGATCACATGGTAAACGAAATACAGGTGCTAAAAAAAAAGCACAGATGGTTTGTACACACCATTCTGTACACCGAGATAAGTGGAAAAGGTAGTACTCCTAGTGTATTTTATTTCTCTCGTAAATAGAGACATGGAATAAATGATGTGTTATGTTCAAGGTGCATTGCAATATTCCCAGCCCTTTTCTTTTCTGAAAAAAAAATGCACAAGAAGTTAGCATTGCTGTAAATAACTCGACGCTGCTTTACAGATAGCATATCTAGGTTCAAAGATGAGCATCACATCTTGCACAGTTGTTGATTGCTGTAAAAAATATACGGCACTACTCATCAGTAGCTCATCAGTGATCAGGCTACTTCATCAGTTCTCTGGATTCTAACACAAGTCTTGAACCAGAAAGTTGCAGGGCCTGACGACGCTGTCGCTCCTCCTACTTCTCCGTTTGAATTTTGCATCAGTAACAAGTATGCATATGACCTGACTTGTGAGTTTGAATTTTGCATTGTCAGCATACGCCCAACTGAGTCGTGAACTAGTTCAGAAACCTAGTGCTTCAATCAATTCTTACGGTCATAAACTGAGCCGTGAAGAGAGTTTGAATTTAAAACTGAAACTCTGAAGTTTTATTTACTGACTGAAAGTTTAACGCCTGTCTTTTTTTGTGTGAAGAAATCTAATACGGGCTTTCTTCGAGTGTCAAGGCCCACTACGCTCGACACCATTCTGCACGAGACTCTGCCACGACCGGCGGCGCTCGTTACGGCGATTCCCTCGCCGCCGGGCGCGGCATGCTCCGCCTCTGAAGCTGCATCGCTGCCCGTCTCCTCTCCAGTAACTCCACCGCACCCATCTCCCCACTCCACCGCCTCTTCTCCACGGCCGTGCCGGCCGCTGCCGTTTCCCCGAACCCTAGCTTCGCCGTGGAGGACTACCTCGTCGCCACCTGCGGCCTCACCCGACCCCAGGCACTCAAGGCTTCCACCAAGCTCTCACACCTCAAGTCCCCCACCAAGCCCGACGCCGTCATCGTCTTCCTCGCCGGCCTCAGCTGCTCCACCGCCGACGTCGCTGCCCTCGTCGCCAAGGACCCGCAGCTCCTCTACGCCAAAGTGGACAAAACCCTGGCCTCCAACGTCGCGGAGCTCACTGGTCGCGTTGCAAGATTTTGCGTCTCCTCTCGCTCGCCCCCAACAGCTTCCGCTGTAGATCCATTGTCGCCAACCTACCGTACCACCTGTCCATCTTCGGCTGCGACGAGAACCTCCTCCGGGCACTCAAGAACAGCTCCAATCTTCTCGGATGGAGCCTGGAGAAGGTAGTCATGCCCAATGTTGCGTTCCTACGCGAGTGCGAACTAGATGCTTGTGATATTGCCAAGTTGTGCATCCATCATCCATGGCTGCTCATCACAAACCACCCGATGCTAGATCGAGATGGCTCCCTTCTCTCCCTCCCCTCCCTCCCCTCCTCCTCCCCTCCCGGCCGCCGGCTCCGCCATCGTCCCCGGTGCTCCCTCCCACCTTGCCCTCCTCAGCTTCCTCCGCATCCCTGCGGAGGGCGCCTTCCCCCATGCGGCGTGGCTACGCCGTGCTCTCCATGTCCTAGCACGCTCCACCAACTCGTCGCCTCATCCCATCCTCGTTTCCATCCACCTCTCCACCGTCACCTTCGACTGGTCGCTCGTCGCCGTCCTCCTGCATGCCATGCTAGGCTACCTCCCCGACCCCAAGAAAATTCAGCAGCTCACCTCCTACTGCTTCTCCTTCGCCCTCCCTTCGGCCGCAGCCGTCGAGTTAGTGCTCTCACTCCCGTCCTCTCGCACCGACCTTTTTACGGTTATCTTCGACGACGCCAGCCTCGCACCCTCCTCCAGAGCACCTCAATGCGCGGCTGATGAAGACGACATCCGCGCGACGCCCGTGCCGCTCTACCTCATCGACAAGGACACGCCCCCTGCTTCCGACGCCGCCTCCTCTTCCCCTGTCCTCGGAGATGCTGCCGTCGCGGACCCACAACCATGCTCGGCGCAGGCCCTCCGCACCACCGCTCAAGCTCCATCGACGCAGGACGCCGCCTCTACTACCTCAACCTCTCGACGGTCCCCGAGCCACGTCGACGAATCCAAGAACAGCGACAACTCCATAGCCAAGGTTGGCCTCTTACGCTCCGGTTGATCCTTTCGATCCCACGTGCTGCAGAATTACCACTCAGGTGTAGTCTACAAACTCTTCACTCATACACACCAGCCGTCGTCTGCATGCATTTGGATTAGCTTCTTTTCAACCGTGGCAAAACCTTGTTCGATGCTTGTTAAAACTGTCTTAGATACCATGTTCTCTGGGTTTGATGCTTTCCAAATTACACACACACAAAAACATTTTTTCAACTCTGCTTGCTAACGATAATGTCAGGGCAGAACTGCTCCTCCGCTCGCCTCTCTGTTTGCCTGGGATCAACCTCCACCTGTCCCCATCCCTTGAATTTCCCGCCCGACGGTGACTCCCAACAGGCCACGCTGGACCCGCCCGACAAAGCCCACCTTAGCCCCCACCTAGGCTTGCTACCGCCAACCCCTACGCGTCGCTCGGATTAGCCTTTTACACGGCTTGCCTCTTTACCCGCTGATCCCCTCATCTCTTCCCCCTCGAGCGCTGAGCGGATAAGCAGCAGCTGCTGCGACGCCGCCTTATCCCTGCCTCTGCCTCAAGCCGTCAGCTCACCGTCCAAGCACGCCGTCTACTCCACCTCATCTCCTCTCTCAAAAGTCCAATCTACAGGAACCCTTGCCCCTGACCGTGATACCCCTCTCGACCACGGCTCTCACACAACGGACACCCTCTCTCCTTCCCCTGGTCAAACCCTCCACCCCAAGCAATCGATAACCCCTACGCCCTAGAGACAGAAGAGCTGCAGCCGCCGCCGCCTAGCCCCCTTATCTCATCTGAACCCCTGCCCGACCGTGACAGCTTATCCCCCTCTGCCTCTCCATACAGAGATGCCTTGCTGCGGACACTTAGGGCAAAAACACACTCGGCCCCGACTCGCACTCGCTCACCCCGCTCACCTCCCTCCTCCTTCTATAAAAGGAAGGGCACCAAAACCCTAATGGCTCACCACCCTCACCGCTGCTTCCGCTGCCTCGCCACCGATCACCAAGTAGACTCTTGCCGCGACCCCGTCCGTTGTGCACGCTGCGGCGCCAACGGTCACCGTAGTTCCACATGCACTGAACCCTTCCCCTTAGCCTTCGCCCTCCCTCCATTCGCCAACGCCCCACCTTCACCACCACCATCACCACCACCCTCACCATTAATGGCAGATGCCCCAAACCACCCCAGCCCTTCAACAATGATGGATCCGTCGCTGTCCCCGCTCCGTATGGTGAACTTTGGATCGGATCGCACCGCATCGAGCTCAACTCATCGGCCCTCACCCCCTCCCCCGACTCCCCGCTTATCTTCAGCTCCTCGCAGTCCGATGACAACTCCAACCCCATCATCCTCTCCTCCTCCGACGACTCCCGCACCTCCATCCCAGCGCGCCTCCGCGCGCTCGTCCAACGGGTACGCCTCGGCTATGTAGCTCGCGCACCTGACATGCGACACCCTCCCACGGGCGCAGAGCGCGCGGCCGCTCGCCGCATTCTGCACGGCACGCCCATCGCCACCTCGCTTGGCTCCGCGGGCTCTGCGTCGGGTAGCAATGGCACGGGAGGGCCCATCCCGGAGCTTTTCGTCCCGCATGGACTCGTCCACGACGCCTCCAACTTCGCCTACGCCTTCATCGCCTCTCCGGTCTCGCACCCCTTCGGTCACATCCGCGTGGCCATGGAGCGACGCTCTAGAGTTCCTCCGTTCACCCTCGCGGCCACCTCCGCTGCCGCAGCCCTCCTCAACTTCCCCACCAACGCCGACCGGGAGACGGCCTTCGCCTTGTCGCCGTTCATCTTCGCCAACATCCCCGTCACACTCACTCGCCTTGAGGATGCAGAGAACAGGGCCATCACGGTTTACGACAATCTTGCCGAGGTTCGAGCGTACGAGTTCCTGCTCAAACTTTGGCACGAGGCCAGTGCTAACTTCTTCTTCGGACACCTCGGTAAGCTCTGTTGCGTTGACCTTTGCTGCTTCCAGGCTGCGGACTACACTGTCCTCCATGCCTACATCATGCTCGAG
The DNA here is from genome assembly GCA_947311845.1 of Poa pratensis. Taxonomy (NCBI): domain Eukaryota; kingdom Viridiplantae; phylum Streptophyta; class Magnoliopsida; order Poales; family Poaceae; genus Poa; species Poa pratensis. The sequence continues at coordinate 5,429,790 of CAMZMU010000034.1, forward strand.
TCCACCGCGACCGTCCCTCCCTCCGTCGTCCTCCGCATGCCGAACGACGAGATCGTCGTCGTCGAGCTTCACCTCCATCAGCGCTGAGCTGTGGCGGCGGCTGATGGCGGGCTGCGGCCCATCCCACCGAGCGGGCCAGGGGGCCTAGGCGGCTCATGTGGCCCGCCAACCTTCGCTCCGGCGCCGCCAGCTCACGGCCCAACCCCACCTACCGGAGGCCCACCCCACACCCTCTTCCGCAACAGAGGGACACAGACCGGGGGTGCACATACCCCGGCCAACAGCCCGCGGTGGAACAGGGCCGACGCCAACGCCGGTGACGTGGACGTCACGCTCGACGCAGATGCACTGAGCGCGTCCCTCGACTCCCTCCGTCTGCAGCAGACCACCCTCGCCCCTCCCGACGACGAGCCCGCCGTGCACGACAACGTGCTCCGCAAGCACCAAGTCGACATCAAGCGCGGCAATGACACCAAGGCCAAGGTCAGGCGTAGCCAGCGCCTCGCCGCCAAGCAGAAGGCAACCTTCATCGACGTGCCAACCCAAGCCTCTCTCGCCAAGGCCAAGTCCTTCGACCTCTCAGCCGCTTCGCCCGCCCTCTCCTCCGCTCTCGCTGGAACCGGCCTCATCGACAACCCAAACGTCCCGGCATCCTCTGTCCCTCACCTGCGTGTCGTCGCCCTCCAGTGCGGCGCTACGCTTGACGAGGCGGCACAGATTGGTGCCAACACGGTGGCCTCCTCTGCTCCATGATCCACGACGCCAACCATCGAAGCTACACGGTAGGCGCCCGCCACGTCTTCACTGCCGTTGTTAGAGCTAGTGGCCTTGTTAACTTTTTTCTGTCCTTTCTCTTAATTTTCGACCGCAATGAGCCTTGTAGCAACCTCTGTCGAGGATATGCATCCCCTATCTGTAATAGGTCAACTCTTGAGCTTAATGAGAATATCATTTACTTAAACGGTGCCCCAACGGTTAATTATGAATAACAACTTAGCAAACCTTATCCTCTCCTTCGTCTCTTGGAACATCGCGGCCTAGGAGACAAGGCAAATGTGACACCGTCCTTGCTGAGCTCCTCTCTCTTAACCCCTCCATCATTTTCCTTCAAGAAACTAAGCTAAATGATATCCCTAATCACAAAGCCAAATCCTTCCTCCCACATTCCATCTCTGAATACCATTTCAAACCAGCGATAGGCACTGCGGGAGGCATCCTCACTGCCTTCTCACCTTCCACGTTCACCCTACTCCAAGAACACGTTGGAGTTTTTTCCTTAAACGCCACCCTCAAAATTAACTTTAACAACCAAACCATACGCGCCTCCAACATCTACGCTCCCACTGACCACCTCCTTAAGCCGGCCTTCCTTGCTGAAATGGAATCCCTAGCCCCTGCCCAATGTGTGCCTTGGATCATTCTGGGCGATTTCAACCTCATGAGGTCCCAATCCGACAAAAACTCGGACTCCTTTAGGCAAGCCGAAGCTGATGCTTTCAACGATACAATCCACTCCCTCGCTCTCATCGACCTCCCTCTTCTCGACTGTGCCTTCACCTAGATGAACAATAGAGCCTCGCCCACGCTGCAACGCCTCGATCGTGTGCTAATTAACAACGCCTGGAACCTAACCTTCCTGGATACCTCGCTCTCCATCACGCGCTTCCTCTCTGACCATGCCCCCCTCTCCATCCACGTCACCACTACTATTCCTCGCCCCGCCACGCTCCGCTTTGAAAATAGCTGGGACAAAATCCCCTCAGCCCGGCCCACCATCGCTTCGGCATGGAACTCAGCCCAAATACATTCAAACTGTGCAAAAACAATAGTTGCCGCCAACAAAAAATGCCGCCTTGCTCTCAGCTCTTGGCGCCGAAAACTTATTCCCACTCTTGCCCGCGAGAAAAATGCAAAAACGGTCATCTCCCTCCTTGACCACATCGAGGAACAGAGATGTCTCAACATCCTTGAACAATCCCTGCGAAAAATTGTCATCTCAGCCCTTCAAAGAGCAATCCTCGAACGAGTTGCTCATTAGCGCCAAAGGGCAAAAATAAAATGTGCCATTGATGGAGATGAAAACTCTAAGTACTTACGCCTCGGCCACTAGCAGACGCCGCCACAACCAAATTGCCATCCTCGAACGTAATTGTCAGGGGAATACTTAACCCACGACTTATCCAATGAAGCACGACTCATTATGGGATCATGGCCGCACCGTTAAACGGGCTTACACGAAGATGGGCCAACCCAAGGTCGCGGTGACGAAAGATCTAGAAGACCGAAGATTACTTGACTTGGAAGACACGAAGATGTGTAGTCTCCTAGAAGGACTCCGGTCGATACTTTCCTAAGGGAATCGACTTTCCTTGTAACCTAACGAGCCTCTGTGCATATAAGGAGGACTCGCAGGGCGTAGAAGGGGACAAGCCCTAAACCCTAGATCATACGGCGACTCGCTACCTCGATCGCCAACCCCTGTAACACCATATTCATATCAATGCCAATCTAGGATAGGCAGGAAGTAGGTCTTTACCTCACATTGAGGGCCGAACTTGGGTAAACATTGTCTTCCTCGTGCCCTGTGATCTTAACCTCGGAGACGCTCGATTCGCGTAAACCCCACACCTACAAAGTCATCTCAATGACATCTGCCGAGATTATCCCATGACAGTTGGCGCCCACCGTGGGGCCTGTGGTCAAAAGCGTCACATTCCGCGCCGGATCAATGAAGGCAGTCAAAGATCTCGTCGTCGGCCAGATCAAGATGGTCGACGGCGTGCCTCTGATTGACGATTCAGATTGGGGGGCGGAGGCTGATTACATGGAAACCAGCCAGGTCATCCCGTTTGGATCTATTCACGTTTTCGTCGGCTTTATCGGCAGCGGATCTACATGTTCGCAACGTGAGGGCGACTCAGAAGAAGGACTCGCTATGACTATCGAAGAAGAGGACTCGACCAACAACGAGCAACCGCATCTCGAAGAAGAGGAGACCCAGTCGATCGAGTATGTACTTGAGGAAAGACTGGGCGGAAACCATGAAGCGAACAGCTCGCCGTCCTGTGGTGATCAGCACACGGAAGGCATCTACGCAACGGTGGAAGCTGGAGAAAGGCTAGGCATGCCACCAGGCAGCTGGACCCCTCCGGCACCTCAAGCCATGGAGCCCGCCGCGCCAGGAGTCGCGGCGTCAGAATCAGCCTGAGGAAAGACTGGGCGGAAACCATGAAGCGAACAGCTCGCCGTCCTGTGGTGATCAGCACACGAAAGGCATCTACGCAACGGTGGAAGCTGGAGAAAGGCTAGGCATGCCACCAGGCAGCTGGACCCCTCCGGCACCTCAAGCCATGGAGCCCGCCGCGCCAGGAGTCGCGGCGTCAGAATCAGCCGCACCAGGAGTCGCGGCGTCAGGATCGGTCGCACCAGGAGTCGCGGCCTCATGAGGAATAACAGGTGGCGCAGCTCGAGAAATCAACACCTCCGCGGAGGCTATTGCCGCGCCAGTCGCAGAACAAACACCCTATGGCCCACTCTACACGCCCATATCAGCAGTAAACGCCGCTGCAAGGACATCAGAGATCGAAGCCACGAGGATCGGACTCTACGACGAAGTCCAGAGAATAGTGGATGAGCACAGCAAGCTTATGTGGGAAGATCAGCGGCTTCGCCAAGAGCAACAACGACTCATGGCCGATGCGGCCCTTATGCAAACACAATAGAGTGAAATCAATACCCAACCTCATAGGCGCTATGAGAGCGTCAGCGGCCGGGAGTAGTCACAGTGGATCCAACATCTTTGTTTCAATCACCACAGGAAAGGCCAGCGGAGGTGGCACCTGCAAATACAGTTGCGACCCCGTCAGTCGTAGTCAACACGCCACGGGTAGGAGCGGCTCCTTCAGCGGCTGCTCGTGTACCCGCATCACCAGAAGTCGCGGCTCCCTTAGCTGCTGCCCCCGTGCCAACGTCCGCCGCGCAAAATCCACATCAAGTCGCGGGTACGCCAGGTTCAAGGGCAGTTGTACAAGCAAACAATAGGATAATGATGCCACCACCACCGATGCCAGCTGTGTTTTCATAGACGCAGCCAACGCAGCCACCAGTGCAGCCGCCCAGATTCCATACGCCTCAAGGGCACTACGTCAATCCGGTGGATAACGTTTATGCGGCCACCCATATCTTAGCCAGGCTCATGCCAGTGGGGAACACGCCTATGGACGGGGAAGCACGGCGTGCCATCGAGATGTTAAGTACAGCGGTCGTGCAGCAAGCCAACATGTCTGAACACGCGGGGCGGTTACATTCCACACCCTATAACAGCCGAGCCACGGCGGAGAGAAGCATTCACTCCGAGCCGCCACAAGCTGCGGCTTCAAGTTCAGCTCGACACCAAAGAGAAAGAGATCAACCAGTGGTACAAGAGCAGCCTCCGCAAATTCAACCAGTCGTTGTCAAAATAGAAGCACCACAGCATCAGGTGGGGACCAACGTACCTGGAAGGCCAATTCCCTCCAACCTATCAACGTGACTTAAGGGGCCAGTGTGCTTTAGCGAGCGGATCAGATCTGAGCCGATCCCAGCAGATTTTAAGGGACCTCGCAAAGTCGCAATTTACAATGCCAGCATGGATCCCACCACCTGGTTAAACAATTATGAGATGGGCATGAGCATCCTCAACACATCTGAGGAGATATGCGCTCGATACCTAAATATGATGCTAGAAGGCGCCGCCCATATTTGGCTCCAGAATCTGCCGCCCAACTCAATAAATTCCTGGGACGAGATGAAGGAAGCATTCATTCAAAACTTCCATGGGACCTGCAAACGTCTCTGCAACATAGAAGATCTAGAACGTTGCATACAGAAAGAAGGCAAATCAAGTCACCATTGGATGAGAAGGGTGGCGGAAATCATACACTCTTTAGATAGTATACGAGCCAGCTCAGCCGTCCTAGTCATGGAGAAGAATTGCAGATTTGAGCCGCTGATACATAAGCTCGGCCGCATGAAGGACAAAGTCAAAAGCCTCGGCGAGGTTATGGCTGCGGCTAACAAATACGCTGGCTCAGACAAGACTAAGGACGCGTCAGATGGAGAGGAAGATGAAGCCGCGGGAAAAACGAAAAAGAGTAACAGCAAAACTCATCAACAAACCCAAAATAGCAGCACGAGTCATAACAAGCGCAAGAATGAGGAAGGGAACTCTGGTTTAGTCGTGAATACCAACACCCGCTTTAAGAATAACAATGGTAGAGGACGCAATTCTCATCCCATAAACCTTGAAGAAGTCTTCAACCGTCCCTGCGATATTCACGTGGGAAAAGAAGGACGGGTACCCAACGATACAAAGGCTCAATGCTATCACTACAGGAAGTGGAGAGAAGGAACTGCACTTAATGGGAACAATGGCAACCAGAACAATGGTGGAGGCGATCAAAGCGGAGGAAACAACAATTTACCACCTAATCCAACAGCAGATCAACCGCAATTCCCTAAACAGCTTGGGCAGTATCACACGATCGTGGTTAACACATCAAAGAGGGAACAAAAGCTGAAGTGACGCAATCAGCTCGTCAACGCGGTAGTACCAGCTGTTCCCCAATGGCTTAAATGGTCCGAGCAGCCCATTGTTTGGAGTAAAGACGACCACCCAGATGAGTTCAACGAAGCAGGAAAGCTCGCGCTAGTGGTTGCACCCCAAGTTGCGGGTTACAAGCTCAGCAAAGTGCTAATGGATGGAGGCAGCAGCATCAACATATTATACTACGAGGCCTTCAAAAGGATGCACCTGCAGGAGAAACTATTACACCCATCTAGGACGTCATTCTATGGAGTCGTACCTGGGATATCAGCCCAACCGCTGGGACGGATAAACCTGGAAGTAGCTGTCGCGTGTCAGAACACGGACACCGAGGGTGCGAGTCACCCCCTGTTTTGTTCGGTAGGAGGGTGCGAGGTGCTCCGGAATCGGTTCCCGAGCTTAGACACAAACACACGAAGTTTTACCCAGGTTCAGGCCGCGTCGCCGCGTAACACCCTACGTCCTGCTTGTCTGGTTTGATTGTGGAGTTGGTGATTTACTGTGGGTTACCAGTGCGCTCCTGGCTCAAGGACTTTAGGGTTTCACCTCGAGGAGGTTCCCGAGGTGTCTCTTGCTCAGCCCCCGAGTGCAAGCTTGAGTCTAGAGCTACTGCTGGTAATGGTGGTCTCTTCCCTCCACGAGCGACCTGGGCCTCCTTTTATATGCCAAGGGGACACCACAAGTGGTCGTGCTGGGGGCGTGCCACCGAGGTAGGGCACACGTCGCGCCCTAGACCAGGTGGCAGCCGTCGGCCTCCTTCGTGGCACCGTCCACGCCGCGCTGTCCTCCATGCCGCGTGCTCCGCTGCGGCAGAGGAGACGGCAGGCCAAGTCTTGTCCACGGCCCGGGCGTCGCGCCGGTTGCAGAGTCTGCACGGACTGGACAGCGCGCCCGGTCTTGTCGATGTCATGCCTGCGCCTGGCAGCAGGCGTGAGTACTCTTGTCCGTGACGTAATCCGCGTCTTCCTCCTCTGCCCACCTGCCGTCCCCGGGCCGGACCGCTGGAATCTTGTGACACGTATGTGGTCCTTGCCTCTCCGCGGCCGCCGTGACTTCCCAGGGCAGGTCGTGGGGCCTTTGCGTGCTGACCGTGTGTCTCCGAGGTGGCGTCTTCGACGGTTCCCGGGAGGTCCTCGCCTTCTCCTGCGGTCAGGGACTTTTTCCTGAGGCGAGCTCCTTGAAGATGCCGGAGGTCTGTGCCCTACGACATCTTCGAGAAGCTCCGCCTGAGGAAGTATCTCTTCTTCCTTCCTTGGCTCCTCCCTTTCGCCTCACCATTGATGTCCTTGAGGAGGGCAGGTTCCAGCCCTAGGGGGCGCTCCTTGCCTCCTTATATTGAGGCTTCTCGCCCCTTCATTCCACGAAGGGGCGGGCGCCCGCCTCGTGGGGCTCCTCTTCCCCGGGCACCATACCTCCGTCGTTTAGTGACCCGTGGTACCTCGGGTCCCGCTACGCCGACAGTAGCCCCCGGGCACCCCTGGTGGCCAGGTGCGGGGCCACGAGGGGGCGTCCCCACAGCGCGCAAGCGGGACATGGGTACGCTGCCAGTAGTTTCTTGAATCCCATGGTTCTGTGCGTCGAACATGTGGCTTCTGGGGGACGACTCTTGCGCAGTGCGTCGCACGAAGAGTCCCCCCACCACGGTGTCTTTCGACCCTCTGAGGCTCTCCTCGGAGTTACGCCAACTCTTCCCTTCCCGGGCGGAGCCACCCGGAGGCGGCGTCCTGCGAGTTGGTTCTTTGATGATGAATCCGGTTTGCCCCTTTCTTCCCGGTGGAAAATTATCGGTGTAAAAACCTCCCCGGGGGAAATGTGAGCGCCCTGAACAGGGTGCTCGGTTTCCCCGGAACCTTCCACCGGTGCCATGCTTTCTCTGCCCCGCTCGGGGTCTCGTCTGGGCGGACCCAAAGGGTTTGGGGCTAGCACAGGGGTCAAAGCGACTCATGTATCCCAGAGGGGGTTCGGGAGCGTCCACTGATCTAGCGGATTACGTTCAGGCTTATCCCGACTACGCTTGTCGCAGGGGACGGCTCCTAGCCCCCGTGTTCCGGGTTGGCACGACGGCTCCGATCTTGCCGATAGCCCTATCCCAGATAGGGCCTGTGGGACGAGGGAAATGTGGGGTGCCCGCAATCACATGGCCTGGACGTCCCGTCTTCCCCCGCCCCGTTCACCCGCCTTGGAGCGCCCGGAACGCCCGATTCGCTCGTACTGTTCCGAGCCCTCCTCAGGGGTTCTTTTCTTTGCGGCCGGTTTTAGGCCGGTCTACTCTTCAGGGACCCGTGTACCCATGGCCTTGGCCTTTTTAGGGGACCAGGCTGGGGCTGGTTCCCCGTCTTCCTCCAGGCCTCTCCCCCCGGGAGTCGCTGCCGCCAGGGCCTGGAAGGTTTGCTTGATGCAAGCCACCGCATCCTTGGTATCCGCTTTCACCGTTAGCACTCCCCAGGTGGTGGGAATATTGAGGGCGTTGTAGGCGTGATGAGTGACGGCCATGAACTTTGCCAGCGCCGGTCGGCCTAGCAGGCCGTTGTAGGGGAGCGGGATGTCCGACACGTCAAACATTATGTTCTCGGTGTGGTATCTTTCCTTAGGCCCAAAGGTAACCGGTAGCATCAACTTGCCCAGGGGCTGAACAGCCCCCAAGCTTACTCCTTGGAAAGACGATGTCGACAATAGCTGCGTTTCCGAGATTTGCAGCTTCTCCATCAGCGCCGCCGAGATGAGGTTTATGCTTGAGCCCCCGTCTACCTGCATTCGGGATACCGTGATGTTGTTGATAATTGGGGACACCACCAGGGGCAGGGCTCCTGCCCCGGTGCTGTTGGGTGGGTGGTCATCTTGGTTGAAGGTGATGGGCACGTGCGACCACCTCAGCTTGCTTTCAGCCTCGTACCCCGGGACCACCGCGCATATGTCTCGGGCGAAGCATTTCACCTCACCGTGGGATGTGAGGGAGAAAGCTCCTCCGTGCAGACATGCGGTGTCCCGGGCGTCCGGGTACACGTCTTCTCCTTCCGCCGAGTGGTCGGTGCGGTCTTCTTCTTCGGCGCCGGCGAGCTTTCGAGGGGGTGGGGCTGCCCCTTCGGGGCCCCTCCCCTGGCTTACCTTAGCTACGCCGCGCCCCGGGTTACCCTGCCGAGAAGGGCATTCTCGGGCCGGGTGCCCGGGTTCGTCGCAGATGAAGCAGTTCCCGGTCGCGCCCGTGGCCTCCTGTTCTGCGTACCACTTTCGACGCGTGTCCGTTATCCCCCGCACCGCCCGGCAATCCTTAGCATCGTGGGAGTCGACCTTGTGGATGGGGCACCACATCCCTGACGCCGTTTTCATAACCACCACTTCAGCCATCGAGTCAACTTTGTCCGTGGCCGTAGGGGTTGTTGTCTCCGCGGCCATTACTTGCCGGGGGTCCCTTCTTCTCGCCGCCCTTTTCCGGGCCTCGGCCTCCGGCTCTGCCGTGGCTAGGGCAGCAAGTTCTGGCGCTCGGCGACCTTCCTCCATTTTGGCGCACCGATCTGTGAGGGCATATAGTTCACTGGTGGTGCGCACAGTCCGGCAGCCGAGTTCCTCCATCATCCGCACGTCCCGCACATTCTGGCGAAAAGCTTGGACGATGGCCTCATCGGCCGCGTCCGGGATGTTGTGCGATGCGTGGCAAAAGCGTTGGACGTAATGCTGGAGCATTTCGCCCGGCCTTTGGATTATGGAGTGGAGATCGTTCATGGTTCCAGGGCGCTTGTATCCGCCCTGGAACGCACTCACAAACTGCTCGCATAACTCCCGCCATGACCCAATGGTTCCTTCCGGTAGGAGCATTAGCCACGTCCGGGCTGGTGGCACCAACGCGAGCGGGAACCAGTTTGCCATCACCTTGGAATCGGCCCCCGCAGCCGTCATGGCGGTGGAGTAGATTTGCAGGAACTCCTTCGGATTGGTAGTCCCATCGTACCGTAGTGCAGTGCTGGGCCTGAACTTCGCAGGCCAAACTACCTGCCGCAGCGCCCGGGTGTAAGCCAGGCAGCCCCCTCCATAGTCGTGGGCCTCACTAGTACAGAACGACACATAGGATACCCCTCTATGAAAACGACAGAACAAAGACAACAGACTTTCTACAGTATCCGTCACAATGGTAACGGTTAAAAGGAACTGCATGTCCTGCCCCGTGACACAAGGGCAACGGACCCAACAAAATAACCGTAGCTGATATATCTGCAACGGTTAAAATTTACGTCCGTATGCAATTAAAGCTCCATCCAATAAATAGTCCCGAGCGGCCGAACCCTAGACTTTCTAAGTCCACGCGCAAATCCTCTGCCTTATCCTCTCCCAGCCGCACACCTCCATCATTCCCATCTCCATCCACTACCTCCTCTCTCACATATATCGTCGCTACCGGCATCCTCCGGCCGCCTCCGACGACGAGGTAAAACGCGGCGAGATCGACTCAAGGAAGGAAGGCAGGGCTGCTGCTGGAGCGACGACGGCGCTGGAGCTTCTCGGAGAGCCAAGCGTGCTGGCAGAATGGATCTGAAGCAGCGCCTGCAGTGGCCGGAGAGCACTCGCCGGAGAGCACAGGCGTGTGTGGTTCATGTAACCCGATGGATGCACGCACGACCACGAGATCTGGACTGCGAGTCACCCCCTGTTTTGTTCGGTAGGAGGGCGCGAGGTGCTCCGGAATCGCTTCCCGAGCTCAGACACAAACACACGAAGTTTTACCCAGGTTCAGGCCGCGTCGCCACGTAACACCCTATGTCCTGCTTGTCTGGTTTGATTGGGGAGTTGGTGATTTACAGTGGGTTACCAGTGCGCTCCTGGCTCAAGGACTTTAGGGTTTCACCTCAAGGAGGTTCCCGAGGTGTCTCCCACTCAGCCCCCGAGTGCAAGCTTGAGTCTAGAGCTACTGCTGGTAATGGTGGTCTCTTCCCTCCACGAGCGACCTGGGCCTCCTTTTATATGCCAAGGGGACACCACAAGTGGTCGTGCTGGGGGCGTGCCACCGAGGTAGGGCACACGTCGCGCCCAAGACTAGGTGGCAGCTGCCGGCCTCCTTCGTGGCACCGTCCACGTCGTGCTGTCCTCCATGCCGCGTGCTCCGCGGCGGCAGAGGAGACGGCATGCCAAGTCTTGTCCACGGCCCGGGCGTCGCGTCGGTTGCAGAGTCTACACGGACTGGACAGCGCGCCCTGTCTTGTCGATGTCATGTCTGCGCCCGGCAGCAGGAGTGAGTAGTCTTGTCCGTGACGTAATCCGCGTCTTCCTCCTCTGCCCACCTGCCATCCATGGGCCGGACCACAGGAATCTTGTGACACGTATGTGGTCCTTGCCTCTCCGTGGCCGCCGTGGCTTCCCGGGGCAGGTCGTGGGGCCTTTGCACGCTGACTGTGTGCCTCCGAGGTGGCATCTTCAACGGTTCCCGGGACGTCCTCGCCTTCTCCTGCGGTCAGGGACTTTTTCCTGAGGCGAGCTCCTCGAAGATGCCGGAGGTCTGTGCCCTACGACATCTTCGAGAAGCTCCGCCCGAGGAAGTATCTCTTCTTCCTTCCTTGGCTCCTCCCTTTCACCTCACCATTGATGTCCTTGAGGAGGGCAGGTTCCAGCCCTAGGGGGCGCTCCTTGCCTCCTTATATTGAGGCTTCTCGCCCCTTCGTTCCACGAAGGGGCGGGCACCCGCCTCGAGGGGCTCCACTTCCCCGGGCACCATACCTCCGTCGCTTAGTGACCCGTGGTACCCCGGGTCCCGCTACGCTGACAGTAGCCTTTGGAACTCAGAGCAATTTCCGTAGCGAGTATATCTGGTTCGAAGTAGTGGACTTTCAGAGCCCATATCACGCGATATTTGGCAGAGCAGCCTTTGCAAGGTTCATGGCAAGGCCCTGTTATGTCTATCTCAAACTCAAGATGCCTGGCCCGCGTGGAGTAATCACAGTTGACGGCGACTGACAAATAGCAATGGAGTGCGAAGAAGGTGATAGAGCCATGGCTAGAGCCGCGTGTGTCGCGGAAGGCCTCGTAGTCCATGAACCTCAGCAAAACTTCAACGATGTCGTCAAGACAAAAAGACACCTGCCAGACCTGCGGATCAAGCTAACAGCCAACAGAGAGGCAAGAAAAGCTAAAGCCGTTGAACAGCAGCAAAATGGAAATGGCAATTAATTGCCCTCAAGTCGGTTTCTCACAAGCCGCGTTGTACCATGAGCCGCAGCTTGCGACTCAAATTCGGACCATTCAGGGTTCCAATATCATCCAAGCTACCTAGAGCTATCGTCACAGCTATTGCAGCTGAATATCAAATTTACAGCTAACTAGAGCTGGTTATCACTCAAAGCTACTTAGAGCTCGTCACGGCTATTACAGCCGCTAAACATCAATCGCCACTTACGTGCGAAGAGTGTATCATACATTGTATCAAAAACCGACTGCCACTTACGCGCGGTCGTACCATGATTATGAAATAAAGCCGGCACCTCTGCTATGTGGATGGTTGTCGTTTCGCCTCAAACTACCAATTTAGTCGTTGAGTCTTTTATTTTATCTATCATTTGATTCCTTGGGGGCTTTGATGCTTTATGAGCTCAGCTTATAACCTACGAATCGCCAAATCAGTGGCATCTTTTCTTGATTATACTCAGCTTTAGCTCGGATGCGACTCGCAATATGTGACCAAAGTACCAGCGTGTGGCGTCAATCGAGTCTGAATTCCAATCATGAACTTTCTCGACCCTGAACACACATTTTTCTTGGGAAATATTGAGCCACGCGAGGGCCTGACTAAAAGATTCGAGACAAATCAAAAGGACCCGCGTACGTGGTCATAACAAATTTATCCGCAAACTGATCATTGTATCAAACAAAAAACAAACTTAAACAGTTATTACAAGCTGCTCAGGGCTGAATCATCATAACCATGTTTTCATGACTACCTTTTCGCAGCCTTTTGCTTGCGAGAAGAAGGCATTGGTGGCTTACAAGCATAAGCAGCAGCTACGGCACCGCCGCTAGAACTAGCTGCACCTGGAGGAGAGCTCGTACCTGGAGATGCATCCGCCTCGGCAGAAGCCGCTGGCAACCTCTCAAAGTTCTTACCATCAGGATGATATTTCCCTTGGTAAGTCGCCAGGTCGACCCCTTCAACAAGTTGCGTGCCATAGCCATGCATACTCTTCCAGGTGGCTAGATATTCATCCGCAGGGAAGTCTGTGCCGTCCGATCTCTTCTGTGGCCTACCCTGAGGTACCTTGGCAGCATCAAAACTAGGATAATATGTCTTGGCAAGTGCGAGAACATGAGTTGCTCCAGCGCGAGCCGAGGATTCCTTCCAGTCAATAAAATAATGCGCTGCCTTGGACAGTCTCTTCAGCAAACCGTCACCGGTGGATGGGACGGGCTTGGAAGGCAGGAGATAGGCAGACATGTTTCAAGATCTCGAAAGATTTCCTCGTGTACTCGCGGATGTGGTTGAGCTGCTCTTGTGTGCGCCCCAGGGTAAGAGGAGAATCCTTGCCTACAAAGCGATACGAAGGTATTAGGAGACATGATGATTATACAAATGATGTACGGCGAGCAATTACGCAAGCATTACCAGAGAGTTCTTGGGTCATGATGGTCACAAGTCCGTGGACAAGATCAGTAGAGTCAGAAACTTTCTTGAGCTCCCTGGTCCGTTTGGCAAGATCCTTGTCAAGTTGCTCAATTTGGACAAGTTTAAGGCGCACTTGCTCGTTCACCTCAGCAATAGCATCTTTTTGAGCACGGATTTGCTGCTCTTGTTCTCCAATTCTTTTTTGGGATTTACCCTCAACCTTTTTGAGCCGCAACTCGGTGGATTTAGCTTGCTCGGACAGACTATAATTTTGATCAGAAAGGTCACGAATCCTCTGATCTTTCTTCTTCATATCCTCTTCCCACTGAGCAAGGAAGCTTTGGAGTCTTTCAACTTCAGTAGGAGCATGCTGGATCTTTAGCTTTAATGCCTTGTTCTCATCCAAAGCGGTTTGCAGCTCTTCCTGCGAGTCATACAAAACAAGGACATGCAAAGACACAACAAAATTAGTATAAGGATCAAGCCTTCACTTCTCACTAGTACAGAACGACACATCCGATACCCCTCTATGGAAACGTCACGAGTTAGGCGACGAAGAATCGCACTTTCCGCGTGAGAAAACCCGCCCTGACAGGCAAGCTGGCCCGTGTCCCGCCTTCATAGGCAACGGTCGTGAATTATTAACCGTTGCCGATATGTTGGTAACGGAGTTTCTTTCGACTCCGTGTGCGATATGTTCTTCAATGGCATCGGACATTTGTATACAACCGTTGGCGAGGTTGCGTATATAAAATTCCTTTTTTAGCACTATCTTGGATATTATAAAAGACTGTCGATTCGCTCTTGTTCCTCCGCTCCAGCTTGTTTTTACTCCGCACTCGTGTCCTACATGGCCAAGAGCATGAGCTCGTCGGGGAGATCGAATGCGTCCTCCTCCTGCGCCGCCGGGGCCGGGTCAGATCTGCCGCTTGTGAAGTGCGTTTGCTGCCGCTGTCGGAACGCGATTCGTCGAGTGTCACGTTCGGATCTGAACCCAGGCCGGATCTACTTCAAGTGTCCAAATCACAGGGTTAGTTCGACGCTTCGACCAGTTTTGATTGATTCTATTCTATCTGTGATGCTGATTTGCCTCTGGATTCGATTTACCATTTGGCAGGGGAGGGGCGAAGAGTATTCTGGGAGCTGTGATTATTTTTTTTGGATTGAAGATTATGTTGAGATGCTGCTTGCTAATGGCGTCGAAGTGGAAGCTGCAGAGCTGGAAAATGTAGCCTTGATAGTCAAGAAGGCGAACATGGAGATGAAGCCGCACACTGCAGCAGCTCTAGCTGGTTTGGCATGGAGCCCAACAAACACTTCGACTAAATCTGACCATGTTGTTGCTGTGCGCAAGGAGCGGCATAAAGGAACATAAATAGCTCAGTTAAATGTTCTTGTGAGCATTGCTAGAATGATTTTGTGTGTTTGTTTGCTGCTGTTAGGTGTGAACTTGTATGCAGCAATGAAAATCAGTAGAATGTATTAGGTTCGTATGCAGCTATGCAAATCAGTACAATGTATTAGGTTTGTATGCACTTTGAAAATCAGTAGAATGTATTATGTTCGTATGCAGCTACGGAAATCAGTAGCACATAGTAGTTGTGAACTTGTATCCAATGGAAACGGTTATATAAAATGTCCGTTGCCAATTGGGTGCTTATAAATGTACTGGCGAAGCAAGCCATCATTCTCATTCTCACTCCCTCACTGTCCATCTTTCAACCCTAGCCGCCGCACATTGTAGCTTTTTACTCTCCTCACTCTCTCATGGCTTCCTCTGCCGGCGCTTCTAGATCTCGCCATCGCAGCCGCGGCTCTAGCGGCCGCACCGATCTAGCTGCATATGTTCGTGATAGGGCAGATCTGGAGGCGGCTGTGATGCGGCAGGTGCGGGAGCGCGTCAGGCTGATCAGCTCCGGTGATGCCCCGTGTCCTCTGGGCCACGCGGAGCTGGATCAGATCATTCGTCGGGTGGTGATGCAGCAGTTGTGGCGGATCCGCCGTCAACGGAGGCCGATCTGGAGGCCGCCGTCGACGGAGGAGGAGGTGGCCGATCTGGAGGCGATGTCCACGGTGGAGGAGGTGGCCGATCTGGAGGCGCCGTCCACGGTGGAGGAGGTGGCCGATCTGGAGGCGCCGTCCACGGTGGAGGAGGTGGCCGATGTGGAGGCGCCCTCCACGGAGGAGGAGGTGGCCGATCTGGAGGCGCCGTCCACGGTGGAGGAGGTGGCCGATCTGGAGGCGCCGTCCACGGAGAAGAAAATATGAGGTCTAAATCGCTCAGCTCATGAACTAGTTCATCAATTGGTTTTATATAGAACTTGTCTAGTATATAGAACTTGTCTAATATATAGAAAACTCGTCTAGTATCTTGCACTTTATTGTTTCTGTCTAGTTTTCTAGTCTAGCATAGAAAACTTGTCTAGTATATAGAAAACTTTTCTAGTATCTTGCACTATTTTAAAGTCTAGTAGGGTGAATTAATTTCAACTCTTTGTAGTACTACCGATGATGAATAGATCCAGTCACAACTATTTGTCAATGTGCTAATCCTCGTTATTGTTTTGTGTAGCTAGTGTATGAAGTAATAGTATTTCGGCGAAACTGTATAAAAAATGGAGAGGCTCTTAAAGGAAACATCACCTTCAAGTTATGCCTCCAAATCGTTTGATCGGACTGCAACCACACGGATATAGGCGCTTAAAGGTGTGAACTGTTTTCACATTAAATTATATCTATGTCATGTAGCATCATATTTTGGGTCTTCTCTAACTATCAATCCATGTAATTTTATCCAGAAACACCAAGCTGATCCGAACAAACTTTAAATGTGCTACTTATAAAGTGGGATCATATCCGTGAACCGTCGCTATTGTGATGTTTTGCTGCACTGTTCAAAACACTTTTTAAATTAAGTGTCTTGGACAGTGTGGCCAAAATGTCACAGCGGTGATGTTATTATATTTCGGCGACACCGTCCAAGATGGAGCAAGCCTCAGTACGAAGAATTTGGCAATTTGGCTTGGTGTAGTTTCTGTTTTTTCAGTTTCTCCGACTATTTTGTGGATGTGTGTTTAGGGAGCAAGCCTTAGCTGCAGTTTAGGGAGGCATGAGAATGATAGGATTAGCGAAGCATGTGTAACTCATCTTTTGATGCTATGTAATGGTGACAATTGTTATATACGTTATGAACGGTTTTGCTAGCAACTTTGTGCTTCTGCTGTGATATTTTGAATGTCAATTGGCAACTGCATTGCTGCTGTATGCTTATGAAAAAACCTCAATGCAAACGAGTAAAACAGAATCTCCGTTTCTGATGTCCAGATACATCGGCAACGGAGATTGGATGGCAACCATAGCCAAAATCAAACCTCATCGGTGACGGTTTTTCTTGTCCGTTGCTGATGAAGGCCTTCACATCAGTGACAGGATCGGGGACACGGACCCTTTTTCCGTTTCCGATGGGCTTTTTGGCCCGTTTCCGATGTGTCGTTCTGTACTAGTGTCTCAATAAGCAAAGTCCTGACCCAGGGGGACTAGTGATATATCTGATGAGATGCAATGGGAAGTTCAAGATCATTACCTTGTAAGCTGTGGACAAATGAAGTAGCGCTTCACGCAGCTCAACTGAGCGGTTGTCGTTAGCCGCCAGGATGGTCTGTGACAACTGATCAGTACGACTGCTTGAAGAAAAGGGAATAACCCCTCCATGTGACACAAGCTGCGCATGAGGGCACTCAGGTTCAGATAACAGTGGCTTTCCTGGAGACTCTGGGAGGCCCTTAGTGGACTGATCAGTGACATCCTCGATATGAGGGCAGGCTTCTTCTATACTTTGAGTGGCTGCGTTGACGGTTCCATCCTCCAAAGCTGCCTCAGGTGTGGCATCATTAGGAGACGCACTGGAAGGCACATCGTCAGTCGTGGCCACACCCTCCTTTGCAGCAATCTTGTCAGATGCGTCAATGGACTCCAAAGCTGCAGAAGGGGGTTCAGTAGTAGCCTCGGAGACAGCAGCAAGAGTGGTCGTGTCCTCATCATCAACCTTGGATCTGCAAGAAATCAAGCAAAAGCATAAAAAGCAAGGAAAGAATGGTACAAGTGGGTAAACCAAATAAAGGAGAACTCACCCTGGTGCCATCTTAATATTAAGACGAAGGTTGTCGCTCGAAGGAGACAACAAAGTCTGAAGCCCGGAGTCTACAAGACATTCATAAGATGAGTATCAGTATTTGAAGATGCAAAAACAATAAAAAAGAGCTTAGGCAAGCTGAATCACCAAAAGTGACGCCCATGTCGTCATCTGCAGAGGCTGTGGCTCTGAACGCGCGCTTGGGTTCAGAAGAGGCCACAGTTGACTTGCGACGCTTGGTTCTCGGCTCAGGGTTCTCAACACCTTTAACCTCTGGTTCCTCGCGGGATAACCTTTTCGAGGCTCGGCGAGGAGTGGGTTCAACAGTAGGAGGGTTGATGGCCACTGAAGGGCTCTCATCCTCCTCCAGCTCAGCTGAGTCGCTATCCGAATTATCGGAAGCGGCAGAAGGAATATCAACATCTTCATTGCCCTCTAGATCGGGCAGCAATTTCCTTTTTGGGGCACGCTTTACAGGAGCGGTGCCCGGGTCAGCAACAGGAGCCGACCAATAATTCTCATCAGCCTGACACAAATGTGAGCAAAGATTACTCAAAGAAAATCAAACAGGCAGAGCCAAAACTCAAGATACTACAAGTGGAGAAAGATTACCTCAAAAGGCTTGTTCTTCGCACTAAAAGGTGGAAGGCCCACCTTGTCAAAGGAGACATTCTTCTCCTCAGTTACGCGGCAGATATAATCCACCCACTCTTCCGGCTTCCAAGCCTCAGCGGCTATGCGGTCTACATCTCCGGGGAGGCCGGAGTACTCTATGAAGAGTTGCTTCCGGAGGCTTACGGGCTGTCCATTTCGTCCAGCAGGAAATAAGGTCGAGGCCAGTTAAGCCGCGACTAACTAAGACGCGGATTTTCCCCAGCATTTCAGTCACAAAAGACATGGCAGACTACCGGGGCTTGGCTTTCAACAGGTCAGAATGCACAAAGGTCGTGCTAGACCAAGGAGGAAGACGAGTCTCGCCTTTGGGAGATGTGTCTTGGTAGTAAAAGAAAGACTTCTGCCAATCCCTGGCTCTTTTGGCTAAAGCTAACCTAGGGAGGGCAGAATTCTTATGGCGCTACAAAGCAATAGCGCCGCATTGAACATACTCGCCGCCCTTGGATTCCAATTGGCTATTACAGCTAAAGGACGCGAGCCACAGATCGATGCTAGGACTTGCGCTAAGATAGTCCTCACAGAGGACGTGGAAGCCGCTCACCTGAAGCATGGGATTGGGACCGATGTCGTGAAGGCATAGCCCGAGTTGCTTCAGAAGATTGCGGAAGAAGAGGGAGCCCGGTGGCGTGAATCCGCGGTCCACATGCTCTACGAACATCACCAATTCATTTGGCCGGGGGCTCGGTACTACCTCGTCGCCGGGCGCCCGCCAATGGCACTCCTCCTTTGGCGGCAAGAAGCCTTGGGTGGCTAGCCTTTGGAGATGATATTCTGTCACCCAAGACTTGTCCCAATTACAGGAGATCTTCCGCGAAGTCTTCTCCTCCATGGGCTCTTTCCCGGACAGTTTTCCCTTCGGCACCATTGATTCTTAGTCAAAGGAATGAGAGATTGGAGCTGGAGTTGGAAGAAACGAGAAGGCGGCGCGATTGGAAAGGACGAAGGATCGATTCTAACCTAAGGTCACAGTTGCACTTATAAACAGAGGACCCCGAAATTAACGGAACAGATCGCACCCGTCGCGCCGGAGAAGACGGTGGATAAGTGAAAAAGGAATATTCCGTTGCTCCAGCAAGGAACCGCATAAATTATCATGGCCTTAAAGGTCAGCGTGATATTGAAGACGAAGTTCAACCAGGACGATTCAACGCTGCGACTTATCGGCAAGGTGAAGTAAAACTCATAAAACAGCCATAAGTGCTTAGTCTGTGAAGTCCAAGTTGACCTTGGGGGCTAATGTCGGGGGAATATTTAACCCGCGACTCATCCAATGAAGCGCGACTCATTATGGGATCACGACCGCACCGTTAAACGGGCTTACACGAAGATGGGCCAACCCAAGGTCGCGGTGATGAAAGATCTAGAAGACCGAAGATTACTTGACTTAGAAGACACGAAGATGTGTAGTCTGTCGGCCCAGTGGAAACCGGGGTACCATGGGCCGGCCTGCCACAGCCCTCGACGCTTTGTGGAGAATTCTGCTAAGGACCAAGCGTTCAGCCAGGCGAGCCTCACGAGGGACTTTTCCCTCGCGAGGGCTTCTTCACTCTACTAAGCTTTTCTGCTAAGGACCAGACGATCAGCCTGACGGGCCTCGTGAGGGACTTTTTCCCTCGGGAGGGCCTCTCCTATCCGGGATATCGCGAAGTCCTGGCGCACCTCTGCGCCATCCTCACAAGGCTTCCCTCGCGAGGAGCCGAGTACTTCAGAACCTCGGCGAGGCACCCAGCCCTCGCGGGGTTCCTTCAAGTGGAAGCAAGCTCTGCACCCGCTGCAGAGCGCACATGGCCTCTGCTCCCGCCGCAGAGTGACGCGCGCACCTGCGCGCGATGACGACGACGCCGTAGTTGCCGTTCTCGTGTATAAAGCGGTCAACAAAGCTGTGGCAAGCAAAGCGGACTCCCAGTATTGCCATTTTGGTGATAAGGGGACCGGCGGCCGCTACGCTCCAAGCCGACGTCACCGTGGGGCACGCCACGGACCTCTGCAGCGCCAACCCATCGTCCTGGATGGACGGTGGCATTTTCTGCCAAGGGGACGTTGCTCTCTGCCATGGACCGCGTCCATGGACAACCTCGACGCCGTGAAATGCGCTCCACCTTAGCCACCATGTGGTATCCCTTCCCGCCTTGTGCTTTCGAGGAAGAGGACCGGGGCAGTATAAAAGGGGGCAGTATACGACCAAGGAAGGGGATCCCAGCTCAATTCGGCCATTCGATTCCAACTCGATTCCAACTAGATCGACCATTCGGAGCTTTGCCGCACTCCCGCAAGGAAGAAGACGAAACTCCTTCCACCATAGTCCACCATAGCCAAAGCAGAGCCCTCGGCAAGCTCATTGTACTGTAACCTCTCCAAGCAGTGCAATACAACATAGCAGGACGTAGGGTCTTTACACCTCGCGGTGGGCCTGAAACTGGGTAGCGGCTCGTGTTCACTCTCTGTCGTGATGTTCCTCACCGAGCTCGACGAGCACCGTCGCCGAGGTAGTTGAGGATTTGTTTGACGTCGTGTTCAGCCCCTTACTCGATTCCTGGCATCAGTGAGACACCCCTAGTTCCTTGGGACTAGTCTCCGACATTTGGCGCGCCAGGTAGGAGGCTGAGGCGCGTCTTCAACCTCTTCGACCTCTCCGCGCCATGGCTGACACGCGAGCAGAGCGTCTGGCAGAGCCACCACCGAGCCCGCCGCCAACAACAACCCGCGTGGTCGCCCCCGCGCCAACCGCGCTTCGGAGCGCAACGCCGAGCCGCGCGTCAAGCACCCTGAGGACGATGGCGCCAACGGCAGCGGCAACGACGGCGCAATGACGACAACGGCGAGGGAGCTTCCTCCCAGCACCCGTCCAGGCGCGAGAGCACCTCCACGCAGAGCCGGGTGGCGCCCAGTCCAGCCACTGCGCTACTCCTGAGGACGACCGCGGCAACGGCAGCGGCAACGCAGGCAGGCCACGACAACTGGCTCAAGTGCCTCGAAGAGCTCGTCAACGCCGCTGTCGTACCTGCTGCGCCTGCTCCAACGCCGGCGCCCTCTCATTCGCTGGTGCACCACTCTGGACGCGGAGGGAACATAGCGCACGGCGCTCCTCCTCCCCTCCGCCTCCGCCGCCACCTCCTCCAGCTGGAGCACCGGCGGCAAACCACCGCGCCGCGTCCCACGCTTCCTCGCCGCACGACTGCCAGATTGTGCAGCGAACTCTAGCAGATGCGCGCGTGGAGATCGAGCGCCAAAAGGACCGCCACAACCGTGTCGTCCAGGAGATTGCAGCCGCAGGCTGCCAGAACCGGGGCGCGCTCGCTGGCGGCGCTGTGACATACGCCACAGGCTGCACCGCCTTCGCCCGCAACTTGCACCGCGTCGTCTGGTCGGTGAAATTCAAGCTAGATCTCCCTCCACGCTACGACCGCAGGACCAACCCTCTGGAGTTTCTGCAGCTCTACACCGTCTCTATCCAAGCCACGGGAGGCGACAACAAGGTGATGGCCAACTGGCTCTCCATGGCCCTCAAGGATTCAGCGCTCTCATGGCTCATGAACCTCCCCGAGAACACCATCGACACATGGGAGGAGCTCTGCAAGGTCTTCGTCGCGAACTTCAAGGGCACGTACGAGCGCGCACTCACCTACAACGATCTCCGCGCGGTGCACCAGAAGCCAGACGAGACCCTCCGCAGGTACATCCAGTGCTTCAGCCAGGGCCGCAATAAGATTCCGAACATCCCGGACTCGCACGTCATCTCTGCCTTCAGAGAGGGCGTCACGAACCGCAGGATGCTCGAGAAGCCACTAGTACAGAACGACACATCGGAAAGGGGCCAAAAACCCCTTTGGAAACGGATAAAGGGTCCGTGTCCCCAACCCTGTCACTGATGTGAAGGCCTTCATCGGTAACGGAGTCAAAAAACCGTTTCCGATGAGGTCTCCATTTGGCAACGGTTGTGCGCAGACCTCCGTTGCTTTAGTTTTCCTACATCAGATACGGAGTTTTCCATCTACCCGTTTGCACTGAGCTTTTCTCATATTTCGGTTATATGCCATAATAAATGAAAGGCTGATTGCACAATGCAATAAAACGTTATTCAATTCATAACATAGAACAAATGCCATCATTACATTGGTATACAATAATATCACCGTTTTTTACAATTTGACTACAATCATATCCATCACACATTGGCATAATGTAATATCACCTATTACACTTTGACTACAATCATGAACTCTAAACCTATAAGCAACTAACCTAACAAGATGGAAGGCTGGCTTAATTAAGCCAGCCTTCCATCTTTGACTTGGAGCTCACCTTCTATGAGCTCTCGGTCGTCGCTGTACCCACTCCAAGACCAGTATCCACGAAATTTCCTTGCCTTAAGGTTTCTGGTTCTCGGAATGATACATTGGTACTTTTATGCAGTGTTGCCGAAATAAACTCCTGCGTGAAAGAAAAAAACTATTAGCGAAATGTACAAAATACATCTGGATATTAAAAAAATCGGTGGCTATTTTCCATCAACTGCTTTGTTCGGTTGCCATTTTCGAGAAACTGCTAAGATCGACGGCAAATATCCAGGAACTGCTCTGTTTGGTGGTAGACAGTTCACATTCCTTCCTTCTCTTCTTCCTCGTTCCACCCCAATTCCCCACCCGCCATGGACGACCGCAACAGAATAACAGAGACAACTACCGTCTGTACCCACGGCACCGTTCTGGAGGTGGTGTACACGAACGAGGAGCATACCGTGGAGCGGATGCTCAACAAGTACGAGGAATGGCTAGCAGAGAAGAAGCATCAGTTCATCGGCCTTGACATCGAGTACACCCGTAATCGTCGGCACATGGCTGTCCTGCAACTCGCCATGCGCCAGCATGTCCTCGTGTTCCACTGGTGCAAGTCCAAGAAGAATTGTCCAGAGTTGGGCAAATTCTTTGAACGCAAGAATATCACCTTCGCAAGCGTGGACATCACCAACAACAGCAAGGTGCTTTCTTCTGCCGGTTTCCACATTCCACCGGAGTACTACGTGGACATCCAACTCGTATACAAAATCAAGGGTGGAGACGAGAGGGACGGAATGGGTGATCTAGCGGCAGAGCTCATCGACAAATCATACGCCAACATGAAGAAGGAGTTCCCATCAAACCAGCACAATTTTTGGGAGTGGATGCCGTTGCACAAAGTTAACCTCGACTACGCAGCAATAGATGGGTACGTGACCTACGAGTTGTATCGCACGATCCTAACCTTGAAGGACAGGCTACGTCCAACATGGCAGGAAATGCTCTGCCCTAGGTGCAAGAATGCCCTAGGTGAATTGCAATAGGCTTTGGATGTCGGTGTTTAACTAGTTTGTACAGTTGGTGCTTTAACAATAAGTGTTTGTAATTATCAGAACATGTATGTGTGAATTTGCACTAGGAATTTGTTTATGTGATGAAATGCTCATACGTAGAACCTAGTTCATTGGCATCACAGCCGGTCATAGAAAGATTTATACCTTTCACCCGGTGGGAGAGGAGGTGCAGGACTCTGCCAGATGCGCTGAGATGCTACCAGCACGCTGCGACGCAATCACCTCCTCCTCCTTCTCCTTCGTCGACATCCACCACCTCCTCCTTCTCCAGATCAGACACCACCTACAGATCCTCCACCACCTCCAGATCGGCCACTTCCTCCTCCAGATCGGCCACTTCCTCCTCTAGATGGGTTTCTGCTGGTAGATCCGCCGGAGGTGCTGCACCACCACCTCATGAATGACCTTCTCCACATCGGCCTGGCTCAGAAGAAGCCGGGCATCACTGGAGGAGGAGGGCGTCAGATGGTGGCGCTGCCGCATCATTAGCGGACGCATGGCCGCCTCCAGATCGACCTTCCCCTCACAAAGGGCTGCCGCTAGAACGGTGCTGCCGCGGCGGCTAGAGCCGCGGCCGCGATGGCCGGATCTAGAAGCGCCGACAGAGGAAGCCATTAGAGAGAGTGAGGAGAGTTGAAAGCCACAGTGTGCGGCGGCTAGGGTTGGAAGAGAGACAGTGAGAGAGTGATAATGAGACCGATAATTTGCTAGAGCCGGCAGTATATATAAGCACCACATTGGCAACGGACATTTTATATAACCGTTTCCATTGCTTTTACACCAGCGAGAGAGTAAACTTACTAACAGGTACTCTAAATTACATATGAACGCAGAGACCACTTAGGAAACGGTAATGAACCACATAGGATACATATATTAATAATAAA
The DNA here is from genome assembly GCA_947311845.1 of Poa pratensis. Taxonomy (NCBI): domain Eukaryota; kingdom Viridiplantae; phylum Streptophyta; class Magnoliopsida; order Poales; family Poaceae; genus Poa; species Poa pratensis. The sequence continues at coordinate 5,453,997 of CAMZMU010000034.1, forward strand.
GATGACTAAACTACATACGGACTTGATAATGAAGTAAACGATTACATATATGCTACTACTAGCTAATGCTACTACTAGCAGCTGCTGATGAAGACTCGGGCTCGTCGTCGCTGTACACGAGTGCGTCCCTCCGGCATAAGGTACCGTCGAAAATCTTGATGAAGAACCCGTTGTCGCCGTCGAACTCGAAGTACAAAAAGTGCCCCTGCTCAAGCTTGTACGCTTGGGCGAATGGCTTCCATCCCTGGCCGAGGTACAAATTCCCCCCGGCACTCACGGCCGTCTTCACCGCCCAGCTGCCGTTCTCCCGGTCCTCCATCTTCAGATGCATGGTACCTGCCACCATTCCTTGGAGCTTCTGTGCGAATGCCCTCGGGAGCCTCAGGCGGCTCTCGATGCCCTTGTATAGGATAACCAAGAACTCGAAGCCGCGCAGCTCCGGGGACATGTCTTCAGAGGACGGTGAGGGCGACACCGACGGCGTGGCATTGCGGCTGCGCCCCCTACCACGGCCGCGCCCTCGTCCACGGCTGCGACCGCTGATGGTACCTCTCGCTGGGGACATGTCTTCAGAGGACGGCGTGGCATTGCCGCTGCGCCCCCTACCACGGCCTCGCCCTCATCCACGGCCGTGACCGCTGCTGGTACCTCTCGCCATGGATTTGGACGGAGGGGATCTTGCGAAGTTTGAATAACTGGAGGCGATGGGGACTGGGGCTTCAAAGAGACCGCTGCTGGTACCTCTCGCCATTTATACTCGCGGGTCTGCTCCGCCCACCTCCCCATCTGCCCATTCGATAGCCTCCACGTATCAACATTTTCAACGGTTGGAAAATTATATCCGTTACCATAGAGGCAAATATTGGAAACGGACAATTTTATTAACCGTTGTCAATATAATAAGTGACAGAGATTGGTAAGGGTCCGTTGCCAATGTAGGCGGGCCAGGTCAGGTTTGTACGCACCGGCCGCGCGGAAAGCGCCATTCTCCGTCGCCTAACGCCTGCCGTTTCCATAGAGGGGTATCCGATGTGTCGTTCTGTACTAGTGAGCTCGGCATCCACGACACTCTCACCTCAGTGGTGAAGCTCTTCGACTTGGCGGACAAGTGCGCCAAGGCTGCAGAGGATCTCCTCTTCGTCAAGCAAGAAACGGAGGAAGAGCCTCCTGAGGGGTCCAGGAGCAGGAGGAAGCCTGTCGAGAAGTGCAAGACCACCGCTGTCCTCGCGGCAGAGCCTGGCGCCAAGCAGCCTCGCGAGGCCTCCCCGGCGGCGGACGAGAAGAAAGTAGACAATCGCCCATTCTGCATCTACCACAACAGGCACAACCACGCGACTGAAGACTGCTGAGAGCTCAAGCAGCTCAGCAAGGAACGCGAGAAGAACCAAGGCCGCGGGGGCGGGCGCCACAACTACCAGCAGAGGGCTCAGGCGAACCCCGCCGGGCGAAACAGCAATCTCCCTGACGAGAACCCTGGAGGCTACCAGGCCCCTCAGGGGCAATAGCGTGCATCCTCGGCGGGTCTCAGGCGCCCAAGTCCAACAACCACTTCAAGCAGTTCTCTCGCGAGGTCAACGCCGCGCTTCCAGGGATTGAGGTGTCTCAACCCCTCAAGTGGTCGCAATACACCATTGCCTTCGACTCCAAGGACCACCCAAAGTCGACCAAGGCTGTCGGCACCATCCCTCTGGTGTGGACTCCCATCATCAACAATATCGCTGTCGCCAAGACGCTCATAGATGGGGGTGCAGGCTTGAATGTCATCTCTGTCGAGACCGTCGAACAGCTTCAAGTGCCATACGAGTGGCTGATGCCCTCCAGGCCCTTCACCGGGGTGACAAGTGGCTCCACTACACCGCTGGGGCAGGTGAGGCTCGCGGTCACCTTCGGCACGCCGCAGAACTACCGCACCGAGCAGATCGACTTCGACGTCGCGCACATCGGCCTGTCCTACAACGCCATCCTCGGCTACCCCGCCCTCGCGAAGTTCATGGTCGTCACTCACCACGCCTACAACATCGTCAAGCTTCCAGGCAGCGGCGGCACCATCTCCATCCACTGTCAAGTCCAGGACGCAATGCGCTCTATCGAGACCGCCTACAAGGCCGCTGCCGTGGCATTCCCTGCTGACGAGGACATGGAGCCCCTCGAGAGGCCAGCGAAGAAGAAGCAGTTGTTTTCACAGGAACAGGCAGCTACGAAGAAGGTGTCGCTGGACGCCAGCGGCTCGGGGGCTAGCGTCACCATAGGCGCTGGCTTGCCTCCTAAATAAGAAAGCGTGCTCGTCGCCTTCCTCAGGTCAAACTCTGACATGTCCGCGTGGACACCGTCATAGATGTCCGAAGTACCGAGGGAGGTGATCGAGCACCACTTAGCCGTGTGTCCAAATGCACGCCCAGTGAAGCAGAAAGCGCGGCGCCAGGCGCCAGAGATGCAAGAGTTCATCATCAAGGAAGTAGAGAAGTTGAAAGAAGCATGCATAATTCGAGAAGTTGCGCACCCCACTTGGCTCTCCAACACGGTGGTCGTCCCCAAACACACCGGGGGCGGCAGGCTCTGCATCGACTACACCGACATCAACAAGGCCTGCCCCAAGGACCCGTAACTCATGCCCAGAATAGACCAAATTGTGGACTCCACCGCCGCTGCGATCTCCTCTGTTTTCTGGATGCCTTCTCAGGCTACCACCAGATCAAGATGGCGAAGGAGGATGAGGAGAAGACAGCATTTCTCACCCCTTGTGGTGTGTATTGCTACGTCTGCATGCCTTTCGGCCTGAAGAACGCCGGCGCCACCTTCCAGAGGCCCATGAGGACGGCCTTGGGGGCTCAGATGGGGAGAAACGTAGAAGCCTACGTCGACGACATCGTGGTCAAGACTCGCGAAGAGCAAACCCTCATGGCGGACCTCGAGGAGACCTTTGCCAACCTGCGCAAAGTAAACGTCAAGCTGAACCCCGCCAAGTGCGTCTTCGGGGTACCATCAGGCAAACTCATCGGGTTTCTAGTGTCCCACCGTGGCATAGAGGCAAATCCCGACAAGATCAAGGCCATAGAAGAAATGCAGCCACCTCGTCGCCTCAAGGACATGCAACGCCTGGCGGGATGCATGGCCAGCCTAGGCCGCTTCATCTCCAAGTTCGGCGAGAGGGCGCTGCCATTTTTCAAGATCATGAAGAGGTCTGGCACGTTCAAGTGGACACCGGAGGCGGTCAAGGCATTTGAGGACCTGAAGAAGTACTTGGCCAGCCCACCTATCATGGTCACCCCAAGGCCCGGCGAGCATCTGAAGCTGTACTTAGTAGCCACGCCACAAACAGCAAGCGTTGTCCTGGTGGTGGAAAGGGAAGAGCCAGTTCTCGCCAAGAAGGAAACAGCCACGCCAAGCCCAGAGCCTCCCGACAAGGAAGCACCCTCTTCAGGCCCCGAGCCTCAAGTCAAGCCCGCGCAACCAGCAGGCACCCTCGCCGAGGGTTCGCCACAAGAATACCTCGACAAGGCCCTGAAGAGCCCAGCGCTGCACCTCCATCGACAACGCTCGTCGAGCATCCCGTCTACTTCGTCAGCACGGTGCTGCGAGATGCTCGCGAGCGATACACCATGCAGCAGAAGCTCCTCCTCGCGCTCCTCATTGCTTCTAGGAAGCTGCGCCACTACTTCCAGGGCCACCCCATCACGGTGGTCACATCATTCCCCCTGGAGCAAATCCTGCGCAACCCAAACGCCACTGATCGCGTCGCAGGATGGAACATCGAGCTGCAACCTTTTGGCCAGCGCTTCGACACCACCAGAGTCATCAAAGGAAGGGCGTTGGCGGACTTCGTCGCCGAATGGACGGACACGCAGCAGGAAGAGCCTCAAGAGGCAGAAACCACGCCATCTGGAGACACAGTGCCAAACCACTGGATCATGCACTTCGACGGGGCATTCACATGCCAGAACGCAGGGGCTGGCGTCGTCCTGACCTCACCAAAAGGCGACAAGCTCTTCTACGCCGTCCAGCTATGCTTCACGACTGACAAGGTCTCCAACCACATCGCCGAGTATGAAGGCCTCCTCGCCGGGCTCAGAGCCGCAATCGCCCTCGGCATCAAGCACTTACTCATCAAGGGTGATTCCCAACTCCTCGTCAACTTCTCCAACAAGAGCTACATGCCTAAAGACGGTCATATGACCGCTTACCTCGAGGAGGTTCGCAAGCTCGAGAAGCACTTCAAGGGGATGGAGCTCAGGCACATCCCGCGAAAGGAGAACCAGGAGGCTGATGGCGTGTAGTTCACACGTTCGTTGGGAGATCCCAAGAGGAAGGTATGATGTAGTGCAGCAGCAGTTTTCCCATGAAATATGACCAAGGTTTATCGAACCAGGAGGACACAGAGTTTCTTCAGAAGGTTGTTGATAGGCGCCGTTACTCGATCACCAACGTGGAACCTGCACACAACACAACCAAACTACTTTGCCCCAACGAAACAGAGAGGTTGTCAATCTCTCTGGCTTGCTGAAAACAAAGGATTAAATGCACAGTGTGGAAAACAGTAGTGATTGCAGAAAGTAACAAGGAACAGATGATTGCAGTAGGTGGTTTTATCAGTATGAGGGAAAATGGACCGGGTCCACAGTTCACTAGTGGTGTCTCTCCATAAAAGATAACTAACATGCTGGGTGAACAAATTACAGCTGGGCAATTGACAAATAGAGAGTGCATGACAATGCAATATATGACAAGATGTTCATTATGAGATTTAATTGGGCATTACAACAAAGTACATAGACTTGCTATCCAACTCATCTATGCCTAAATAATCCACCTTCAGGTCAGCATCCGCATCACTTCCAGTATTAAGTTGCAAACAACAGATTATTGCATGAAGTAAAGTGTGTAATGTAAACAATGCAAATGACACGTAGACAATGCATCATTGTTTTATCCCTAGTGGCAACAGCACATCCACAACCTTAGTCGTTTCTGTCAACTCGAGCCCAGATTTCTGGAGGCATGAACCCACTATCTAGCATAAATACTCCCTCTTGGAGTTACAAGCATCTACTTGGCCAAAGCATCTACTAGCAACGGAGAGCATGCAAGATCATAAACAACATAAACATATAGATTGATAAACAACTTGCTCATAGTATCAATATTCATCGGATCCCAGCAAACACAACATGTAGCATTACAATAAGATGATCTTGATCATGTTAGGCAGCTCACAAGATCTAAACATGGAGGTACAAGGTGGAGAGACAACCATCTAGCTACTGCTATGGACCCGTAGTCCAAGGATGAACTACTCACGCATCACTCCGGAGGCAGGCATGGCGATGTAGAGCCCTCCGGTGATGATCTCCCCTCCGGCAGGGTGCCGGGAAGAGCTTCAGAACCCTCCCGATCTAGGGTTGGCGACGACGGCAGCGGAACTTTTCGTGGAATATGATCGGTGTTTTTAGGGTACGCGGAACATCGGGAATATATAGGCGAAAGGGCGGCGTCGGAAGCTTCGCGAGGCGGCCTCGCCAGGGCCCGGCGCGGGCCCACCCTTGGCCGCGCCCTAGGGTGGCGAGGCGCCTCGTGGCTCGTCTCCGTCTCCCCTTTGGACTTCGTGATCGTGTCGGTGAAAATATGAGCGTCCCTTTTTGTTTCGTCCAATTCCGAGAATATTTTGCGACTAGCTTTTCTGAAAGAGAAAAACAGCAGAAAACAGGAACTGGCACTTCGGCATCTTGTTAATAGGTTAGTCCCAGAAAATGCATAAAAATGCTATGAAGTGTAAACAAAACATGTAGCAATTGATATAATAACAGCATGGAACATCAAAAATTATAGATACGTTTGAGACGTATCAAGCATCCCCAAGCTTAGTTCCTGCTCGTCCTCGAGTAGGTAAACGATAAAAACAACATAATTTTTGAAGTGACATGCTACCAACATAATCTTGATCAAATAGTAATGTAATGCACATGAACTGAATGAAGTGATCCAAGTCAATGGTCTATAGTTTGCTAACAAGTAAACAAAGAGTAAACAAAATGAATCATACAAGTGCAAACTTTCATGAATAATACCTTGGAGACAATGGAGCTATAAGAGTTTGTATAAGAGTTAGCTCACAAAGCAATAAATTCTAAATGAAAGTGTTTGACTTAACACAAAGGAAGATTTAGTTTCAGCACTGGCTTCAACTTCAACATATTTATCTCATGGATATTGTCAAGGCAAAGAATATAATAAGTCAAACACATAATTCATATAAAAACTGTTGTACCAAAGTTGACACTAGTGTTTGCTTGTGGAGACAGAAAGAAATAGGAAAACTGACTCAACAATAAAGTAAAAGAAAGGCCCTTCGCAGAGGGAAGCAGGGATTAAATCATGTGCTAGAGCTTTTTAAGTTTTTGAAAGCATATAGAGAGTATAAAAATATATTTTGAGAGGTGTATGCTAATTGTCAACGAATCAGTAATAGACAATACAGTACAACCCAAGTTAATCAGACTTTACAAGAGCGGCTCCCATGAAGGACGTTATTTCTACCAGCGGGTAGATCATCCCTCGTTCTCTTTTGTTTACACACTTATGAACATTGCTTGACTGATTTCTCAGGGGCAAAAAGATGTGAAGAGAATTATTGGTTAAAGTTGTAATTAATTGGGACTGGGCACCCCGTTGCCAGCTCTTTTTGCAAAATTATTGGATAAGCGGATGTATATGCCACTAGTCCAGGTGTGTAAAGTCTGATCAACAAGTGAAATAAAGTAAAACTACACCTCCTCATGAGCTAGTAAACAGTGACACAAAAAGGAGTTGTACAGTTTTGAATAGTTTAAAGGTAGCACATGAAAAATTTACTTGGAGTGGCAGGAAAATACCACATAATAGGTAGTTATGGTGGACACAGATGGCATGGATTTTGGCTCAAGGGTTTTGGATGCACAAGCAGCATTCCCGCTTAGTACAGAGTTTAGGCTAGCAAGGTTATTTAAGCAAACACAAACTGTCAACCGGTACAGCAAGAACTTATATAAAAAACATGGCTGAAAAATTATAAGACTCCACATTGTCTTCCTTGTTAACCAAAACCTTTCACTAGAAAATATCTAGACTTTTAGAACTACCAATGATACAAAGATCAAATATCAACAAGCTTTACAGTAGTTCTTCACTAATAGCCATTACTTACACGATGCACAAGTTTAAACATTTACTTACTTGGTAACTCAAAACAATTGACAAGTATCAAATTACTCAAGACAGTGATCTACAAGACTTATGTAAGCATTTTTATACCACTACCACATGCATAGCATTTTCTGTTCCAACCAAACACCAATCAACTTATTTAAACAACTCTCCAAACAAATATAAGTGAAGCAAGAGAGTACTTTCTTCAAAAGAAACTAATAGCTCTAACAAGAGATACATGAAAACAAAGAGCTAGAAGTTTAGCAGTAGCTAGACAAGAATACTCAACAAGTATAAGTGAAGCACAAGAGTATTCTAATGAAAAAGCGGAGCGTGTCTCTCTCCCAAACAAGAGTGCTAGGATCCAACAAGTATAGAGCAGCAAACAAAACAAAAACAAACTGAAAACAAAAGCACACTGACGCTCCAAGAAAAGTACATATAATGTAAAGGAATAAAAATATAGTCTCACTAGAGATGACCTGATAGTTTGTTGATGAAGAAGGGGATGCCTTGGGCATCCCCAAGCTTAGATGCTTGAGTCTTCTTGAAATATGCTGGGGAGATCCATGGGAGCTCCCCAAGCTTAAGCTCTTCACTCTTCTTGATCTTGTAATATCATCCTCCTCTCTTAACACTTGAAAACTTCCTTCACATCAAAACTCAACATTTTTCTCATTAGCAGGTTAGTGCATCAAAACAAATAATCTCACATAGTTCTGTAGGACACAATTCATAAGCAAATATTTTCAAACATTAGCTACTGATACTAGGCTTAAGTGAAGCTCTTCCACCATAAAAGAAACTCACTCAACACTTGTAAAAGAGAGAATGCAAAACAAAGACAGAATCTGTCAAAACCAGAACAGTCCGTAAAGATGATTTTTTTCGGGACACTTACGTCGCGTAAATCGAAAAATCTAGTCGTACGAAAGTTGCGTACACATCTCAGGAACACGCACAAAAATTTCAGATCAAAAGATTTTTTCTAATTTTCTACCGAATTAAACGGTGACGTCCAGAAATCTGTTCCTGTGCAGTAATCCAAAAATAAGTACCATCTTGTCATAAGAGACTTTTCTTGGCACAAAAAAAGCAAATAAAAGATACAAAGGAGTTGCTACAGAAGTAAACAACTCCTTGACTAAAACTGAAAACAAAAGATAATGGGTTGCCTCCCAAAAGCGCTTTCTTTAATGCCTTTTAGCTAGGCTTGAAGATTTTAATGATGCTCTCATAAGAATAAGAGTTGAAAAACAAAAGAGAGCATCAAGAGGCAAATATCAAACACATTTAAGTCTAACCCACTTCCTATGCAAAGGAATCTTATAATAAAATAAATTATTTAAGCATAAAGCAACTAACATAGAAAGATGAAACAAATATAACTTCAAAACTTTCAACATGAAGAGAGGTGTTTAGTGACTTGAAAACTTTTACAACCATATTTTCCTCTCTCATAATAACTTTCAGTAGCATCATAAACAAACTCAACAATATAACTATCACATAAAGCATGCTTTTCATGATCTACAAACACATGATTTTTATTAAGCTCAAAAAGTGCGGTCATTAAACCCACTTTTGACAATAGTAGTATAATAAATATCATTAGGCAATATAGGACCATCATCAAGAGCATTATCATATATAACATTAGGGAGCACATTTTTACTTTCTGCAATTTCCTTTTCTTGAGTCAAGGAGCTTGTTATTTCAATTTTACAAAAGGAGATATTTCAATAGAATCATGACATTCAACAATATAGCATTTCTCCTCCTTAGGTAGGCATGTAGGGTAATCATATAATGTAAGAGTTAAAGAGTTACTATCATTAGAAGGTAGATCCTCCTTTTGTTCATCACTCTCTTCCTCTTTTTCATCCAATGAGTTTTCAGTTTCAGCAGTTTCTTCTCCCACAGGTTCCTGAAAGGTAGCAAGTTGTTCTGGAGAATAAGTTTTCTCAAGAAATTCAGTGATATAAGGATTATCATTGTAATATTCAAGGCAATAACCAACTATAGCAAAATTCAGATTTATAAGGAGAATCATCATCGTGAATAAAACCACCAATTTCATAGGCACCCTTAAAAACAACAAATTCTTCAATTTGTTCAAGATTACCAAATCATAGTTTCCTTTAGCATAAGCAGCCAAGATTTCATTATCATTATAATCACATTGGAAAGGGAGGTGTTTATGCCTCCTACATCAAAAACATTCATTAAAGTACCAGGATTAATCATAAGTAAAGCACAAGTTTCTAGCAAAATAATTCAATTTATATATTTGTACCCATAAGTGTTTCCCTTTTTGAGACAAGCGGTATTCCTTATATAATTCTGCTGTTCTTCCGTGAACCCACTTAGACAATAAGATTTTGTTTCAAAGAGAAAACCATTGATATCAAGTAAACAACTAGACATAATAACAAACCGAAATAAACTAGATGCAGAAAACTATTTTTTTGTGTGTTTTTGATAATTAAAAGCAAACAAGATGAAATAAAAAGTGAACTAAGCAAGACAAAAACAAAGTAATGAGATTGGAAGTGTGAGACTGCCCTATCTGGAGATTCCAGTATCCCCGGCAACGGCGCCAGAAAAGTGCTTGATGGCGTGTAGTTCACACGTTCTTTGGGAGACCCCAAAAGGAAGGTATGATGTAGTGCAGCGGCAGTTTTCCCTTGAAATATGACCAAGGTTTGCCGAACCAGGAGGACACGGAGGTTCTTCAGAAGGTTGTTGATGGGCGCCGTTACTCGATCACCAACGTGGAACCTGCACACAACACAACCAAACTACTTTGCCCCAACGAAACAGAGAGGTTGTCAATCTCTCTGGCTTGCTGAAAACAAAGGATTAAATGCACAGTGTGGAAAACAGTAGTGATTGCAGAAAGTAACAAGGAACAGATGATTGCAGTAGGTGGTTTTATCAGTATGAGGGAAAATGGACCGGGATCCACAGTTCACTAGTGGTGTCTCTCCATAAAAGATAACTAACATGCTGGGTGAACAAATTACAGCTGGGCAATTGACAAATAGAGAGTGCATGACAATGCAATATATGACAAGATGTTCATTATGAGATTTAATTGGGCATTGCAACAAAGTACATAGACTTGCTATCCAACTCATCTATGCCTAAATAATCCACCTTCAGGTCAGCATCCGCATCACTTCCAGTATTAAGTTGCAAACAACAGATTATTGCATGAAGTAAAGTGTGTAATGTAAACAATGCAAATGACACGTAGACAATGCATCATTGTTTTATCCCTAGTAGCAACAGCACATCCACAACCTTAGTCGTTTCTGTCAACTCGAGCCCAGATTTCTGGAGGCATGAACCCACTATCTAGCATAAATACTCCCTCTTGGAGTTACAAGCATCTACTTGGCCAAAGCATCTACTAGCAACGGAGAGCATGCAAGATCATAAACAACATAAACATATAGATTGATAAACAACTTGCTCATAGTATCAATATTCATCGGATCCCAGCAAACACAACATGTAGCATTACAATAAGATGATCTTGATCATGTTTAGGCAGCTCACAAGATCTAAACATCGAGGTACAAGGTGGAGAGACAACCATCTAGCTACTGCTATGAACCCATAGTCCAAGGATGAACTACTCACGCATCACTCTGGAGGCAGGCATGGCGATGTAGAGCCCTCTGGTGATGATCTCCCCTTCGGCAGGGTGCCGGGAAGAGCTTCAGAACCCTCCCGATCTAGGGTTGGTGACGACGGTGGCAGCGGAACTTTTCGTGGAATATGATCGGTGTTTTTAGGGTACGCGGAACATCGGGAATATATAGGCGAAAGGGCGGCGTCGGAAGCTTCGGGAGGCGGCCTCGCCAGGGCCCGGCACGGGCCTACCCTTGGCCGCGCCCTAGGGTGGCGAGGCGGCCTCGTGGCTCGTCTCCGTCTCCCCTTTGGACTTCGTGATCGTGTCGGTGAAAATATGAGCATCCCTTTTTGTTTCGTCCAATTCCGAGAATATTTATCGACTAGCTTTTCTGAAAGAGAAAAACAGCAGAAAACAGGAACTGGCACTCTGGCATCTTGTTAATAGGTTAGTCCCAGAAAATGCATAAAAATGCTATGAAGTATAAACAAAACATGTAGCAATTGATATAATAATAGCATGGAACATAAAAAATTATAGATACGTTTGAGACGTATCAGAGGCTGATGACATCGCCAGGCGAGCGTCGCGGAGAGAGGCCCAGCAGGCAGGCGTGTTCGAGGAAAGGCTTACCAGGGTGTCGGTGAAACAGCCAAAGAAGCTGCCAGCGTGGACATAGACGAAGAGCTCTTGTTAGCACCAACATCTGGAGCACCGAGCTGCGGTCCGCCCTCAGGAGAACGCCTGTTGTTAGCCATGACGCACCAAGAGACTGGTTGGATCGACGAGATCAAGGAGTACCTCAGGGACAGAGTCCTCCCTGAAGAGGATGCAGAAGCAGAGAGAATTGCTCGACAGGCCAAGTCATACTGCCTTCACGAGGGAGACTTGTACCGCAAGTGTCCAAATGGAGTTGCATTGAAATGCGTCCCCCTAAAGAAGGCCGCCAGCTGATCAAGGACATACACAGTGGAGAATGTGGCCATCATTCATCCTTGCGCACCCTCGCGGGGAAGGTCTTCAGGAGTGGATTCTACTGGCCCTCAGTGCTTCAGGATGCAACCACGTTGTCCAAGCTTGCGAGGCATGCCAATTCCACGCCAAGCAGGTCCACCAGCCTGCACTGGGGCTCCAAACCATCCCGCTCTCCTGGCCCTTCGCGGTCTGGGGGCTGGACATCCTGGGACCGTTCCCACGCTCCAGCGGGGGCTACCGCTACCTCTACGTCGCCATCGACAAGTTCACCAAATGGGCGGAGGTCAAAGCGGTGCGCAGCATACCGGCGAGATCAGCAGTGAAATTCATCAGAGGCCTGGCCTGCCGCTTCGGCGTGCCAAAACGCATCATCACCGACAACGGCTCACAGTTCACCAGTGGCATCTTCAGGGCCTACTGCGAAAGCCTCGGCACCCGGCTCTGCTTCGCCTCGGTGGCTCACCCACGAAGCAATGGGCAAGCTGAGCGAGCAAACGCTGAAGTGCTCAAGGGCCTCAAGACAAGAAGCTTCAACCGCCTCAAGGCCCACGGCAAGAACTGGATTGAAGAGCTCCCATCTGTGCTCTGGTCCATCCGCACCACTGCCACAAAACCCACTGGAGAAACGTCGTTCGCCCTCGTCTATGGCGCTGAAGCAGTCCTCCCCACCGAGATCAAGCATGGGTCCCCACGGATCCTTGCTTTCAACGAGGACGACCAAGAAGAGCTCCACAACGATGACCTGCTGCTCGATGGACTACGTCGCCGTGCTGCCCTCCGGGCGGCAAAGTACCAGCAAGATCTGCCCGCTACCACAGCCGCCACATACGCCCGCGCACCCTCGAGACAGGCGATCTCGTCCTGAGGAGGATACTCTCCAGAGAGGGCCTCCACAAGCTCTCGCCCATGTGGGAAGGCCCCTACAGGGTCGCGCACATCGCCAGGCCCGGCGCGGTACGGCTCGAGACGGAAGACGGCATCCCGGTCAAAAACCCGTGGAACATCGAGCATCTACGCAAGTTCTACCGTGATCACATCGCGGCAGGCATTTTTTGTCTCAAGAGGGAAGCATGCATCTTCACCTCCCAGCTTCACAAAAGCTTCCCTCCACGAGGGCCACCTCCACTGAGCTCTCTCTACAACGCGTCGCCATGGGCCGCGAGAAGCCTCAGCCACTCCATGTGGAACCCCATGCCCAGACATGGCGGACTTTATCTTGGCCACGCCAAGTGTAATGAACAATTTCGGTTCAGCATGAACCTTTGCGCCTCAGCGCCGTTATGTAATATTGCTGTGGTGAGTTGTTTTTCTTACGTTCATTCGCGCTCACATTTTTCCCCATGCGCACCTCGCGAGCGGGGGCTGAGCACGGTGCCTGTGCCTCGGGAACATCCCAGCAGCATCGCAAAACCCAAAGGATCCGAGCTCTAACTCGTGGTTCTCCGCCCACGATCGTTATCTCACCAAAGAGCTCTGACTCATGGGCCTGCTCCCATGCACGTCACCTCACCAAGGACCTTGGTGCTTACTCTCCTCGTGAGATACACATGAGGAAACCTATGAGCGCATGAGTTGTACAACCATGCATTGCTTGTGGGTATGCCTCTTTGTCCAACGCAGGGAACAAGACGCCCTACAAGGCTGCGGAACTCCAAACCAGCTCAGGCAACCTCGAGAGGGAAAACGCCTCACCAGGGAACACAACACCCTCTACGAGACAAACGTCTCGCAAAGCTAAGTCCAGAACTTACGCCTCATGAGCTTTCTCTCTCGCTGGTTTTGTCCCCCTCGAGCCTCTCTTTTCTCTCTTACGCCTCATGGGCTGCTTGCACGTCAAAGGGGAGCTCCCGAGCATCGTGCCTCGAGAGCCTTACCTCTCTAAGCCTTACGCACCCCCCGGCCTTGTCGAGCCCTGACTCCGGCATACCGAAGCGGCGTGCTATTGCGCTGAAAGCAGGGTCCTAACGACGTAGAGCGAAAAAGACATGAGGAGGAGATAAAAGGCCTCCCGAGGGGCGCTCACACTTGCACATAATAAAAGTGTCTTACAAGCCATTACAAAATGAAAATAGCAAATCCTAAGATAAAATGGTGCTCCAGGCACATCTCTCCGTAGGAGCAACTCAAGCAGCAGGGCTGTCGCTGTCCTCACCGTCGACAGCTTCGTCATCCTCCTCCTCAGCGCCTGCCTCGCCGTCGCCTTCCTGGGTCGGGTCCTCTTCGACCTCAGCCCTCTTGAAGCGCTGGACAAACTTCTCCACGTCCTCCCACACCGAGGCGTCCAGCTTCGTGGCGAGCCTCTGCTCCAGGGCTCCGTCACAGTCGTGAAGTCGAAGCCGGGCTGGAGATGCGCAAGGTTGGCGAAGACGCGGCCAACCGCGACGCCAAGGAGCTCGCGGCTCTCAGTGTCGACCAGGTCGTTAAGGCTTGTCACGACCTCTTCAAAGATGGTGAGAAGCTGCTCGAAGAAGCCGAGGTACGTGGCGGCATCAGCGTTCCCCTCGACAGAGAGCACGAGGGCCTTGGCCCCTAAGCGGTCCGCGATAGCCCGCGCGCAGGCCACCAGAGAGCGGAACATGCGCTCTCGCTGGCGCGACAAGACCCGCGCAGCCTGAGCACTGTCCCGGGCCACCTCGACGAGCTCCACCACGGGCGCCACCTGCTGCTGCATGTCAGTCATGTCCTGCGTCAGGGAAGCAAGGTCCTGCTCCGCGCGGGCCTGGGCGTCCTTGGCAGCCTGAAGACGGAGTCAAACCGCTCTTCTCCCGCTCGAGCTCCCTGATGCGAGCGTTGAGCTCGTCGCGTTTCTTCGTGAAGCGCTCCTCCTGCACTTGGCTTTCCTCGCGAACTCCTTGGAGCAGTTGTCACGGAAGAGCTTCTCCTTGGTCGCAGACTCCTCCTTCATCTTCTCCTCCTTCACGCGGAGGTTCTCGTTGGTCTTCAGGAGGCGCTTCTGGTAGAAGTCCTCGTCCTGGGCCATCTTGCTCTCGCGAGACTCCAGGCTCTCCCGCTGCGCGGATTGGTCTTTCTCGATTTGCTCGACCTGCTCCTCGCGCTTGCGCAGCTCAGACTCACGGAAGTCGAGATCTTCCCCGCGCTTCACAATCAGCCCTTCGCGAGTGTGCAGGTCCTCGTGGAACTTCTCCAGTTTTGCCTCACGGTCTCTGACTCCGCGATAATCTTTCCCTCGCGGTCCATGAGCTCCTGATGCTTGATGGTGGCCGCCGCCTCGCGGGCCGTGAGCTCCTGGTGCTTAGCGGCGGTCTCCGCCTCGAGGGCCTCGCGCTTAGCGCTCAAGTCCGCGAGGGTCTCTTCAGCCTCGCGGATCACGCTGGCGCGGACCTCCTCAGCAAAGCGCAGCGCCTCCTCACGCCGCGCCTGGGCCGCCTCGTCCTCCCGGCGGCAGCGCTCCACGGTCTCCTGAAGGCGATTCCAACCCCGCGCAAGCTCGGTGGCTTCCTCCGCCTTGGCACGATCTTCCTCGGCAAGCTGGGCCTCGAGCCCATCAAGCACCTCCCTCGCCGAGCGAAAGACAGCATCTCGGCGAACGCGCTCGGGCGCCGGCCCCGCAGGACCAAGGCCCACGCATCGCCAGGGACCCGAGGCCTCGACGCCTGCTGAGGACTCCAAAACATTGCGCCTTGGGCTCGGAGTGGCCTTGAGTCGCGCCTGGGGGCTCTGGTGAGAGCCTCCCTCTTCATCCGCGCCTGGGGCTTTTGGGGCTCGGAATGTCTCGCCGGCAGCCCCGGCGTCCTTCTGCCCCTGGGACACGTTCTCCTCCCCTCCAGGGCAGGATCGGCCTGCTCCGCCGAGGCCGCCCCAGCCGCAGCCTCGGAGTCCACCACCGGCGCCTCAGGACCTGCGTTTGGTGGAGGCGGCGGCGCGGTGGCCCCCTCCATCTCAACGTCAGCGCGCTCTCCACCGACGTCGCGGTCTTCGCCGCATCTTCCTCCGCAGCCTTCTCCTGTCGCGCAGGAGAAGCGCCAGGCGGCCGGCGACACCGTCGCCTCAGCCTTCTCCTCCTCGCGGCGCTCATCCGCCTCGGGAGGTGGAGCCGCTGTCTCAGGAGGAGGAGCGATAGCCACATGAGGCACCGCTTCGGATGTAGGTGTTGCGGACGCTGCCGCAGCGCTGGAGCCCTCTCCAACCTTCCGGAGCCTCCGCCGTTCGCCTCCGCGGGACGCCTGGCGAAGAAAACGTTCAGAAATCCCTCGAGAGGGTCACTCAAGAACACATCCAAAAAGAAAGGAAATACAAGACTTACACGGCGGTGTCGATCCACCTTTTCGTCATCCGCCGCACAGGCGGAGCACTGGGCTCCGCACTCTTCTGAGCCTCGGCAGGCTTGTCTTGGCCACCTAGCAGTGGCCTCCGCCTCCTCCCGAGCTCCGGCGTTCCTGTCGTGGATCGCCTTGGAGCGGGGCTCGTGGTGGCCAGACGAGGCCTCCTCGTCGTCGCTCTCCTCCTCCCCCTCGACGCGCCGCAAGGGGACGACCAGATACCGGTCGCCGCTGCCCGAGGAGATCTCGTGGATCTCAGCTTCAGGCGGCATGCCCCTCGAGGAGCTCAAATTCCCCGCCGAGGAATTGGGACCTCCTGAGGCGTCGGCTGCACCTGCGTCAGACTCCGCAGGCGCCTCCGTCGTCTCCTCCTTGCCATCGGCTGGCGCCGCCTGCGACGTCGACTCCGGGTCTTCGCGGGGCCCAACTTGCCCCTCAGGCACCAGGCCCCATTGGTCAAACTCAGGCATCGTCTCCACGAATGTAACACGAGGTCCAAGCTCAAACTGTGGAGCGGCACGGCATTGTCGGCAGGCTTGGGGATGGATGGAGAAGTGAAGAGGACCTCCATGATGCCGTCCACTTCCTCCTGCGAGAAGAGGGTAGCGCTCAGGCGCATCTTGTCCCTCTGGTTCGTGTACAGCCACATCGGATCTGAATGCTTCTAGAGCGGAGCAATGCGACGCCTCACGAAGTCCCTGGCCACCATCTGCCCAGTAAGGCCAGCCTCGGAAGATCCGACAGACGCTTCACCACGGGGCCAAGCGCTGAGCCCTTGAGAGTCGCGCTCGACCAGCTTGCCCTCTTCATCGGGGCACCTCAGGCATCTCGAAGAAGGGACTCTGGCTCCCGACGTCCACGAGGAACCACCGCTTGCGGAAGTCCTCCACCTTCTTCGACACATTGGTCACGGGATTCTCGCCGGCCCATGCAATGGGGATGTAGACGCCACCCATGCCATCAGTGATGCGAAAGGAGACGCACCCCGTCCGCTCGTGTTCACTGTGAACCGGAGTGCGTAGAAGCTGCGGAAGAGGTCGACCGAAGGCGGAATGCCGATGTACGCCTGGCAGAGGTAGGCGAAGATGGAGAGGATGAGAATGGAGTTTGGGTGGAGGTGAAGAATCTAGATCTGGTAGCGCTCCAGAACCGCCAGGAAGAAGTCGGAGAAGGGAGGCACGAGCCCAGTGAATAGGGTGTGCAGGAAGATGGGATAGAGGCTGCCGCAGGGGTTGTTCGCCGGTTTGAGCACCGTGGCGCCATGCTCGTTGCTCGCGGAGGCTGCCATATGGCGTACCTTATCGAGCTGCGCCTCCGAGCCGATGCGGAACCCGACCAGAGCCGGCTTGAGGTTGCCGTCTTGCTGCATCGCGGCAGGCTCGCTCGCCTGCATCACCGCCTTGCCCTTCCTGGAGCCGGCGGCCTTCTTGGGCGCCATTGCAGTGGGATTGTGAAGGAGAAGACCGGAGATTTTGCGCTGGGAAGAAGGAGGCGAAAGGGGATGAATGGAGCAACGGCCGTCTGCGCCGAGCTCTCCGGCTTTTATCGGCTCATCGAGCCGTTACCAGGACGTGGTGGGTCCCGCCACTACGCCCGTTACTACAGAGAAGATCGTGTAATCGTGGGCAGCCGCAGCTCTCCACGTGTCTCGGGCCAGGCAGGCTTCTTTTGGCCCACGACGCTTCGCCTGCGTTCACGAAACTCCAGCGTGCCCATCGCGGGCCCGGGGGCTACTGTCGGCCCAGTGGAAACCGGGGTACGATGGGCCGGCCTGCCACAGCCCTCGACGCTCTGCGGAGAATTCTGCTAAGGACCAGGCGTTCAGCCTGGCAAGCCTCGCGAGGGACTTTTCCCTCGCGAGGGCTTCTTCACTCTACTAAGCTTTTCTGCTAAGGACCAGACGATCAGCCTGACGGGCCTCGTGAGGGACTTTTTCCCTCGGGAGGGCCTCTCCTATCCGGAATATCGCGAAGTCCTGGCGCACCTCTGCGCCATCCTCGCGAGGCTTCCCTCGCGAGGCGCCGAGTACTTCAGAACCTCGGCGAGGCACCCAGCCCTCGCGGGGTTCCTTCAAGTGGAAGCAAGCTCTGCACCCACTGCAGAGCGCACATGGCATCTGCGCCCGCCGCAGAGTGACGCGCGCGCCTGCGCGCGATGATGACGACGCCGCAGTTGTCGTTCTCGTGTATAAAGCGGTCAACAAAGCTGTGGCAAGCAAAGCGGACTCCCAGTATTGCCATTTTGGTGATAAGGGGACCGGCGGCCGCTACGCTCCAAGCCGACGTCACCGTGGGGCACGCCACGGACGTCTGCAGCGCCAGCCCATCGTCCTGGATGGACGGTGGCTTTTTCTGCCAAGGGGACGTTGCTCTCTGCCATGGACCGCGTCCATGGACAACCCTGACACCGTGCAATGCGCTCCACCTTAGCCACCATGTGGTATCCCTTCCCGCCTTGTGCTTTTGAGGAAGAGGAGCGGGGCAGTATAAAAGGGGGCAGTGTACAACCAAGGAAGGGGATCCCAACTCAATTCGGCCATTCGATTCCAACTCGATTCTAGCTAGATCGACCATTCGGAGCTTTGCCGCACTCCCGCAAGGAAGAAGACGAAGCTCCTTCCACCATAGTCCACCATAGCCAAAGCAGAGCCCTCGGCAAGCTCATTGTACTGTAACCTCTCCAAGCAGTGCAATACAACATAGCAGGACGTAGGGTCTTTACACCTCGCGGTGGGCCTGAACCTGGGTAGCGGCTCGTGTTCACTCTCTGTCGTGATGTTCCTCACCGAGCTCGACGAGCACCGTCGCCGAGGTAGTTGAGGATTTGTTTGACGTCGTGTTCAGCCCCTTACTCGATTTCTGGCATCAGTGAGACACCCCAAGTTCCTTGTGACTAGTCTCCGACATAGTCTCCTAGAAGGACTCCGGTAGATACTTTCCTAAGGGAATAGACTTTTCTTGTAACCTAACGAGCCTCCGTGCATATAAGGAGGACTCGCAGGGCGTAGAAGGGGACAAGCCCTAAACCCTAAATCATACGGCGACTCGCTACCTCGATCGCCAACCCCTGTAACACCATATTCATATATATGCCAATCTAGGATAGGCAGGAAGTAGGTCTTTACCTCACATTGAGGGGCCAAACCTGGGTGAACATTGTCTTCCTCGTGCCCTGTGATCTTAAGCTCGGAGACGCTCGATTCGCGTAAACCCCACTCCTACAAAGTCACAATGACATCTGCCGAGATTATCCCACGACAGTAATGGCATTGAATACACTACCCCCCAACACAAAATGGAAATCCTCACCGACTTCTTCAAACAACTCCAAGGAACAACCACATCGCCAATCTGGAAGTTCAACCTCCACTCCTTCACTATCAGGAAAAAGCCTTTCTGTGGCACACCAAAAATGGCTTTCTGTGGTGCATGGTGGGTGCGCCACAGAGGTGTCGCCACAAAAATGTGAATTCTGTGGCGTACCGGCCCGTGCGCCACAGGAAGTACAGGATTTTGTGGCGCATCCTCAACCATGCGCCACATAAAGCGTTTTTCAGATTAAAAAAAAATAGATCGCAGTGCGGCCCCGCCGAGGTCCTCCTCCGGTCGACGGGTAATGGAATTCGCGGCGGCGGGCTGGTCCTCCTCCGGTCCTTCTTTCCTCGCTCCCTCCCTTCCTACCCCGGCACGAAGGCCCTCGAGGAGCACACTGACGCCGGCACGAAGGTGACGATGATGTCGCAGAGCCAGAAGGTGAGGGAGGTGCAGTCGGAGCTCAGGCCGAGGCCCTCGAGGAGCACGCTGACGCCGGCCTGGTCCAGGATCTGCGGCGTGTAGTAGAGCACGCCGTTGATGCCCGAGAACTGATGCAGGATCACGCGCATGCATGCAGGGAGTAGTAGAAATCACGCACGGACGCATGGCTGCTGCCAGGCTGGATCCAACAAGCAAGCAAGCTGCTGTCTCGATCCAATCCCGAGCGCGGCTCTGCTATGCCGAGGAGCGCGGCTGCTGTTTCGATCGATCGATCACAGCAAGCACGCACGCCGCTGCCACTCATCGCTCGATCCATCGCTCTGCTAAGCCGAGGGGGAGCTCCTACTCTCCGCGTTACGCGGAGAAAACCACGCTCTGCGCACCCCAACCGGCTGACGACCACCGCATCCAGCTCGCGCTCTGCTGCCCGAGTCCTTCTTGGCTTTCTTGCGTGTGGTGCTGTGCGGGAGAGAGAGATCGAGGGGAGGAGATAAGGGAGAGAGAACGGAATGAGTGGCTGTGGTTAGCTGCAAAGAGATAGGGTGAGAGAATGTGGATCTGAAAAAAAGAACTTCTGTGGCGCATAGACATACATGCGCCACAGAAAAGCTGCTTTCTGTGGCGCATCTGGCCACATGCGCCATAGAAATGCGACTTTCTGTGGTGCATGTCACACATGCGCCACAGAAATGCGCATTTTTGTGGCGCATGTGGTCAGATGCGCCACAGAAAGCCATATTTCTGTGGCGCATCTGGTTTACGTGCGCCACCGAATTCTAAATTTCTGTGGCGCATGCAAAACAATGCGCCACAGAAATTATTTCTGTGGCGCATGGCTATTCCGTGCACCACAAAATAGCATTCCATAGAAAGCCACTTTCCTGGTAGTGCTTATACCCTCACCCTATCCCGCAACTAAGACATCTAGACGAACCCTTCTCCGACCAAGAGATTTTCGATGCCTTCATCATCGCCAAAGCTACTCCTCAAGCAGCTGCCACCCTTAGATCCATTCTTGACAACTTCGCTGCTGCAACAGGTTTAACCATTAACTACCAAAAAAACAACCTTCGTTCCCATCCACGTATCTCCTCAGCACACCCAAGAAATTGCTGCCACTCTGGGCACCTCCACAGCCTCCTTTCCTCAGACATACCTCGGCCTCCCCCTCTCCCCTACAAACTGCCGACCTCAGCCTTCTAGCCTCTCCTCGACCGCATCGACCGCTATCTCGCCGGTTGGAAAGCTTACCTCCTCTCCAAAGGAGGCAAACTTGTCCTACTCGCAGCCGTCCTCGATAGCCTCCCTACCCACTTCATGTCTTCCCTCCTCATCCCTGACGAGGTGTTAATTCGTTAAATCCCATGGTTAGGCACCTAGGGTTGAGATCGGCAGAGAGATTTGGTAGCGCTGGTAGTAACAACGGCTAACAAGCAAGGTTTACCCAGGTTCAGGCCCCCTCAGGGTAACACCCTACTTCCTGCTTGTCTGATTATTGATGGTTGTGAACAAAGGAGCTACAATGGAGTCCTGGCGAGATGTCAATCTTGCTAGGGTTTTGGTGGCTATGGTATTGCGTGACCTAGATCGGCGGCCCTCCCAGCCTTTATATAGGAGGCTGGGTCTCGAGGATTCGCAACCGACTAGGTTTACAGGTAAGGTAAGTCTAAACCGACCTAGTCTACGCTTGACTTGGAGGGCACTCCTTCTTCTTGGGCCTTGGTCTTGATTCCCTAGTGGGCCTTCATACGTGGTCCTGATCCTTTACGTGCACCAGGTATCCTCATAGTAGAGCACCCGAAGGGTAGGTCCACATCAGTAGCCCCGAGTGCCTGGTTGATTCAATGATTCGGGCAGGGACTCCTCCGTTAGTGCGCGTCTTGAACCATTTGCCTTGCTTGTGTATCTAATCAGTCGACATTATTTCGACTGGCTTTTGCGGGTTTGTACAATATCGTTTTGGACTCGGTAATAAATCAACTGATGCTTTGAGCATAATTTCTGGTTTGACAACGACGTCTGCTCTGGAGCAAAATGTCTTGTGGCGTGGGATAAGGCTTGCACCCCTAAGAATTGTGGTGGTCTAGGCATTAAAAACTTGCACTCACAAAATATTTGCCTACTTTTGAAATTTTGCTACAAATTTTTGCATGCAGACAACCTCCCATGGAAAACCTGGCTGCTTTACCCACTAGTACAGAACGACACATCGGATACCCTCTATGGCAACGGCAGGAGTTAGGCGACGGTAAATCGCGACATCCCCCGCGTGCCCGCACTGGGCCGTAAAGCAGGCCCACAACAAAGGCAACGGGTGAATAGTGGAATATATGTTGGCAACGGAGTTTGGTTTAACTCCGTTATCGATGTGTGCTCATCGCACACGGACAGTTTTGTAATCTCCGTTGCCATTAGAAGCAGCCCGATAGCCAGCCTATAAGAACCTACTATGCCCTTCACTCTCACTCTCACTGTCTCACTTCCAACCCTAGCCGCCGCACAGTCTCCTCTCTCTCCACTCTCTCGCATGGCTTCCACCGTCGGCGCTGGTAGATTCGGCCATCGCGGCCGTGGCCGCGGCCGCGGCCGTGGCTTCGGGCAGCAGCAGCGTCAGCTGGTGTTGCGGGACGAGCTTGCGGAACAGGCCGCCGCCGATCCGGCCCCCGCGGGCCGGTCCCGCAGCCTTGGCGCTCGTCCGCACGGCGAAGGCTCCGGCCGCACCCGCTCATTTGGCCACCATTGCAGCTACCGCGAGATCCGCCAGGCGATGTACCCGGCCGCCATCCGTCTTCCTCCTCCTCGTCCTCGTCCTCCGACGAGGAGGAAGAGGAAGAGGAAGAGGAAGAGGAGAAGGATCGTGATCTGGAGATCGCTTGCCAACTCTCCCGCGCCGATTTCGAGCGCGAGGACGCCAAGCATCGTCAGGACGAGGCCGGTCTGGAGGTGGCGGTCCTCCTCTCCGAGGCGTCGACCCAGGTCGAACGCGCCGAGGAGGCGGTCTACCAGTCTGACCTCCGGGCCGCCATAGCCCTCTCTTTGGTCCACGGCGAGGGCAAGGCGCCGCCAGGGGAGGCCGGCGCTAGCTCCGTTGCCGGCGGCGACGCTAAGCGAGCCCGCCTCGCCTAATGTAAGACCCCAGTTCAGTAGGATAGCTGTTTTCTAGTTGTAAGTAGCTAATTGTTTACCCATAGATTTGCTCTGTTTTTAGTAGGCATTGTTTACACATAGATTTTAGCTGTTTTCTAGTTGTAAGTAGCTAATTGTTTATCCATAGATTTGCTCTGTTTTTAGTAGGCATTGTTTACACATAGATTTTAGCTGTTTTCTAGTTGTAAGTAGCTAATTATTTATCCATAGATTTGCTCTGTTTTTAGTAGGCATTGTTTACACATAGATTTTAGCTGTTTTCTAGTTGTAAGTAGCTAATTGTTTATCCATAGATTTACTCTGTTTTTAGTAGGCATTGTTTAGACATAGATTTTAGCTGTTTTCTACTCCCTCCGTTCCAAATTACTTGTCATCCATTTGCACAAAAGTGGATGTATCTATACTTGTAACATGACTAGATACATCCATAGATTTGCTCTGTTTTTAGTAGGCATTTGCTCTGATTTTAGCTTTGTTTTTGTTATGCCGATGATTAAAATTAGGTGACACCGTGTGATCCGGGGGTGGCGCTAGTGATCCTTGTGATATGCACAAATACACATCGATCTTCTGCATCCTACTTGGCTCGCTTGCTCCATCCCTGGAATTTGTGTGTCCAATCTACCTATATATGAGGCATTGTTTAGGCTATGTTCTAGGTGTAATTAGTTCTATATTTTCTGTAATGCCGATGAAGAAGCATATGTCTTGTGTATAGAGATGAAGGAGCTTACATTTTGATTTTTTTTCATCTCCTTTAGGGCGAGGAGGAAACCTGGAGACTATGCGGCGGCCGTGAAGACGTAGGAGCGGGGCTCCGTCCGCACGGTCCACTGAAGCCGGCGCCTCCAGGAGCAAGACTTTTGTGCAGTACTAAATAGGTAGAAGAAGACCACGCAATGAAGCTGGGCGAAGAGGAAGGTGAAGAACCGGCGGCCGTCAAGCAGGAACCACAGGGCTCCGTCGACGGTGCAGCAGGCGTAACCGGCTTTTTTTTATTTCCTTTAGCCCTCATTACAAACGGTCAAAAACTAATCTCTGTATCTGATGTAAAGACTAAATGCAACGGTTATATATTATGCCCGTTGCTAAACTTATTGCAAACGATAAAAATCTCTGTTGCCATTGTGAGGCTTCACATCAGTGACAGAGGCGGGGACACGGACCCTTTCTCCGTTGCCGAAGGGGTTTTTGGCCCGTTTCCGATGTGTCGTTCTGTACTAGTGACCACTCTCCCTGCCACCATAACACCACCAAGTCCTACCTCTCCACCCTACTCGCCAAATATATTCCTATGCTTTCACAAATAACACAACGCCATGTCCACAATGGACAGTCCACTTTCTTCTGGACAGATAGATGGGCAAGTCCCAAACCCCTCTCCACCACCTTCCCAGCTCTTTACTCACACCACTGCAACACCCAAGCCCTTGTTTCAGATGTTTTCAGCACGGGGATTGAAAGCCATCTACGTAATAGGCTAACCTCAGCGGCCGAGTTAGAGCTCCACTAGCTTTCTGATCTTCTGCAGGGACTTCAGCTCACGGACATGCCCGACAAGAGGTCTATGCTCGGCGGCGCCGCCTTCTCCACCCGCGCGGCGTACCCACAACTCCACCACCACCTCACCTCCGACCTCACCATGCCCATTTGGAGGTCTAAGGCACCCCACCGTGTCCGTGTCTTCGGCTGGCTTCTCCACCTCGACCGCATCAACACACGCGCCAACTTTCACCACAAGCACATCGTCGACCACGACAAATGCCCTCGGTGCCCTACCGCCGTGGAGGACCGCGAGCACCTGTTCTTCACCTGCCCGGCGGCCCACGACATCTAGAACGCCATCGGCATACCCACGCCCTCCTTCGCCACGCCCAGCATCTGGACTGCATGCATGCACAGCACACTCTCCACCACCTCCTGGACCATCGCCCTCCTCTATGTGCTTTGGAAGATTTGGGACGCCTGCAACGCTCTTGTCTTCAGAAACATCAACCAGCCCACGCGAGTAACAGTGCAGCTCATCAAAGAAGACCTTAGCCTTTGGTCTCACCGCATCCGCCTTTTAGAGACAAAAAATGAAATTATTGCTTGGAGGAACCACCTCTCTGATGTAACTCATCTTCTGTAATCTGTACTCTGAATTTTTTGACGACTGAAGTAATACCATTCAGGTGGGGATTCTCTCCCCCCCCCCCCCCCCCCCGTGGTGACCGATTTCAAAAAAACAAACCTGGAGCACGTCCAGGCAATGGTGGCTCGCGCCGAAGTTGTAGGTGTGCCCCGTGGCTCTGGGATGTTCAGGCAATTACTGCAGGCCGTCGCATTCCTCAGTGATGAGAAGATTGACGCCAGAGTGGAGTTCTTGAAGAAGATGTTGAGGTGGTCGGATGCTGAGGTCAGAATTGTTGTTTGTGAGTTTTCGATGGTACTGAGGCTCACCAAGAACATGCTGCAAAGCAAACCAGAATTCCTTATCTCTGAGGTCGGGTTGGAAGCGGCCTACATTGCTGTAGCGGACCTGCACTTAAAATTGGCAAGATCCCTGTGTATAGTGCAAATCCCTGGATCGAATCGTTTGCACACACAGTCTAAGTTGAAATATCACAACAAAGTATCAATTATTACACGAGATCCAGACTTAGAAAAATATTCATTACAAATTGCATAGCACAAGGCTAGCTTCGAAAGAGTAAAGCAGCGGAAATTTATTCTTCATGGAGTCTCCATCATCTTCATGCGCCACAGGCGAGCATGTTGGTTGCAGACTCGAAACCCTTAACGTAAACTCACTCGTCGTCAGAACAATCTGCAACACATAAAAATTTGCAACAGAGTGGGTCAGAACCATTAAAAATGGAACTGGCAAGTGACACTTTGTGGACACTTTGTGGAATAACTCTAATAACCTATATGCATATCCGGCTCGTGGAGTTCAAGGCTAATTTGCATAAAGCTAATTTTTCCTATCTCTTTATAACACTTTTCTTTTGTCAAAACAGGTATGGCATGAAAACCACCCTCTTGTCTACATTTGTTCAACCTTCAAAATTTTAACTTAAGAAATTGGAATGTTGGGAGCCTCCGTTGACGTCCTTGATCAGCTGCTCAAATTGTCCGTAACCGGGGACACGGCTAAGTACTTAGTTTTAACTCTCGAGAGGGTGTGCACTTTCACCACGAGACTCAAACAACCCTTCTGTCCTTGACCCTCATGTAGTGAAAAGGAAAGGAGAAGCCTGAGACGAGACCTTTGGAGAAAAGTCAAGGCAGAGCCATTATACCACGTGGCTGCACTGGAAGCATTTCACTTGGAGAAAACTTTGGTCCCTTTGTTCCTGGGTGGCCGTCCTCAAGTGAACTCTCAGGTAAGAACCCCCACATACCATGGTCCTAAGTATAGTAAACTATCTTAGGTGAAAACCCCCATGAACATGGTCCTGAGTAGACACTCAACTCTTACATCCAATCAATCCCAAATCCACCCAGGTGTTTCATTTTAACTTTAGTAGAAATTTGCCTCTTCAATAAAACATCATTTGCATAGCTTCAATATTTCTACTAAGTTATCATAGGATGCTAGACATCTAGTAAAAAGATATAGTGTGGTTTTCAGCATAGCAATACTATCCAACACATGCTTATAGAAAATACACTAAGTCATGCATAGGTAAAATACATAGGAAATTCATGAGGGTGTGCCACTTGCCTTGGCAACAGGGAGAGCAGGAGTAGCAGTTGCAAAAGCCTTCGTCTCTCTCTGAAGTTTCTAACACATCAAACAAGCCACAATAAACATGCAATCATACCAAACTCCTTTTAAGGAAAAATATGCCATGCATGATATGCAAAAATACTCTAAGGAAATATGACATGCATGATGTGCAAAACATCTTGAGGAATATGGACAAAATAACTTAATCAAGTTGGCTAGGTCAAGGTTGGGCAAAACAAACTTAATATAATCAACTTAAATTGGTGGTATGGTTGCTCCAAGCCTTCACATGTTTGGTCTTCAAAGAATCTTCAACTAGCACTCTAGGGACTTAGTCATAAACACAAAGGACTTGGTCTATGTCCAAGGTGAAAGACAGAATTAGGAAGAAAGAAAAAGGATAGAAGAGAGAAGGGTGTAGTTGGTCTTCAAGGATCATCTTCAATCTTCCTTGTCATTCCTTCCTTGGTGTGGTGACTCCATTGCTTCTTGTAAGACTTTATGATTTTACAGACTTCATTAATTGGTACCACCAGGGCTGGTCTTAAATTTAACTTGCTACACCACTAAGTCAAATGGAGAGGAAAGAAAAAAAGAAGAAAGAAAGACTTAGAGGAAAATAGGTGGTTGGTCTTCTCGAAGTTCCTCTTGATTTTCTTCTAAGTACTTTTACTTCTTGGAGATGCTTCTGGAGTCTGTTTTCTTGGTTAATTCCTTCATTGACTTTCCAGCTTCAAGTTGAGTAACCCAAGGATGGCAAAATAATTCCTAAGGAAAGTACACCATTTATAAGGTGCTAAATTTTGCTAAGGAAAAACTTAACCAAAAATTTCTAAGGGAAAGTTTGATCATGTTGAGATGCTAAAATTTTTCTAAGTACTTCTAAGCAACTCAACTCTTCAAAATAATACTAAGTCAAAATAATCCTAAACAAAACACTTAGCAAAATAAGGAAGAGGTTTTCCTAGGAGGAGTATAATTATACAAATCCAATGAAATTGGATTCACTCAAAAATAATTTTTATAATAAAGGATATGCCAAATTTACTCAAATAACACATTTGTAATTTGAATAAATTTAGTTTGACAAATATAAAACTAATTCGGCCAAACTATTCTAAAGGTCAAGGGCTTTCCAAAAAGATTTTATTTGCAAAATTTGGACTTATAGAATTAAAGTTATGCCAAAAATACTCAAATCACACATTTGAAATTTGAATATTTTAAACATGTCAAAACAGAAAACTAAAAGTGCTAAAAGTTTCTACAAGTCGTAAGCTTTCCAAAAATATAAAGTTTGCAAAATTTGGCCGAGCCAATAAAAATTAATGATTGTTCTAAGTTATAGGGGCCTTTCTGCAAAATTGACGGTCTTCTCCACGCAGCATTGACCGCTGACTTTGACTGCTGACTGGTGCTGAGTAGGCGTTGACGAGGCGCTGACGAGGATGCTGACGCGGCGTGCTCTGATTGGCGCGTACCACTTCGCGGCGTGGATCTAATCTACAACGTCCATCGGCGATCTAACGGCCGAGATCGAAGACCAAAAAGTGGCGGCGCGATCTGGCCGGAGTTCTTCCGGTGACCGGCTCCCGTGGCGGCGCCATTGCCGGCGAGCACGCGCACGACGAACGAAAGAGGGAGGCGAGGCGCTGGTCATACCACGGGGTGCAGGAGGTCAAGACGGAGTCGATGGCGTGGTCACGGGTGGCGGGGGCGCTCCGGGTGGTCGTTGATTGCTCGCCGGAGTTGACGGAGCGGCGGCGAGATGCAGTCGAGCACCGTCTCGTCGATCTGGTGCGAAACAAAAACGCGCAAAATTCAGGAGGTGCGCAAGAACGAAACAAAGAGGATGGGTTAGGTGTTAGGGCTTGCCGTCGACGACGCTCACCGGAAAATGAAGAACACGGCGGCGGCAATGGCGGATGGCGGCGGCGGATTGCGGGCAGCCTGGGGGCTTGGAGCTAGGGTTTTTGGGGGGGAATGGAAGAGGAGATCGTGGGGATTATATGGAGGGGCAGAGGCACGAGAAGATCGCAACAAAACACAACGAATTGATCCGGGATCGAGATAGGGTTCGGGGAGAGGAATTTTCGGCTGGAGGTTGGGGATGATGATGTCATCACTTGCGTCATGGGCGGGGCCCGCATGTCAGTGGAAGAAAGGGAGGTGGGCTGCTGCACGCGCGGTAAAGAAGAGATGGGCTCGGCCCAGTTAGCCCTTTCCCTTTTTTTTGTACTCTTTTCCTTTTCTGTTTTCTGGTTTCATAAATAACTTTTAAAATATAAATCCAAAAGGATTCAAATCAATTCCTAAAATTTTGTAAAAAGAAAACCTGTCAAAATAGACATTCAAAAACACTTTTCCACAAATTTTTGAAATTAATCTTTAAATTAAGTTTAAAACAATTTGACACTTAATGTCAAATTTAAAATATGTTTTAAAACAAAACAAATGTGGCTTAAATAAATTAAGTACCACAATTGTAAAAATTTGAAAATACTTATTTACCATAAATACAATCAAAACACAACACATAAAACCAATAAGGTAAAAATAATATAAATAGCATAATTGCTATTTTATTTTTAACATTTACTCAAATAGGTTTTTAAGTGGAACTAATATTCCAACCTTTGAAATTTTTAAATGCAAACAAAGCTATAAGATGATGAATGCATGCATGATTTTTCTTTTCAAAGCAAAATACATAATAGTTTTCAAAAGTTTTAAATTTTTCTGATTTTTCAACCTTTTGAAAAACTAGGGATGTTACAATTGCTCACCTTCCGGCATTGCTCGGTTATAGCCTGGAGGGCCGGCTCAGGCCCCGGTGCTATGTTGTAAAGTTTCTTAAGGAAAATGGATTGCTAGATCGTGACCAGAGCTACTATTCAGCAGTCACAGTAACCGACAAGGTATTTGTGGAGAAGTACATATCGCCTCACAATGAAACTGCACCATACCTCGCTGAAGACTATGCAACCGCTTGCAAAGGGGAAGTGCCTGCTAGATTCAGATTTAAATGAACCAAGCATGTTTATGAAAATTAACTATGTGCCGGTTCTGTGCTGTTGTATGTCTGTCAGATGCTGGTCTGGTCGTTGCTAGCGACATATGAAACTGATAATTTTGTTCCTGAATTTTGATATGTTAATGCCATCATTCAGTAGAAGAAACCATGGCTTGGTTATGAACTTGTTCATCCTCTCGCCATCATAAAGTTATGATAAAAGCGGTATAGTGTTCCTCATCGAGATTAAGAGATGAGTAGAAGAATGCAGTTCAGAGTACAAAGCTATACTCATCATAGATAAAAAGGTTCATATCAAC
Organism: Poa pratensis; assembly: GCA_947311845.1. Lineage (NCBI taxonomy): Eukaryota > Viridiplantae > Streptophyta > Magnoliopsida > Poales > Poaceae > Poa > Poa pratensis. Next base: position 5,484,021 of record CAMZMU010000034.1, read on the forward strand.
TTGCACTTCAGGTCGAATTTTTGTGTATGAGTGTATGACCGCCAGGAAAGCTAGCACATCCTGGATTTTGCGTTCATTTTATCTTCTATATTTGCAGTCATATTTTTGCAGTTAAAATTTTCTACATTGTTTAACAGTTAGTTAAAGTGTCTCCAACAATGTATTTTGAAGTTATGTTTGTAGCAAATCGTCGAGTCTGTCTAATGCAAACTCAGCGTCTATATTGGGATCTGTTGAGAGTATGTACAATTGCACATGCTTGGATCCCCATCAATATTGTTCTGCACGGACTTCGGAACCTATGTGGCAATAATTAGATGTTTTAACTTATTGTGGATTAATCTGTTATTGACTCTTTCACACTTCACACTTGGTTGTTCATCATATCAGTTCTGGTTTACACTTGTCATCTGAGAAATCCGATGAACTGCTGCCTCCGCATACCTCATTGTAGTTTAATTCTTTGCTTAGCATCGACACAATTAATGCAGCCATGAAGGTTCATGTGCACACCGTATTTATTGAGTTGACATGGAAAACTAATCTACCTTTTTGTTATAAGTTATACATGGATAGATCTTTTATGTTTAAAGTGCATCTCAAGCCTAAAAAACATCCAACGGCACAAGACCCATTTGGTTACATGTTGTTTCTGCCATTTACTCTTATCACAGAGGACAATATTATCACTTGGCAAGTTGGCAAGGCACCCGTCGTCTCACAAAGTAGTGGTGGAAAGGGAACATGGCTTACCTGGATTATTCATGTATAGATTAGATAGGAAACGAGCAAGCATCTTATTTTTTTCGCGTGAAAATACTTCCATGACTACTGAAAGTCTAAATGGTACATGTGACATTTAATTTCGTTGAATTCGATGGGGTACCATACAACACATGTGGAGCTCATTAGGAGGATAACTTTGCACAGATACACGAGGATGCATTATTATTTTCAGCAGTTAATTATTATTGTGCAGTTTGAAGCAGCAATAGGAAGACTTGCCATTAGCCTATATCTTTGTAGGCGTTGTCGGTCTCATGTTATTATGTTATATACTCCATCTGTTTGACTGTTTCAAATATATGCTCATTATCCTAGATAGGGCTGTATCACAATTTTTATCCGCTGAGGACACTAGGAGTACATTTATTGCAATATTTGACAGTTTACTCCCACACTTAAATGCTGTGAAAGAAACGAAGTAATTGTAGTAAGTCATCCTATTGGGCTATGTATTTTAGGTAAAGCTAGTGATTCATTGGTTACTGCAGTGATATATATGGATTAGTACAGTGTCATGGCTTCTAAATGTTGCTTAGAGATGACTGGCTTTTTACTAAATTGATGATGCATTGCATGTACCAGTACGTCCAGTTTTGAACCTTTTCCTGATTTTCTGCTTAATTCATGATGATTTCGTAACTCAGTGGTTTTGTTGGACAGCCTAGTCCTAATGGCATGCTGGATGACTGGGAAAAAATTTGGCTATTATAACTGCAAAAAGGGAGAAAGGTGATGACCTAGTTATTTTCCATCTTGGAGATTGCCATTGGAACGAGAATAATGAATTTGTGTGATACGTTTTAGAAGGTATATTTGTTTCTTCTTCCTTTTTTGTGATCAAGTACCTTACAGGGCTAGGTTGCAGCTTTTCATTCATGCTATTTAGGCGCTGAACTAAATGTCAATCATTCTCTGAAAGTGCTAGGTAGATTGGTGCAGACCACTTGAAATGTCCTTGAACATTTGCCAGCCCTGAAGCCATTCAGGTATATTATAAATATCAGAAGCTCAAGCTCTGGTTGTGGCTGCCAATGTGGCAACCTCTCTGGCTCTTACTTTAGCCTTGCACGCGCAGCTGCAACTTTGTTGCTAACAGGACAAGAAGCTCTCTGGGAGATGAGATAACAGACACCACAGTACAGGAACCTCGCGCAACATCTTCAGGCAAACATTTGTCATATATATCTACAGGGAGATTAATGGTGTTGCCCATAACTGTGCTCTAAACAACCTGCTAGGTCAGAGAGCCTATCCTTTCATGTTCTAGTTCAGCTCACAAAAACAACCCTTGCCCTTGTCTTGCTGGGTTTTTGTATTTTTCTTTTGGTTTTCTATGTTCGGCTCCAGTCTCTTGCCCAGACAAATTGGGCGTCTCATTCAGACGCCGATCCAGTGTCCTCACCAGTCACCAACCGCCAACACCGTGACCGGGGCATCCAAAACAGAATTGAATGTAGAGCGAGTGTTGCTCTATATGCTATTATGCCATTTATCTTTTACATCTATCAAAGCGGTGTTAGGCCAATCCCTTCAAAAAAGAAAAAGAAAAACAGCGTCAAATAGAATGCACATTACAGTACCATCTCTCTATAAAGGAGAGGACATAAATGATGAGCCCTTTTTCTGCATGTGTTTCTAAAAATCTCTCTTGGATATAAATTTGCTAGTCAAGTTGATAGCCCTGGCCTGAGGCTTCCTAGTGCAACAGGTTTAATATATTAGCTGCATCGGGTTCTTTTAGTTAATAATCCCAGCATCCAGCTCCGCGCACATGCTTCCTCTTTCTCAATACATCTTGGACCTATCAGTATATATGAATCAATTGGTACTACGCGACGAACGTACTTGAGTTCTTTGCTCACTCAATTGACGAACGGATAGGATGCCTACGCGACGTGTTGGTTTCCTAGCCTCTAGATCGTTGCTGCTTGCAAAGCAAAACTCAAAGCACGTACTGTATGAAGTTTGCAGTGCAAAGCTAGCTAGCTCCTTTGATTGATTGGCTAGTACTGTACACCCTTGGACCCGTACGTGAGCCGGTACGTGAGCTAGCTAGGTCTGGGCCGTGGAGCTCCGGCGGCGGCGCTCGTGGAGCTCCGGGCCGGCGCGCCTGCTCCCCTGGCACCCGCGGATCGGTGGATCCGCGCCGTGCCTCGATCCACTGCCAGATCCAGCGACGGTCTCCGTCCTGGCGGTGGATTCGCTCGGAACCTGGAGCTCGCCGGGATCCACGGCTTCGTCCAGCGGCGGCTCCGAAGATGACTCCGGCAAGGAGGTGTAGATGGGACAGGGGGGCGCTCGCCCCGGCCGTTCATCGATTCAAGCTCCGCCGCGGCGCGGCGGGCGGGCACGGCGGCGTCTCTCATAGGGCAAAAGCATCCCTGACTGCGGCAAGAAGGAAGGTGGTCGTCTTCGTCTCCGACGCCGGCGAGGCCGGTGCTCCCGTTGCTTCTGGTTTCGTTTCCTCCCTCGTATTGTACGTCTTCTGTTCTTCCGTGTACTTTGTGTATGTGGTTGTTTTGGTGAATATATGAGAAAGTTGGATGTGTCAAAAAAAAAGAGCTAGCTAGGTATGGATCGATCGGAACTTTGATTCTTCTCTTATATATATAGACGTCCACGCAGGGACTAAGCAATCAGACTAGGACTAGATATCCTAGTTCTACTAGGACTCACGTTTCTAATCCTACTTGAACTCGATCGAATTGGAAACAACAAGGTTAGCATTATGGCTCTTCTATTCTGAAGGTTTAGTTGGAAGCAAGGTTACAGTGTATCTGCTTTGCTTTCGTAACAAATCATCCTAGCAAAAGGATATCCTCAATCTATAAAAAAAAGGATATACACAATCTTTAAAAAAAAAAAAGGCAAGATTTTGAGCAATCTAGGACGGATGGACGGACCCTACTGGGCTTTTTGGCTCGCTTCAAGGCCCATTGAGTTGGGCTTCTTTTATCGTGCTTCGCTGCGCCCGTCTTCTTCACTAACTTCGCACCAACAGCCAGCCGCCGGTGGCTGCCGTCCCCTCACCGCCGGCGCCATGCTCCGCCTACAAAGATGCATCCTCGCCCGTCTCCTCTCTTCTACCTCCTCCGCACCCATCTCCCCACTACACCGCCTCCTCTCCGCAGCCGCGGCCGCGCCTGCCGTTACCCCCAACCCTAGCTTCGCCGTGGAGGACTACCTCGTCGGCACCTGCGGTCTCACCCGAGCGCAAGCCCTCAAGGCCTCCGCAAAGCTCTCCCACCTCAAGTCCCCCTCCAAGCCCGACGCTGTCCTCGCCTTCCTCGCCAGCATCGGCCTCTCTGGCGCCGACGTCGCCGCCCTTGTCGCCAAGGACCCGCTGTTCCTCGTCGCCGGCGTGGACACAACTCTGGGAACTAATGTCGTCGGGCTCACCGGCCTCGGCCTGTCGCAGACTGAGATCGCGCGCTTCGTCTCGCTCGTCCCCGGCAGCTTCCGTCATAGATGCATCGTCTCCAACCTACCCTACTACCTGTCGCTCTTGGGCTCCTACGACAACCTCCTCCGGATACTCAAGAAAAGCTCCACTTTCCTCGTACGCTGCCCCGAGAAGGTGGTCAAGCCCAAAGTCATGCTCCTGCGGGAGTGCGGGCTAGGTGCTTGTGACATTGCCAAGCTGTGCATCTCTCAGCCATGGCTGCTTACCGCCAACCTGGAGCGTGTCCAGGCGACGGTGGCTTGCGCCGAAGCCATAGGTGTGCCCCGTGGCTCCGGGATGTTCAGGCACGCGCTGCACACTGTTGCGTTCCTCAGCGAGGAGAAGATCGCCGCCAAATTGGAGTACTTGAAGAGCACGTTTAGGTGGTCGGATGCTCAGGTCAGGATGGCTGTTTCTAAGCTTCCACAAATGCTGACAAGATCTATGCACATGCTGCAGAGTAGGTCAGAATTCCTCATCTCCAAGGTGGGGTTGGAACCAGCCTCCATTGTTCATCGGACGGCATTGTTCACTTGTAGCTTGGAGGGCCGACTCAGACCCCGGTACTATGTTATGAAGTTTCTCAAGGAAAATGGATTGGTCAAGCGTGACCCAAGCTACGATACAGTTGTCAAGCTCACCGAGAAGGCATTCATGGAAAAGTTCATATGCCCTCACAAGGAAGCTGCACCCCACCTTGCTGAAGACTATGCAACAGCTTGCAGAGGCGAAGTGCCCATCAGTTTCAGATTTAAATGAACCAGGACAGACTATGAGATTGGTGAACTGTGTATGGCACAATGAAGTGTTGGCTGACTTTGTGTAGTAAGCTGGTAATTCCTATTTCGGTGCTATTTACCTAATTGGAATACTGGATGTTGGTTGTCTACTCTATTAGACGCTTGTATGGTAGTTATATTCTATGTCATGCCCTATTTAACCAAATGTTTCCCGGTGGAACTACTTTGCTTGTGGGCTGTTGCACAAGAGGTCCATAATCTTGTGTGCGGTCAGGAAGGTCAACTGTTGGGAACCTGAATTCATACTTGCTTTACAACTTGATGATAAGCTGGTAATTCACATTAGTGTCTTTTTGCCTAACTAGATGCTAGTTTTCTGCTTTAGTATGTGTGCCACATGCTGTTTTGGTCGTTGCTAATGCCTGATGAAACTGATAATTTAATTCCTAAACTCTAGGTGTTGTTGTCCTTTAGTAATCAAGAAGCATCGCCTAGAGTCTCTGAAAATGGCAGCCCATGAATATATTTGTGCTTCCAGTTTCTATTTAGGATAATGCAAATTGGATGTGTGTGTGTGGACTAATTTTCTTTTGAAACCAGAAAGCGAAAGAAGTGCCCTTCATTTTCCATTAAATACATCCTTATGTTTGCTTTCATCCAAATTTTATGTACTTATTGTTCCATTCATTTTGTTGTATTTATGGTTCCGCCATATGCCAGTTAGTACAAAGTTTGCAGTCAGTGTTTTATGTCTAGATTATGCTTTATAAAATAATTTTCTGCAGGGTGTCTTTTCTAGCTTTTGAGTTTTCCTCTTATCCTTGTAAGATTGACTATCTTTGTTCCTAAATCCTTTAGCTGACTTTACTTTTGCTGGCTAAAATTTCCAACCTTCAAAATGTAACCTATTTGGGACTAAAGCATGACCAATAATGAACAACTCTCGTTGTTTACATATGTCATTGATTGTCAGAACTAAATCAAAGGATATAGCATGAACAAGTCTTGTGCTATCTCTACTATTCAGTTCTTTCTTATTTTCTATTGACTACGTACAGATAGATTTGGCTTGAAGTTATACACGAGGAGCAAACCTGCTTGCGCTTCCGATGCTAGCTTAATTTTGTATGGACACATGTCTCTGGCTGGGAATATCTCTTTATTTGTCAATGAGGTGGCAACATTGCTAAATTTGCAGTGTCCTTGACTTCTGGCCCTGTTCGCTAGTTGAACTGTCTTTATTAATGAAAATTCCTGTGTTTTGATGGGTATTTTCCTGTGTGAACTTTTTAATTTGTAGCTGAATTTTACATTTTGTTGTTGCACACTCGGTACCCACTCGGGCACACACTTGAATTGAGATAAACCTTGGAGAGCTTTCTGCACATCAACTCTGGGCAGAAAATGAATAAACCTTGGAGAGCTCTCTTCACATCAAGTACACGGGCAGCAGATGAATTTTCGCTGCCAAGTCTACATATATACTGGATACCGAGATGAGAGGCCATGCAGTCAACCACGGATTCCTCTCTACCTCCCTTGCCAAGGCAGATGAAGGTCCCCATCACGGTGGAATGTGTTCTACTTATCGGTGCTTAGCGAGTGGTGGCGGTGTTACCGATGCCCAGCTTGCTTGCGCTTTGCTTTGGCGAGGATGGTTCTGTCGTGTCTCCTCGGGTTGTAAGATTGTTGTAGATGTTGGAGCTACCTCTGACCTGGATGATGATCGTTTTATTTCTTTTGTAGTGCAGACGAGGCGAATTCATTAATTGAAGAGATGGTAGAAGCTTTGGTCATGAGCTGCAGCTGAAGATCTGGTCCTGCTTTGGGTCAGATGGAGCACAAGGAACAAGTTCAATGGGAGAAGCAACAGGATGTTCCCCAGCCATCCATCGGGTATCAGCACATTCAGGAATCAGAGCCAATAGAAGCTACAGGAATCTAGTGCCTGCCTGAAATCCCATGGTCAGCGCCCACAGATGATATCGACTGGGACAATGCAGCAAGCTAGGGTGGTTGCTGGAATGCCAGCAAAGTTTTCATACAAGTCTTAAATCTGAAAGATGTAGACACCAGAAGTACTATTACAAAAGGAACAGACCCACACACTTGCGAATACAATCGATCCCAGGAGCAGATAAATAGATTACCTGAGATTTTCAGTTTACAACATTATTATTATAATTATAACAATAATAAGTCCCAGGAGCGATTTGTTTAGTCACGCTGGCCTGGAGAAAAAGGTCTCATAGGAAGGATGGCGAGTGACATCGTGACGACAAAATGAATAGGGCTAAAAAGTTACAATTTATGATTTATTAGATCTAAAAAAGGGACCTTCATGAAATATTGGAGATGCGACACTGCAAAAAATGCAATTACAGATTTTCTGATGCTACATCATCTTCAGCCTCAACAACAATCATGAGGGACATGACAATCCACGGCCACATCAACTAAGACTCTTCCACAGCATATCAAAGACGAGTGATCCGTCTGAATGTATGTTTAACCCCTCGAAGAGACAGGAGAAACTATCAAAGAGTGGAGATGGCGAATCGAGGATCATCGCCTCAGTTGCTGCAACCTTCCTAAATGTCTAGCCAGTAAATGAAAGAGTGGAGATGTTAAGCCGTGGTTGGTGTTTGTACTTTGGGGATGTCTTGCACCGTCTTCTTCTGAGACGCCTTTATGTACTTCCAGCCACGTTTGTTCACTCCACTGATCTTTATCGGGGCCTCAGCAACTTGCACACCTGGAAGAGAAACCAGTTAGACAACCAAAGAAGAGAAATCTGGCGAAATATAAACCTGACATTGATAACATATGTCAGCTGTCAGTAAATTGACTATGCTTGCGGCAGGTTCTAACATAGTTTGAGAACCAGAGTACGCCTTCTGACTCAGCAAATCGCTGTGGCGGGATTGTCCGTTCTGCTTCCTAACAGTTTTTGTCAGACGAACCAGGCAACAATAACCATGCCGTGACTTTGCAAACAGCAATAGGAAAACCCTGATCAGGATTACAAGGCGGTTTAAACCATGTAATTTCCACCTTGGTCTTGACATATGGACGAAATAATAGCTTGGAGCAACTAGGGCAGCAAACAACTGAATGTTTCGGGGCAGCACTGAACATGAATAAGAACAAACAGTTTTTTGTAGACGAAAATAATGTCTCTAATAAAAAGATGTCGGTGTAACTTTTTCCATGTCAATTAAACAGAGACACAAATGACATACAAGTTTCATATTAATCAGGATTAAAACAAAACACCTAAGCTAGTGTAAGAACCATATCATCCCTGTACAATTATCACTGTTGATAACCTATATTATGTTCTAATGCGTGTGGTAGGTTTCTACATAGTTTGGGGACAAGAGTATGCCATCTGACTCGATAAGTTCAGCCGTGGCAGGTTTCTACATTCTGCTTCATAACAGTCTAGTTGGAAACCAGCCAACAGCAACAATATGTGACTTGTGCAAACAAGGAAAAACATGATCAAAGGGCCGTAAAAGCCACCTAGTTTCTATCCTGGTCTTGACATATGGAAAAAGAATAGTTTGGGCAACTGTGGGGCAGCAAGGAACTGAATGTTTTACACCAACTGGAAGCTCTAGATTCGTACATTGATAAAATCGAGGATAACAGGCAAAAAAAATCATCGATTGCCTGGCCTGACTTCACCATCTCAATCTCTTAATGATGTTCAAGATCGTACAAATTGTAACTGTCATCCGTTAAACCTGAAAAATTGTTACATGCACTAGTTTTTGTATTGTCCAGCACTATCTGCATACAGTTGCTATTTGATAATGACGCGTGTTTCTATTATCATTTCTTTTTTGGGCACATCAAACTACCATGCTCTAAAGTAGGCACAGCGAGTAAATTCTAGTTACACGGCCTATCCACATGAAATATTTAAGTGAGGAAACATACTGTTGCCTTACCTAAACTCACTCCATTGTGAAAATACCAAACTATCTGCATACAGAAGCAGTCTTACATCTAGCGAGTAAACTCATTTCTTTTTGTATTGTCCAGCACTATCTGCATACAGAAGCAGTCTTACATCTAGGGAAATTCATATTTTATCATTTCTTTTTGGGATAAGACATTACAGTGTCCCAGCAAACGTACCATAAGCTCTAAAGTAGGCACAGCGAGTAAGTTCGAGTTAAACTGCGTATCCACATGAAGTAATTGGGCGGGGAAACATACTTCTGCCTTACCTAAACTCACTCCATTGTGAAAATATCAAACTAATTATCCTAGACAACTACAAACAATTGTAAGACTGTTATTCAGAGTCAGAATGATCAGGCATAATCAAATGATTCCCAGCGAGACAAGCTGCAGACAAGCGGCATCTCAGACCATCACGACTGCAGCGACTGATGTCTAGCAGAAGCAATCTTACACCCAGGGAACATTCATGTTTTACCGTTATACATTTCTACACTCCACCAATCCACTAGTAAATGGGCATCGTTCAAGAACACTGCAGTGACATCTTCAAGCAGCGCCTCGTCTTACGATCTAGGGTGGAAATTAGGCAGGAGGAGAGAGCGAGGACTCACCGGCCTTGTGCCGAATCCCCCACGCCTTCCCGTGGCGACCATCCTGCAATTCGTACAGAAAATCACACAACCACACTGAAAAGTCATGGAAATGAACACAAGATACTGATTTGGTGCGGACGAGTTTGGTAGGGGGATGGATGGATGACCTTGTAGAGGTTGATCTTGGTGATCTGGTAGGAGACGTCGCGCCAGGTGGTCTTGGCGACCTTGTAGCCGACGCCCCAGTCGGGCAGGAACTGCACCACGTCGAACAGGTTCTTCTTCTTGGCCCTCTTCGCCTTGGCCGCCTCTCCCTCCGCCGCCGGGGCGGCAGCAGCAGCCGGCGCGGCGCTGGCGCTCAGGGCCCTCTGGGATGTCGGCGGCGCGAGCCCGAGGGACCGCCGGAGGAGACCGCCCATCGCCCTCTGCGCCATGGCCATCGGTTGTCCTGGATGGTGGAGCGTGGACGGGAGAGCCGGCGGCGGCGGCCGGCGGGGGGTTAGCTAGGGTTTTGCGTGGAGTCTGTTTGCCGGAGAATGGCCGGCGATAGGCTGGCTCGGTAGATCTGGGCCGCTCGCTGCAGCGTCCCTCGGAGTCTAGACAAAAGTACCACAAATTTTTGAAACAAGATTTGACGACTCTGAATAATTTTCAAAAGTTTATTCACTTGTATACTATTTTATACAAGTTTCTTAAAAATGCCATTTTTCGTTGTTAAAATGCAATAAAACGGTGCACGTACTCATAACATTTGTGGAACTGACTGGTTCTGTTAGTTATTTCCTAGCCGCTGAAGTCATTGGTTCCCAGATCTTCACCAGTGAAGTCGCTGGTTCCCTCTCCCTCCGCTTGCCACTCCGGCAACGGGAGGGAGGGGGACCTCGTTTCTTCGTCTAGTTGTTAGGTTTAGGGTCTGTCTGTTGTGGTGTGCCGTTGGGTGGTGGGAGCGGCCCAGGGGCAAATAATTTTGTCTCACTCTACTCCCACACCGAAGGCGACCTTCACGGTGGCGCCTCGGAGTTGATGACAATGTTTGTTTCCGTCTTTCAGATCGCCAACTTGGTCTTCTCGCCGTTCTTCAGATCTAGCAAGATCAGTTTCTCGACATGTAACTGGCGTGTGTCGTTTTTTAAGGCAGCGCTGGCGGCCGGGCAAGGTGGTTTTTCTGGAACGCGGTTGTTGGTCCGGAGGTGGTGGATCTACCGTTCTTCTGCGACTTCGTTGATGGGAGGCGACGGATCTTGGTCCAAGACAGCACAGGGACGTCCCCGGTCGACGTGCCACAACGACATGTGCCTCGCTGCGTGCAGTAGGCATGTTCATCGACTCACAAAGCCTTGTTGGCGATGGTTTTTTTTGTGATCTTGCAATGGTGGAGGCTCGACATCTCTTCCGGTGTCCGTCTCGGTGGCGCTGGATTTGGGTGGTGGCTGCTGACTACGGTGGATGCAGAAAACGCTAGGGATCGTTTTGTATCTCTCGATATTTTAGGTTTTTATCTGCAATATCAGGATAATCAGTTTATCCCGGTATGTATTTTAGTTTGCATGTGTGTTGCTTCATGTGACTTGATTTTCGATTAATGAAATACATGGTTCCTCTAAAAAATATTTGTGGAACTGACTTTGAATATCTTTTCCACCTATATACAGATTCAAGCCACTCCTTTTCTAGCCACTCTCATCTCGCCTTCAACATAAATTTCTTCTTTATAAGGATCGTAAGACGATCTCCATTTCACGAGAGTAGCTCTGAAACAGTTTCCTCGCAGTCATGTCCACCTTTTCAAGGTGGTCTCTATTGTAGCATATGTGGATCGTCCGATCTTCGATCTTTGACTTTTGGTTCTGCTGGTTGTTGCATGAAATTTTGAAAGGATATCAAAACATATTGGGTCTAAGTCTCAACTTTGTCCATTTAGGAAAAAATAGTTTGCCCGCTTTTTCTGTCATGTGTACTATTATCGAGTGACACATGATAGGAGGTGTTGAAGTACTGGATTGTCCAGCCCTCTTCTTTGGTTCAAACTTTTGGTTCTAGAAGGTGGCTCGTAAAACTTAACGGTCTCATGAAAGGAGCATTGTAAGTCTTGTTGTCCAAGCTCGTCAAATATTGTTGTATATGGAAAATCTGACCCGACCATGAGATATTTTAGATTCCACCATGAGGAGAAATGGTACCGAGCTGCTACATTACAGTGTAAAACTATTGTTTTCAGAATTACAAGCTTTTAGTGTATCTTATACCGTCTTTGACTAATTACCGATGACACCTTTCATTATAAGCAAACTATCTTCGGCGATAAAATTCGGGACACGAGAGGCAAAAGGTAGATTTTACGGGATTTCAACCAAATTAGAGTAAATCTTGTCTATGTTTGTATTCCGCTTCATATACATGAAAAATGGACTCTTCTTCTTGAGTTTCAGTGGACTAAATTGTGTTTTTATGCTCGATCCCGTTGGCGGTGTCTCCCAACTCTTGGTCGGCAGGAGCCCGGCTGGGCATCTGGCTGGTTTCATTTCAGTATCTGGTATGCATGTGTCAGATTAAAAGTTTTGTTGTGTTGATAAGAAAAAACTAGGATATTGGACAAATTAAAATAGTTGAATATATTTTATATTAAACTTGTATACTTTTGTGATATCGTATTTACAATCTTAGCAAGTATAATTTTATATTTCCTAGTTGTCATCTGTTGATGAATATGATTTATTATTCTTTTTCAACAATTATACCATATAAAATTAAAGAGTTCGCGGTGTGCTAAATTTAAACTATAGTTTCAATGTAAAAAGCTATCATTGGAATAATTTTTGGTAGTTGCGTGAAGAAAAGTGTATAGGTATATTTTTTTTGCGTATACGCATGCGCTGATGGGCGCTCAAGTTCATGTATGTTTTAACGTGGTTAAATATCATGGTAGAGATTCTAAAGCGCACTGTCTAACAAAATCATAAAAATGGCTTCTGGTGTATGCTTATGTAAGGATATTTATAGAAGTTTGTAGGGCATACATTTAGCCAATGGTAAATCAAGTAGGATTCAGTAGCAAGTTAAAAACAATATATTTGTTATTGAAATAACATGATTGTAATGATCACCGACGAATTCATACAGTTTAATTATCTGGTATGCTTGACTATGGCGCTTGGTAACTCCATTGCGCATGTAGCTTCTTTGCACACGGTAGCTTCATATGGCTCAAATTACACACTCTTGAGATTATTTTTGTGTCGTATGTTGTGTGATCTTCACCTCGCACCAAAACACCGAGTAGAAATAGTGGTAGTATCGAGACTTTGATCGTTGTACCACAAAAAGAATAAAAAAACTATTGTTTTTTACCATCGACCCGCGCTAAAGCATGTAGCAACTAAGGAACCCTAGTTTTTTTAGAGGAATTAACGGACCCTACTTAGAGCACGTCAGAAGCGCACATATTTGGTGCCATCGGACATGGATTTTACGATATTTTACCTTCTTAACAAACTTAATCGGTACAACGTTAGAATGGATAAAACTTACCCGAAGTTAAAAGTTCACAAAAAAATCGGTTTAATTTATTTTGAAATTCGACTCCTTTCATGGCATGAGCTAGTCGACGTTATCGTTAAACTGGATGGTGTCATAGCCTGTTACAGGTCCTACGCCATGCAGTCCATGTCGCCCAACGCCGCCATGTAATGTTACCATGGGATGTCATGCATAAAGGTAAGATCTCAAGAAAAAAAACCCGGTTAATTTTGTGTTGGCATTTTTCAGTATGGGTCTAGGCACATCACCTGAAACGAACCAAACACAAACACATTCAGGGGCAAAGCTCCTAGTTGTGAAAACATTATATATACGCGTGTTTTTTCTGCACAATTTGAATGGTCGTATGACTAAAAAACGGAGTCCGTATGAGAAAATTGTGCTTGTTTTAGTGACGAGAGCGTGTTTCATTGTAAGACAGGTTGGCGAGGCAGGTAACCCTCGTCGATCTAGCCCCGAAAAGTTTTGTAACAAACTAATGTGTTTTTATTGAGAGTCTTATTTTCTTGAGAACTTTTGAGAGTCATATGGTTTTTGGTTAGGTGGCATCTCGAGTTTGAATATTTGTTTTTGGAAAGTCGTAGGCAGCATCGATCCTCTTCGTTTTCCAGGGTCGAAGAGGCAGCCAAAACCCAAACAGCCACCCATACGGCGACCCTAGCTGACGTGGCATCTCACCCCATCGCCGTACATAACAGAACAGCGACCCAAGCCCGTCTCCATCTCCACCCTCCTCCTCCCCAGGCTCCAACGGCCAAACCCTAGGCCATTCCCCCTCCGATCCGGCCCGGCCGCCCGCCATGTCCGCCGCGCACCTCCTCCGCCACTCCCGCAAGGTCCGTCCCCCTCCCTCCCCCTCTCTCCGATCCGATCCACGCTCTCGATCTTCGTTACGCAATTGCGGTGCCGCCGCAATGTGGAATCCGTGGCGGATTGCGCTGGGTCTCGGCGCCAGCGGGGTAGTAGTAGCTAGGCGCGGTCTGCGGCTGCTCCGATCGGGAGGGAGATCCGATGCCCTGGCGGCGCGGCGCGGCGTAGCTCTGCTCGGGTATCGCGCGCCACCACGGACAGGGAGGGCCTGGCGAATTGTTTGTGGGAGAGAGATTCGTTTCTGTTCCGTGGGGTTGAGGCGTGCGGAATTCCGCGAGCATGGATCGGGCAGTTCATTTCCAAACCGTAGGACCAGAGGCGTCCACAGCTCGCTCGCTCCACAGCCGTAGATTATTTACTTTCTTCTGAACTGCTGGCTAAAACGTACTCTTGAACTGACGGCGCTCCTTCCGTTTCCCTTGTTCGTGCGAATGCACGGTATCAGTGTCGATTTTTTTTGTCTGCTCCTCATGTGACGTTGCCTGTGTCGGCTGCTTCACCGCACACACCTGAATTAGTTAATGCCCCTGTCACAGTGTAGCTAGTGACTGCTTCTAATCATGGGGATACATCCCCCGCATCTAATTATTTGTTGCTACATTGAGTTGTGGATACCCCATGCCTGACTCTCCCATTTCTGCTTTTGATTTTACAGCTGCGGAGCTTGCGGAACGTGGTAGATTGTGAGCGTTCTGGCCTTGCGCGCTACTTCTCTACTGGTTCTGGATCCTTCGCCGTAAAGGAAAATGGTATGCTTGTCTTTCTGGCTCCCCTTTCGCTGTTTTATCTTCATGATCATTGTTGACCATTGCTGTGCGTTCATTATCCATTTTGGAATTAAGTTGGAGATGCCCTGTCAAATAATTTACCATTGCTGTGCTTAATGATGCAGTTTTGTTGTGTAGAAGACCATTTGTGCCTTTTTTTCTCACTCAGCTTGTCGGTATAACAAGCAACAATTGACAAATTACAGGTGTCTAGTACATATACATCTAAACATAGACACATAGTTGGTTGTTATGCTTACATTTTTTTACAAATGGAAGATGGCTATGTAGATTAATTGAATGTGTCATTTTCGTTTGCGGTCATATCACCCTCTTCACTGTTCTTCTACTCCCACCAAACATGTTTCAGCTTACTGAGCCCTGTTATTTTTATATCACGATTTGATTTGTCATCTACCTTGTTTTGATGTGCCCATACTGTCTAAGTGCAGGAAGTAGCTATTTTTGTTTCTCTTAGACTTTACGTGCACATAGAGAAGTATGTCATGAATATATAATTCAGCGCTTCTGATTTATTTCTTCAGGTGTTGAGAAAAGAATTGGAGGCGCCAGATTTTCTCAGTACAAGCAACCTGGGAATAACCTTGAGACCTGCAAGGTTACATCCTTGTAAAATCTGCTCCTTAATTGAAATTCCTAGCATCTTGTTCCGATCTTCTAATTTTTCATTTTATGCTTTCAGGTGTCAGTAGGAGGAGTAAATGGAAGCTCCACTTTCAGAGGAACACTCACCAACCGTATCCCAAGTGGTGTTACTGGCCTCAATGGTTCATTGTCATGGTATAGTGTGATTTTTCTGTTGTGGTGCTACCTTATGTTTCTGTGTAGGAATGCATGAAAGATGACCACCTTGGAAATAGGAGAATGTGAACTAGAAATATTTGACAGTTCAATCCCTCCTCAATGACTAATATAAGCCATGAAAATTGAAAAACCCATTGTACCTTATAAAAGTCCCTTGAACTATCCCTTGGCACTTCTCAGTCATATACACTAGTTGTCTACTTCGTTGTACTAAAAGTATCTAACTAGTTGATGGTTGGATTCTTGTTCTACTGTGTGGTTTCTATTAGAAATGCTCGATGGCTGTACTATTTTCTTTTAGTTACAAGAATATGATCTGAAGGTGTTTTGTCCTTTTTCAGTGGGCGGGTCACCTCAGCAAGGTCTTTCTCAAGTAGTGCAGGTACTCCTGCTCTTGGATATTTGTATATGCCATTGAATCAGAGAACTTTATTCAATGACCAGAAATCGCTAATATTGTAAAATAGCTTGGTCTCTTGGCTCCTTCCACTCATATCTAAACATTACAATATAGTATGGTTTTTGTGCACATCTATTTCTATGTTAATTTTTGGTACTCTTTTGTGGCATATCTAAGTTTTTTTTTTTGCTTTGCTACAAAAGTTTTAGTATCTGAATTCTGGCTCCCATATCTCCACCATCGTTTTGGTTCCTGTATCAAATTCTCCTAGGACTCCAGTTAGTATAGCCCAAGCAAGGTCCCATGTTAGATGTCTTAACATACTGCTTGTATTACAGACCTACCACCACATCAGGAAATCGGGATGCCATCACTGTCTCCTACGATGACTGAGGTATTTGTTACCCAAAGTTATTAGTATGAACAAAATAATTGGAACACTTCAGTCTGTCTCTGTTTCTTAAAGTGACATATTGTATAACATGATGCTTGTAATCTCTGCAGGGAAACATTGCCAAGTGGGTGAAGAAGGAAGGTGACAAAGTCTCACCTGGTGAAGTTCTGTGCGAGGTTGAAACGGTAAGATTCTTCATCTGTAATGTTAGCTTTGATATTTTCAGCAAGTATTTTCTCACAGCTGCAGGAGAAGCTAAATAATATTTGGATGCATGTCTTCTGATTAGGATAAAGCCACGGTAGAGATGGAGTGCATGGAAGATGGCTATCTTGCTAAGATTGTTCAGGGTGATGGTGCCAAAGAGATTAAAGTTGGCGAGGTATATATTTACTGTCCAAAGAATATATATATATATATATTCATACACTATTTCACATTGGTATCATAAGCCTGTATGTTTTACTGATGTAATCTTGGTTGTATTATGTGGCCTATCCTGCCCCCTTAGATCATCTGTGTGACCGTGGAAGAAGAGGGTGACATCGAGAAGTTTAAAGATTATAAACCTTCGTCTTCAGATGCGCCCGCAGCTCCTTCCGAATCCAAGGCTAAATCTGAACCTGCAGAGCCAAAGGTGGAGGAGAAAGTGCCTGCCAAGGCTCCTGAGCCAAAGGCCAAAGGCCCCCAAAACCGAAGAAGCTTCTCGATCTGGCGATAGAATATTTGCCAGCCCCCTTGCACGAAAATTAGCAGAAGATAACGATGTAAGTCTTTATTTAAGCTAGTCTAGATACTTGCTGCTGGGACTCGCGCAATGCACTCAAATGAAAACATGAACGTGTTCTCTCAAACAGGTTTCACTGTCAAGTGTAAAAGGCACTGGTCCTGATGGTCGTATTCTGAAGGCAGACATTGAAGATTACTTGGGTATGCTCTTTTCTTCTTCTTCGATTGCATACCTTAGATTGATTGAAGGTTGCTTGACGAAAACCAGTCTTTCCTGCCTGTTGTAACTTAGTATGTACTGACTGCTTGAGTACATCTTCAGTATTGACCATAAGACTAACTGATTTAACTAGATCTCTTTCTGGCTATGCATGTGCTCTTAAATCTTAGTGTTAATGTTGATTTGGATGTTTTCCGGTTGCAAATCCCTGCCAGTGGTTGTTGACTTGCTCTTTAGTGGTGTTTTCTTGTTAGGTGTGAATTCTTAGAGCTCGTGCGAATTGATATTTGACACATATAACTGGCCATGCTTACACATTTAACTGGACATGCATATGTTCTGAGGTCTTATCTTTCCATTTGCACGCCAAATTAAGTTATTCTAGTTATGCAGAAGACAATCCACTACTTTCTGACGCTTCAAGGCTATGCTGCTGTTTGCAACCACATTACATCCATTTCAGTCTCGATAATTTACTTGCAACATGAACAGTGCATTTCATTTCATGCTTGCTTAAAAAATAGGAATCCTTAGAGCTGGGTTTGTTCTCCAGAAGACTATGTGTAAAGAACGGCTATGATGCATGATTACACGTTTCCCACTATCTGCTAATCATCCGAATCCCCCAAATGGAAGCAGTTTTGGGAGTGGTGGGGGTGTGAGTTTTTTATGAGAGGAAAAGGTTTAAATTAACTGTAGATAAAAGTTGCACCAGTGATATACATATCCATTATAAATCTATCACCCAGATGCCTAGAGTTGTCCAAACTGTTTTTTGTGCCTGTGTTCCCTCGTATCATGCACAGTATCGAAACCAAAAGTTTCAACAGATGGTTCGTTAACTTTTGCCTTGTTGTGATCTTAACTTCTGACTGATGTTCACGCTTTACAGATGAAAATCATTTGTAGTCTTCTTCATATTGTGCTTTACAGCTTAGTAGGGTGATCAGATACGTATCAGTATGCTTTATGCTTCATATGCGATACATGCTGTCAGATGCATATACATTTAATATCCTAGTTTGACCTCTCTGTACCAGGTTCTTATAAAAAATCAACTCCATGCTTTCGTACTTGCTGTTTTTTGGTCATGTTTCCTTTTCCGTTTCATTGCATTAGTTTTCTACTCCAAAATCTGTGCACATACTACATAGCAACTTTTTTTACCAGCATTCTAGCGAGATCCAAGTGAAAAGATTTTGCAGTGTGCTTGAGCCTGCCAAAGTTCTAAGCACATGCAGTCATGCCTTGCATGATCTGGCTTATGCTTTTCCTGAATTTATGTGAATCAGCTGAATCCAACCTGTGTCTAATGATTATTTTTTGCTTAACAAAGCTTCTGCAGCCAAGGGTGGCAAGAGCGAGTCTTTTGCAGCTTCAGGATTAGATTACACTGATATTCCCAACGCACAGATAAGAAAGGTATGTTTCAACAGCAAAGATTGCTGGAAAGACTTTGGTTGATCTTATCTGGCTTGTAGTGTTTTAACTCCTGTTCTTTTCAGGTTACTGCGAACCGCCTCTTGGCCTCGAAAACAACCATCCCACATTACTACTTGACAGTTGACACACGGGTCGATAATCTTATCAAGTATGTTTTTTCAGGCCTGATTTTGTAAAACATGCAATGGATCACTTTAGTACTCCGGTGCCTACATCACTTCTGTTTGTCTATAGAAGAGTTCCTCAATTTGTTCTGATGCAGGTTGCGAGGGGAACTGAACCCACTGCAGGAAGCTTCTGGTGGGAAGAAGATATCTATTAATGACCTTGTTATAAAGGTAATCATTTTCACCCCCTTATGCCTTTATGGTGCTTCTCACACGTATATTGTTTCTCTTATAAGTTCATATTCGGTTCATGTAGAGTCTTTGACCTCCATTTTTTAATTTACCTTTATGTTTTGCACAGGCTGCAGCGTTGGCTCTTCGAAAGGTTCCCCAGTGTAACAGTTCTTGGATGAATGATTTTATTCGCCAGTAAGTTCCCTGCAGCATTAATACCCAGCAGATCAATTGTATTGGCATGAAATGTGATATGACAAATCTACTTCGTATTCAGATACAACAACGTGAACATAAATGTAGCTGTACAAACTGAGCATGGATTGTTTGTTCCAGTTGTTAGAGTAAGTTGGTCTAAACTTGTTCAATATTGTGGATTTCATCTTCCTTGCTCTAACTTGGTTTTATGTTGCAGGACGCAGACAAGAAGGGACTTGGTACAATCGGTGAGGAGGTGAAGCAGTTGGCTCAAAGAGCAAGGGATAACAGCTTAAAACCACAAGATTACGAGGTATGGATTGCATAGGGGATGATGATAAGTATGAAATCAGCATCATTTTGTCCTTGACGATTTTGTGTTATATGTTTTAGGGTGGCACGTTCACGGTATCAAACTTGGGAGGTCCTTTCGGAATTAAACAATTCTGTGCTATCATAAATCCTCCTCAGTCGGCAATCTTGGCCATTGGTTCTGGTAAGAACTCAGTGTTACACTTCCACCATGTATAGCTAATTAGTTGCTCTGTAGGTTTGGCAAACCTAATGTAAGTCAAACCTACAGAGCAACCTCCAAAAATCAGGCCACCCTGTGCGTTGGCTGCTCTGTACTGAAATCTGCTAACGGAAGTCAAGTGCTTTGGTCAAGAAAATACTGCATGATCTTTACTTTGCCCTTCTGTATCATATTCATTGTTTCTTTGTAACTCTCAGTTAGTTTTGTACTAGATAGGACTTGCACTTGGACTTTTAAGGTCTCTGTGCCTTTTGTTTCTGTATTCTATTTTGTAGCATACGTAGATCTAGCTTCTGCTTCTATGATCCATTCAGTTTGTGTTTTCCACTGAGGCCTTCATAGGGATACATTGTTTACTTACCGTTCTTTTTCTTTTGAGCAGCTGAGAAGAGGGTGATACCCGGCAGCGCGGATGGTCAGTATGAGTTTGGTTCCTACATGTCAGTAACAATGAGCTGTGATCACAGGGTTATTGATGGTATGCTCTTAAATCTTAGCTGAACGACTGTTGACTCCCTGGATGCTCAGGGTGACAAGTGAACATTTGTTGACCAATATTCCGTCGTGCAGGTGCAATTGGTGCGGAATTCCTGAAAGCGTTCAAGGGCTACATCGAGAACCCGTCGACAATGTTGCTGTAAAGTTAGGAGGATGCAAAACTATTCTTGTCAAGTTGATGAAAATAATGCACAGAATGGTGCTGTCGTTTTACATAACCTCGGCACGGTCTCGTGGGACCTGGAACCAAAGAGCACAGAGCAGCCAACACCAGGGTGGCCTGATTTTTGGATCGGAATGTTTTCTTTTCGTACTCCCTTCTGTTTATTCCCAAGTTACGCTGTGGAGTAGGATCTGACTTACCATGATTCCCTGTTGAGCTCATTTTTGTGGGTTTTTGTGCCGCTGAGAAACTCTTGATTGTAGGATTTGCCATTTTTGCTATACATACGCAAACTTAACCAAGAGGCTCAGAAAATAGTCGGGAATAAAATCCATCCTGGACGAAACAGGAACTTTTGGCTCCTTGCTGTGGGTGTGATTACATTATTGAACTGTTCTTTGGGCGTTGTTGGATGTGGAGATTCTTTTTCCTGGTCGGTTTGGGATTCCAAACATTGTAAGAAATTGAAATCCTCCATTGTTTTTATTTTTCCATAACGACCAGAACCGTACGGTTCTGCGCAACATCAGCCAGATCATAGCTCTTGTTACATTGTTGTTTGAGGTCAATTTCTTGATTCACATGTACTTGACCACCAGGCTGCAGTTCATTCCGAGAGCGTCTCCCCAGGTTGCAAAGGATAAGAGCATCTCCAACCGGAGGCCCCAAAGCCGCCCTATACGTCTGGGTGGACAACCCAGACAGGGTTTGGGCCGAATACCAGCACCTAAGGGAGGCCCCCAAAGCCATCCCAAATGCCCGGGCGGTCTAGCACACCCCAAACCTAGCCCATATGTAGGGCGGGTTTGGGACAGCCCGGACGCGTCCGCCCCCTCGTCGCTGACAACGAGGACCTACCCATCCGCACCATAAATCGGACGGAACCCTTGCTCGGCCGGTAGATATTTTGCACACTCCGTCGGCTCCTTCTTCTAGCTCCGCTCCTCTAGCTAGCTCCGGCAGCCCCGCCCCACCGTTTTGGTCTCCCCACTCACCTGCCGTCGTCTGCAGTTGCTCCGACTAGATTTGGGACGTAGCATAGCTTCGTTGCGGCCGCATCTCGACGGATCTGGGCACATTTGGCCTACCATTTCCGCCGCCACCTCCGCCGCTCCCGGAAGAAGCCGTCGATCTTCCCTTCTCCTCCGTGACCATGCTTTCTTGGGAAAAGAAGGAGGACTCGGTCGGCTCCTACCCGCTATACGAGGAGAGCACCTCATCCGATCCGGTATGTACGAGATTTTGCCCACATTTTGAGTTTTTCCCAAAATTGTGCAGTAGGATTTGAGTTGTATTTTGTTGAAATGTAGGATTCACAAGTATGTAGTTGCAATATCCGTGGTGTGACATCCGAGTTGAACGCCTCCCTCCGAGGGAAGATGCTCATTTTGGAGGATTTAAACTTCAAAATAGAGGAAAAAGAGAAGATTGAAAACAAATTGGAGGAGGTTCAACGTACAAACCGGAAGTTGGAGGAGAAATTGATGAAGGTTCAAGAAGAGAATAAGAAAATAGAACAAGAAAAGATGATCCTAGAAGCTAAGAAGATGACAATGGAGTTGCAACTAGTGGACGTTGCCGACAAGTATAAGTGTAAGACGGATGAAAATCGGACAAGGATGAAGAACATCAAGAAATACGTCACAGAGAAGGAGACGCATCTTAATTATGCATTGGGAGCTATAGTTATCTTAATATAATTATAATTGCTATGTACGCTATTTCTTCGTGCACTAGATAGAGCTTGCATAATGCAAAAGGAAGCAGTTGCGTGGGCTGCATGTATTTGAATAGATAAATATGAGGAGTATGGTTGTTAGAGTACCACATAATGCAAAAGGAAGCAATTGCGTCCGTGGACAGTTTGGGGGCCAAATTTGGGGGCTCCGGTGGACACGTCCGTGGACAGTTTGGGGGCCGAATTTGGGGGCTCCGGTTGGAGATGCTCTAACCAGATTCCAAGCATATAAAACTGGTTGAATTCATCCGCTAGAGAAGTTCCCATCCATGTAGGTATAGTGTAGAGACTAACTCTTGCAAATAAGTTATGAGATCCGCTAGGGACGACGACGACAACCGAAGAGGCCGCGATGAAGGCCGCCACAGGTCTCTTGCTGGGCGCCTGTTCAGGAGCCGCTCCCGCGCCGCCACTGATGGCCGCTCCAACGACAACTCTGGCCGCGGCGCCACGACGACCGCGGGACGGACCGTGACCGCGACGGGGGCCGCCGCCACCTCTGCGATGAGCTGCCGCTGCTCGACCACCGCCGCATCGACGAAAGCCTGGTGCAGCGCCAGCTTGATGGCTCTGTGCTCCCGGCTCCGGGGTCGCGTCGCAAGGCGCGCTCTCCTTCGCCTCCGGCCAGCCTCCGTGGCTCCTCCAAGATCAGTCCT
This sequence comes from Poa pratensis, assembly GCA_947311845.1. Classification (NCBI taxonomy): domain Eukaryota; kingdom Viridiplantae; phylum Streptophyta; class Magnoliopsida; order Poales; family Poaceae; genus Poa; species Poa pratensis. The sequence continues at coordinate 5,506,871 of CAMZMU010000034.1, forward strand.
GGTCGTGGTCGTTCGCCTGGGCGTGCTGGGCGCCTTGCATCCATCGTCTTCCTGCACCCGGATGGTTCCCCGATCCTAGCTCCGGCGCAGCCTCGCTGCGCGGAAGGATCAAGTGTCTCGCCTCCACCACGCTCGGCATCACGCTCCATCGACAAGATCCTCTCCTGCGCTCGCTTCATCGACTTCACGCCTGCCGCTGCCACGCCTGGCTCCCCTCGCGACTTCAGCACCCCCTGTGCTGGGCTCGGGTTGCTGGACTCCCCTGACCCGATGACGCCGCTGCACGGGGGCGACGTCCAAGGCTCAGCTCTAGCTCTAGCTCGCACCCCGCCGTTCCCGCGTCGCCACCGCTCGGCATCTGATGCTGATGAAGGCAGCAACTTCAACTCCAGCGCCCACAACGCCGACGCCTGCGATGGTATGCTTTTCTCCAAGTGCGCCTCTCCACTGTTGCCTCGGCGAGCTTCTGCCTCGCCGCGCCCTGCTCCGCCGGTCAACCGACGCAAAACGCTTGCTGGTGTTTCAGGTTTCAACTTAGGCAGATCAAGTGCGCGTATCCAGGCAAAGAGAGGCCGTGCTCCAATGGCGGCTCTCGCGGAGAAGCTTCTCTGCAAGAGGCTGGGAATCATCAAGGAGGGTGACGCTATGACCGAAGAGGCGATCGCGCAGTTTGCGGCCCTCTTCCGCGGCAAGCTTCCGGCCATCGCGATCGCCGCCCTCCGCGCGCTCTTCAGGCTGGACTGTGACCTTGCTACTGCTGTCGAGGAGGCTCTCCTTGCTCATGGTGGCGTGACGGCGGTGGAGCTCGCACCCGAAGCTGAAGCGCCAGGCATGGCTGCCCCACAGGTGGTGGGCATTGCGGCGTCGGATGCTGCCGCTGTTGCTGCCGGGCCTGCTGCTCCCCAAGTGGCTGCCGTCTGAGCTGTCTTCTCCTCTGCTAATCGAGTCTCTTAGTTACTATGTTAGTACAACAACTACTGCTGCTTGCTACCGTGCTACTTATCTCGGATGCCCAGATTGTGGGATCCTTTGCTGAGACCTCATTTTGCTTCGATCGTGCCTGCATGACGATTTATCTGTTGTCTAGCTCCTGGTCTGTGGGAGTGTCAGCTTTAGCCATTTCCTGGGAACGTGCCCAGCCTGCTACTTTCGATCAGTTTGCTGTTACTACTACTACACCTGCTGCTCTGTTGCTTGATTCAAGCTTCCCTTGGGTCCTTTTGGTGCATCAATGAGTGATTACTATAGCATCGATATTGCAAACTGGAATGTTCGTGGCCTAAATGACCCGGATCGGAGAACTGCTGTACTGGAAACGCTTTCGGATACTTCCTGTCACATTGTTTGCCTTCAAGAAACCAACTGCAACTCGTCGACCCTTCTTGGCTGCCTCCATTGCTGGGTATCGCCTTCGTGGATTCGCCCAAAGGCCGGCGATTGGGACCAAGGGAGGGATTTTAATCCTGTGGGATCAAGATGTGGTTGACCTCTCGGACATCGATATTAGACCTTTCTCCTTATCGGCGACGGTTACCTCCAAGCGGGATGATGACACCTTCAAGATCACGGTGGTTTACGGACCTACAAATTACGCTTTGAAAGAGGACTTCTTCCTTGAGCTCTTGAGCCTTAAACCTCCCGCCGGCATAAAATGGCTCGCCCTTGGTGACTTCAACCAAATCCACCGCGCCCGCGACAAAAACAACAACAACATAAACATTGGCCGCCTCAATAGATTTCGGGATACCCTTATTGCTTGTGAGCTTAAAGAAATCCACCTCCAAAATCGACGCTTCACATGGTCTAATGAGCGTGCAACGCCCACGATGAGTAAGATTGATGCCTTCTTTTGCAACGAAGATTGGGACGTCTCCCATGATGATCACATCCTTCAAGCGCTCTCCTCCTCCCTCTCCGATCATTGCCCGATGCTCCTTGCCGCTTGCCGGGGTCCTAAGAAGCCATACACCTTTCGTTTTGAGTCCTTTTGGACCAAGATGCCGGGTTTCTCCGAGTTAGTTCAAAAGGCTTGGGCCGAGCCTTGCCCCCACACCGACCCGTTCCTCATCCTTCACTCCAAGCTCACTACCACCGGCAAGAGATTGAAACTTTGGAGTAGGGGCCTTTTCTCGAATGCCAAGTCGCAGCTTCACATGGCTCTCCTCGTCATTCTTCACCTTGACATGGCCATGGAGTGTCGTGTCCTCTCGCCGGAGGAGCATGACATTAGGGCTCGGTTGAAGAGGCGTGTCATTGGCCTCGCGGCGCTCGAGAGAGCTAGGAAAAAGCAACGCGCTAGAATAAACTATCTTCGGGAAGACGATGCGAACACCAAATTCTTCCACGCGCGTGTTAACTCGAGGAGACGAAAGAACTTCATTTTCAAACTTCGTCGGAACCATGGTTGGGTCACCTCTCATGAAGATAAGCAAGACGTCGCCCAACAACACTTCACTTCGACCATTGGGCATGGTGCGGCTAGGACCTTGAGCTTCAATTGGGACTCCCTTAACCTTCCCACTCCGAACCTCTCCGGCCTTGATGATGCAATTTCGGGGGAGGAGGTGAAGTTGGCGATCATGGCCTTGCCTTCCGATAAAGCGCCGGGCCCGGACGGCTTCAATGGCAAATTCTTCAAGTCTTGTTGGGAAATCATAAAAGGAGATGTTATGGCGGTTATCAATCGCTTCTCCGATCTTCGCACCAATAGCCTTCATTGGCTCAACTCCGCAAATATCATTCTTATCCCTAAGAAGGACGGAGCCGAGGACATCGCCGACTTTCGGCCCATTAGTCTCATCCATGGATTCGCTAAGATTGTGGCTAAGATTCTTTCGCTTCGTCTTGCCCCTCGCATGAATGAACTCGTCTCCCTTGCCCAGAGTGCGTTCATTAAGAAAAGAAGCATCCACGATAACTTCATGTTTGTTAGAAATTATGCCCGGTGGCTACACCGGAGGAAGAAGGCAACTCTCCTCTTCAAGCTCGATATCAAGAAAGCTTTCGACTCGGTCCGTTGGGAATACATTTTGGAGCTTCTCCAACGGCTTGGCTTCCCGCCGCGTTTCCGTGATTGGATTGCCGCGCTCCTTTGCACCTCTTCTTCGCGTGTGCTTCTCAATGGGATTCCCGGTGCTCCTATAAAACATGGCCGCGGCCTTCGGCAAGGCGATCCTCTCTCCCCACTTTTATTTGACATTGCCATTGACCCTCTTCAACGCATCATCCAAGTAGCCACGGACCTTGGCTATTTTCACCAACTCCCCGGGAAGGGCGCGCACTTTCGTACCTCCCTTTATGCGGATGATGCGGCTATGTTCATGGCGCCTTACCAAGCGGATATTTCGAATCTTGCTCGCATCCTTGACAATTTTGGTTCGGCTACGGGTTTGACTACCAACCTCCAAAAAAGTATTGTGGCTACGATTCGGTGTGATGGTGTGGATATGGCCAACATCCTCCTTGCCCTCCCGGCTACCTTGACAACCTTCCCTATGAGATACCTCGGCCTTCCCCTTAGCTTGAAGAGACTTGGCAAGGTTCACTTCCAATATATTGAAGACAAGGCGAAAAAGAGGCTTGTGCCATGGAGTGGCATCAACATCGCGGGGCGGAAGGCTCATGTTACCTCGGTCCTCACCTCTCAAACTATCTACCCCCTCACTGCCGTGGATGTTCCGGTTGAGCCTCTACAAGCTGTCCAAAAAGTTATTCGAGGTTTCCTTTGGGCCGGTAAAGAGAAGGCGACGGGTGCGAAGTGCAAAGTAAATTGGAAAGCGGTTTGTCGGCCTAAGACTTTCGGTGGCCTTGGCATTCTTGACTTGTCAAAATTCGGTAGAGCTCTTCGTCTTCGTGGCCTTGGCTTGAGTGGACGGCGCCGGAGAGACCTTGGGTTGGCTTGGGGAACCCGTGCAACAAAGGTGACATGGATTTCTTCTATGCTATGACCAAGGTGACGCTTGGCGACGGCAAGAAAGCGAGCTTTTGGGAGGCCCCTTGGGCCGGTGGGACTAGTCCTAGAGTGATTGCGCCCTCCATCTTTGCCCTCTCAAAGTGGAAGAATTGTCATGTCCCTCATGCTTGTTGTTGAGGCTGAAGATGATGTGGCATCAGAAAATCTGTAATCTCATTTTGTGCAGTGTTGCATCTCCAATATTTCATGAAGTTCTAATAAATCATAATTTTTAACTTTTCAGCCCTATTCATTTTGTTGTCACGATGTCACTCACCATCCTATGAGACCTTTTTCTCCAGGCCAGCGTCACTACAAATAGAGGCCAGTGTTGAGCTCCAAAGCGGGTTAACTTGGATTTATTATTGTTATAATTTATAACGTTGTAAATTAAATATCTTAGCTAGCTACACATTCATCATACCAGAATTGCAGCTTGGGCAAATCGCCAATTACAAGCACATCGACATCCGCTGGGATATCAGAATCCCACACATTCATCATACCAGAATTGCATCTTGCACCTATTTTAGCTAGCTCATGGGCTACACCATTCACGCCTCTCTTACAAGAGATGATGGACACTTAAAAACTAGTTACGACACTGGATCTTGAGGTCTTCAATGATCGCTGCAGCAGGGGAGAAATAGAAATCTGCGCCGGGATTATTCACTGCATTCATAACCAGCTGTGTGTCCGTCTCAAATACGACTCTTATCGCTCCCAAACTGGACGCCAGATTAACTGCTTCTTCCAACGCCTTGAGCTCTGCCATGAAGGCATCATGTATTCCGCTGAGATGACATGGCCTCGACCATGGGATTTCAGGCAGGTACTAAATTCATGTAGCTTTTATTGGCTCCACTTCCTGAATGCACTGATACCTGATGGATGGCTGGGGAACATCCTGTGACTTCTCCCATTGAACTTGTTCCTTGTGCTCCATCAGACACAATTTCAGCTTACGTAGCTGAAAGGGTAGCAGGGTATTCTGAGAACTTTCTATATACATTCATGAACCTCTTCCTCTGTAGTTGCATTTCAAATATATTTAGTCCATAGTAGTGAATGCCAGGAATAAAGCAAGTAATGGACTATGCAAGATCCTGCCTAGGTAGTTGTTTAGAACAGGTTGTAATAAAAATCCAATCATCTGTAAGTAACGTTAAGAAGTCATGACACTGCAGTAATCCATAAATATCACGCAGTAACCAATGAATGACCAGCTCTAAGAAAAATAAATGACAAAACAACCATACATAGTCCACTAGGATGACTTAATATAGCTACATTTCTTTCACAGAATTGAAGTGTGGGAGTAGACAGTCAAATATTGCAACAACCGTACTCCTGATCCTCAATGGATAAATACTCTGATACATATCTTCCTAAGATAATGAGCAAATATTTAAAGGAGAGGAGTATATAACATAACAACATGAGACCGACAACGATTACAACGAAATAGGGCAATGGCAAGTCTTCCTATTGCTTCAAACTGCCCAATAACATTAACTGTTGAAAATAATAATGCACCTTCTCAAGTGAAGAAATCATTAACGAAGTACCTCCACAGGCTGTTGCCTGTTTGGATACACCTATCGTACCATAGTTGATGTTGCTGTCATTCTCTACATTAAAACCATCTGCAGGTTGTCCAGTACTGAGAAGGCATAATGTTCACAAAGGTCACCCAGATATAAAGTGGCAGTGAGCCATTTTCTTCATGGTATCCACGCCGAACTGCAGCACCAGTCAAAAGGAGAAAGAAAACTGATTTAGGGAATTGAAAGCTGACAGTCAAATCAAGCAAACTGTTAAACTAAAATTAAGCAAAGCAAACCTTTTCATCAAATTATAAAGCAAGTATGATTTCAGGCCCCAACAGTTGTCCTTCCTGAACACGCGCAAGGTTTTGGACCTCTTGTAGAACATTCCAGAAGCAAAGTAGTTCCCTCCACAGGGGAACATTTGGCTAAATATGGCATGACCCAGAATATAAGAACCACCTACATCTGACTTCCACAAAGGACATTTTTATGAAACGAACATTGGATCCAAAATCCCCCATCTGAGCACTACTCTTATAAAACGAAATGAGCTTAGTTGATGCCATCTCTGAACAGTCTTTTACCCCATTACCAATTGATATGCATAAGCTTATTAAAAGTAATTTGTATAGCTTAACATTTGATGGTAAGTTTAATACTTGGGCTAAGCCTTTTTATCTTACCTCTTATCGTCATACTCCTTAATACTAGTGCTAGACAACTCCTCACCTATCCTTAACACTAGTGCTAGACAACTCCTCACCTTTAGCACCTAGGGATACATATGCTCTAATAGTCTTATATGACATTGATGGAACTCCATTGCATTTTTTCCTTCTCATGTATCAGTGGGTTATTTGTGAAACGGATAATGGACATAATGATAAAATAAGGGACACATAGATGTGCACATGAGATCTTTGCAAAGTTATCCTCCTAAAGAGCTCCACATGTGCAGTATGGTGCCCCATCGAATTCAATGAAATTAAATGTCACATGTACCATTTAGATTTTCAGTAGTCATGAAAGTATTGTTCACATGATGAAAATAAGATGCTTGCTCAAGTCCTATCTGATCTATACATTGAATGATTCAGGTAATCCATGTTGATTTTCCACCACCACTTTGTGAGACGACGGGAGCCATGCCAACTTGCCATTGAGAATATTGTCCTCTGTGATGAGAGTAAATGGCAGAAACAACACGTAACCAAATGGGTTTTGTTCTGTTGGATGTTTTCAGGCTTGAGGTGCATTTAAACATAAAAGATCTGTCCATGTATAACTTATAACGAAAAGGTATATTTGTTTTCCATGTCAACTCAAGAAATACGGTTTGGGCATGAACGTGCATGGCTGAGTGAAGAATTAAAACTACAATCAGGTATGTGGAGGCAGCTGTTCATCAGAATTCTCATATGATAAGTGTAAACCATATAATGGATATGATTAACAACCAAGTGTGAAGTGTTCAAGGGTCAATAAACAGATTCAGCTACAGTACATTCAACAGAACAAAAACCATTTGGTTACGTGTTGTTTCTTGCCACAGAGGTTCAGAAGTCCGTGCAGAACATATTGATGGGGATCCAAGAATGAACATACTCTCAATAGTTCCCATTATATAGGCTGAATTTGTACTAGACAGACTCGACAATTTGCTAAAAACATAACTATAAAATTCATTGTGGGAGAGGCTTTAACTAACTGGTAGAAAAATTTAACTGCAAAATATGATTGCAAGTATAGAAGATTAAATGACAGCCAAATCCAGGATGTGCTAGCTTTCCTAGCAGTCATACACAGAAATCCGACCTGAAGTGATTCAAGTTGATAAATTATGCACTAGAAATATGAACCATTTAATACACAGGATGTGCTAGCTGGAAAATAATAATTGTAGGATGTGCTAGTGAAAGTAGCGAACTGTTTAATGCGCCAGCAACTAACTTGGAAATAGAAATTTTAATGCAATGTGCATTGCAAAATGGCCTGATCTCAAACTCTATTGGTTCCAATATGTGTGTGAATAACATAACGAAAGGATGAAAGAGTTCATAACCAAGCCATGGTTTCTTATCTACTGAATGATGGCATTAACATATCAGGATTCAGGAATAAAAATATCAGTTTCATCACTCGCTAGTAACGACCAAACCAGCATCCAGCAAACATACAACAGCAAGCAACCAACACACAATTACCATTTTTCATAGGCCGCCCTTGGTTCAAGCAAATATGAATCTAGGAGGCACTTCCCCTCTGCAAGCGGTTGCATAGTCTTCAGCGAGGTATGGTGCAGCTTCATTGTGGGGGGATATGTACTTCTCCATGAATACCTTCTCAGTCACTGTGACTGCTGAATAGTAGGTCCTGTCACGATCTAGCAATCCATTTTCCTTGAGAAACTTCACAACACAGTAGCGGGGTTTGAGACGGCCCTCCAGACGAAGACTGAGCATTACCGGCCGATGAGCAATGTACGCTGGTTCCAACCCCACCTCAGAGATAAGGAATTCTGATTTGCTCCGCAACAATTCCTTGGACATTGCCAGCACCAATGGGAACCTACAAACAGCAACGCCCACCTCGGCATCCGACCAGCTGAGCATGCTCTTCAAGTACTCCACTCGGGCGGCAATCTTCTCCTCGCTGAGGAATGCGACAGCGCGCAGCGCGTGCCTGAACATCCCAGAGCCACGGGGCACACCTAGAGCTTCGGCGCAAGCCACCATCGCCTGGATGCGCTCCAAGTTCGTGGTGAGCAGCCGTGGCTCAGCGATGCACAGCTTGGCAATATGACAAGTACTTAGCCCGCACTCCCGCAGGAATTCAACATTTGGCTTCCCTTTATTCTCGATGTCGGACGAGAGAAGGCAGGAGTTTTTCTTGAGTGCACGGAGGAGGTTCTCGTATGAGCCGAAGAGCGACAGGTAGTATGACAGGTTGGAGACCATGCATCTACGACGGAAGCTGCCGGGGGCGAGCGAGACGAGGCAGGCGACCTCAGAGGTAGAGAGGCCGTGGCCGGTGAGCCCGAAGACGAACGGGGACAGAGTTTTATCCACGTCGGCGCAGAGGAGCTGCGGGTCCTTGGCGACGAGGGCGGCCACGTCGGCGCCGGAGAGGCCGAGGCCGGCGAGGAAGGCGAGCACGGCGTCGGGCTTGGAGGGGGAATGGAGATGGGAGAGCTTTTCGGAGGCCTTGAGGGCCTGGGCTCGGGTGAGACCGCAGGTGCCGACGAGGTAGTCCTCCACGGCGAAGCTAGAGTTTGGGGAAACGGCGGGTGCGGCTGCGGCGGCGGAGATGAGGCGGTGGAGTGGGGAGATGGGTGCGGCGGAGTTACCGGAGAGGAGACGGGCAGCGATGCAGCTTCGGAGGCGGAGCATCGCGCGCCGGCGGCGAGGGAATCGCCGGAACGAACGCCGCCGGTGGTGGCAGAGAGATTCGTGAAGACTGCTTAGACTGGTGTTTCTGTTCAGGGGATGAAGACTGTGGCCCAAACTCTTGAGTGCATTGGGCCTTGTCACTACAAAAAGCCCGTATTAGATTTCCTCAAAAAAAAAAAACTTGCGTTAAACTTTCAATCATCAGTAAATAATGCTTCATAGTCTCAGCGTTAACATGCACCTCCGATTCAAAATGGAGCTTTTTATGAACTAGTTCACGGATCAGTTTATATCCCACTGATTAGATTCACGTTTGAAATTATTATGTGCCTATGTTCTTTTGGAGTTTCCATGATCAGGTTTGAATATTTGTTGTCAAAATATTCTGAAAATAGGGGTGTTCCATCATGAGAGGAGTAGAAGAAGAGCGGCGGCAAGGGTGAACGAGCATGGATCATCAAGCCAACGCAAGATTACCTTGGATTTCATGTTTTAAACAGGAGTAATTAACGAAGTCATGAAAATCCCGATGGGGTGTTTCTTTCCTGGGTATTTTGCCCCGTACGACGAAACAAAGCCCTTTAGGTACGTCGTACTAGTTCGGTAAGTCTCCAGTGCGAGCACGCCCAAATCCGACTTGAACGACAATGCCACTGGAATCCGAGTTCGACCTGCATACAGATCTCAAGCCGCGATGGAAGGTGCTGCCACACCACACTTACGATACATGGAACTGGACTCCGACTCCGATCCATGCTCTGAAACTCCTACATATCTATATCTACATGCAATCCGGCCGTGATCAGATCCAAGGATCCATTGCTAGCTGCTGGGAACGATGAGTGACTGCGACTGCGACCTGGACTGCGGCGACATCGACTGCGGAGAGTGCCTCTGCCTGTGCTGCTGCGACGATGGCGGCGGCGACGCCTGCTGCTACGGAGGATACTCATCCTCATCCGGCCACCGCAGCAATTCATCCGGCAAGAACTGCTCGTCGTACGGGTGCTGGTGCTGGTGTTGCTTTCTCCTGATCATCCTTGCCGCGGTCCTGTTCATTATTACCTTGTCCGTCCGCCCCGTCCACGTCGCTGTCGAGGACGCCTCCCTCGCCCGCTTTGCCCTCGCCGGTTCCAATGGCACGGCCCTCGCCTATGACGTGTCCCTCGCCATCGCCGTACGCAACCGCAACTGGGCCATGCGCGCCAAGCCAGGTGCTGGTGCCCCGCTCGACGCCGACCTGCTCTTCGCCGGCACAACCTTCGCCCACGTCAGGCTGCTGCAGAGGAACTCGCATGGCATTCGGCCAGGGAAGGCAGAGCTGTACCACGTCGCGACCTCGGGTGAGAGCGTGCTGCTAGGGACCACCGGGCTGACGGAGTTCGTGAAGGAGCGCGCGGCGGGGGGCGTGTTCCAGCTGGAGCTGAAGCTTGTTGGTGATGTCAGGTACCCGCCGCACCGCGACATGCAAAGGCTGGAGGTCACGTGCCCGCTGGAGTTGCCTTTGTCTTCTGCGACCGTGGTGGCCAGGTTCACCAAGGTCAAGTGCATCTGAATGTCTGATCATGCATCATATAGCTCGACTCTTGAGTAGTCTTTTGGTTGTGTTAATCGGGACGTCCATTGCTGAGTCCATCTGTTACTGTTAGGCAGAATGCCCTCAGTCCCATGTCTGGATTTCTCAACATGCCTGCAAGAAGTTGCACAAGGTTTATCAGAAGATTTGTTTTTTGTCAGTGTTCCCCATAACCCATTTGCTACATATAGTTGTATCACATAGATATATGTTTTTTCACGGATAAATGCAATTGAGGACGCTCACAATAGATGCTACTACTGCATGAAAAATCAATTAAAGTGCAAAAAAAAGATGTCAGAGCAAGAGTTTTTATCCCCAAGTCGTTGCTAAAAGAACTCTGCTGATTGTGAAAGCAAGTTATCATGCAAGTATCAGGGTCAGTGTTGATAATTATAGCCTTTTTTTAGCAAATCTCCAAATGGTCACTGTTCTGTACTTGACTCGATGTGGTGGCATGTTAAACCCTATCTGCTGCCTTGCTGGGCATGCCCTGATTTCGCTACAGAATTGTGTATATCGACTCACATAATGGTTTGGATTTGCACCTCCTTGAATGGCTTAGCTTATTCATCTTTTCAAGTAGAATTATAAGATAAATCAGTTTAGTCTGAATGGGTTATCTAAAATATTTTGGTTGAGGTAACAACAGTTTGCTGGCACCAGCCACATGAAACCTCTTTAAACATGAGGGAAACTACTTACCAAGATCCATTTTTACATAGTGACGAAATTAAACAATCTTCAGTCCTGCAGCCAGACTCTGGTTCCTTATTTCTCCATGGTGAGGGTCACCAGCCTTGTAGCTAAAATAACAGCACTGAGTTAACATCAGGAAACAGAGACAATTTAGAGAATACCACAAAAAAAGATTTAGGATAAAATGACACGATGCACTTTGTCACTTTCTAACACACGATATATTTTAGTAGTATTTGGCTTTGATAGTGAACTAAACAGGGCATGAATAGAGCAGAGTGCCTCTTAGTCTTAACTCTTACCTGGCTTTCATGCTCTGGTCAATCTTCCCAGCTGCCAAGCGACCGCAACTCATCGCCATAGCCAACATAGGCAGCCCACAGCAGCCACGTTTCTGATATCGGTTGCATGTCTCTACTCTCCATCCTGCCCTCTCGCATGCCTGCCTCCCTCACCTGTGTCTTCCTGTAGCCCTAAGAACTTATTTGAAACCCATTCAAACCCAATGGAGGTTATCTTTCTCTAGTAAACTCAGAAGATTGAAGAAAAAGATCAGGTAGGCACCTGGTACAACAAGGAGATAGAATCGACATCAGGCATGGATTATTATAGTTATCTGGTAAGTGCTCACGATTTCAAAAGGTATACATTACAACCTGACAATCGCACAAAAAGGGCATAAATCCCAATGCACACTTGGAAATATACATAAGAAAAGCAGCACCTAGTCAAAGGGATTATTGCTTGCCATGAGGAATTGCAGGTGCATGCATACAGATTCCTAAATCCTGCCGTTTAAGAGAATGGTAATATAGCAAGGAGGACGATCTTGCAAGACAGCCACCATGCCACGTGACATTAAATGTATGATAATTCAAAAATGCCCACAAAATATCTCTTGAAGTAAGACTCTTACTGAAATCCCAACAGCAAAACTGCCTGATTACCTATTGACAGTGGACCTAAAGGTCTTGGGCATTATAGTGAATCAATGGACTATCATATATGAAGGCACTGAATTTTGCAGAAAATATTGAACTGTGAAGCATATTAATGCCTAGATGAAAAATGAGTTGTGAAGCCTACAAACCAGGGAAGCAAAACATAATGTTCACAAAAAATTGTTAAATATGCAGAGAGGTTTTGCAATCTGTTCACGGTACAATAAAATTCTAGATCATGTCATCGACTATCAGATCTGACATAACCAATTTTTAGTACAAAGGCCAGCAGTACAAGCTCTATATAGTTGTAAAGGTATATGAATAAACAGCTGCAACCTGTATTAAATAGCTCCGTAAGGTACTTGATCACAAAAAAGGAAGAAGAAACAAATATACCTTCTAAAACGTATCACACAAACCTCATTATTCTCGTTCCAATGGCAATCTCCAAGATGGAAAATAACTAGGTCATCACCTTTGTCCCTGTTTGCAGTTATAATAGCCAAATTCTCTTCCCAGTCATCCAGCATGCCATTAGGACCTAGGCTGTCCAACAGAACCACTGAGTTACGAAATCATCATGAATTAAGCAGAAAATCAGGAAAAGGGTTCAAAACTGGACGTACTGGTACATGCATCATCAATGTAGTAAAAAGCCAGTCATCTCTAAGCAACATTTAGAAGTCATGACACTGCAGTGATCCACAAATATCACTGCAGTAACCAATGAATCACCAGCTTTAAGAAAAATAAAGGACAATAACCATACATACCCCAATAGGGTGACTTACTAAAACTACTTGGCTTATTTCACAGCATTGAAATGTGGGAGTAGACAGTCAAATATTGCAATAACTGTACTCATGGTTTCCTCAACGTATAAAAATTGTGATATAGATCTTCCTAAGATAATGAGCAAATATCTGATACAGAGGGAGTATGTAACATAAAAACATGCGCAGACAATGCCAACAAAGAAATAAGGTAATGCCAAGTCTTCCTATTGCTTCAAACTGCACAATAATCATTAACTGTTGAAAATAATAGTGCATCTCTCAAGTGAAGAAATCATTAACTAAGTACCTCCATAGGCTGTTGCCTGTTGGGATGCACGTAGACATACCATAGTTGATGTTGCGTTCTTCTATTCATTAAAACCATCTGCAGGTTGTCCAGTAATGAGAAGGCATAATGTTCACAAAGGTCACCCAGATATAAAGTGGCAGCGAAATAATTTCTTTATGATTTCCACGCCGAACTACAGCACCAGTCGAAAACTGATTTAGGGAATTGGAAGCTTACAGTCAAATCAAGCAAACTGTTAAACTCAAAGCAGAGCAAACCCTTATCACCAAGTTGTAAAGCAAGTACGACTTCAGGCCCTCAACAGTTGTCCTTCCTGATCACGCATAAGATTTTGGACCTCTTGTGCAACATCCCACAAGCAATGTAGTTCCATCCACTGGGGAACATTTGGCCAAATATGGCATGACGCAGAACATAAGAGCTACCTACATCTGACTTCGGCAGGGGATATTTTTTATGAAACGACCATTGGATCCATGAAATCCCCAATATGCACTACTTCTCTTACAAAACAAAAAGAGCTTAGTTGCTGCCATCTCTGAACTGTCTTTTACCCTTTTACCCATGGATATGCATAACCTTATTAAAAGTAATTTATTTAGCTTAACATTTGGATGGTAAGCTTAATACTGGTGCTAAGCCATTTTTTTATCACTAGTGCTAGACAACTCCTCTCACCTTTAAGCTCTGAGTAGCACCTAGGGATACCGATGCTCTAGTAGTCTTATATGACATTTATGTAACTTATCACCCTTGCATTTTTGCCTTCTCATGTATCTATGGGTTATTTGTAAAAAGGGCAGAAACAACATGTAGCCACATGGGTTTTGTGCTGTTTGATATTTTCAGGCTTGAGGTGCACTTTCAACATAAAAGATCCATCCATGTATAACTTGCAACGAAAAAAAAAGATCTGTTTTTCACGTCAACTCAAGAAATATAGTGTGCGCATGAACCTCATGGCTGCATTGTGTCGATGCCTAGCGAAGAATTAAAACTACAGTGAGGTATGTGGAGGCAGCAGTTCATCAGAATTCTCATATGACAAGTGTAAACCATAATGGATATGACGAAGAACCAAGTGTGAAGTGTGAAACAGCCAATAAAGAGATTCAGCTCCAACACATTTAGTTAAAACAATCTAGTTCTTGGCACATAGATTCAGAAGTACGTGCAGCATAATACAGATGGGGATCCAGGAATGTACATACTCTCAAAGTGTCAATACTTCCCACTGGATGCTGAATTGGCACTAGAAAGACTCAACATTTTTTCTTTAAACATATAGGTGGTATGTGGACTTATTTCCCTGAACTGATAGCATCTTGACAGATCATGCACTATAAATATGAACCTTCTCATCTATGATGAGAGTAACTCTGTGCTCTAAGCTGCGTTCTTCTACTAATTTCGTAATCTCAATGAGGAACAGCATACCACTTCTATCAATTGCAGGGAGACCTGGATAATGATAGCTTTATGATGTGCCAGTGAAAATAATAGAAGTGTTGCAATTCACCAGTAACTAATTTGAAAACAGAAATTTATTAAATAACATGGCGAGAGGATGCACAAGTTCGTAAGCAAGCCATGGTTTCTTCTCTACTGAATGAAGACATTAACATATCAGGATTCATAAATAAAAGTATCACTTGCTAGCCACTACCAAACCAGCATCTAACAGAGATACAAAATCAAATAACCAACACACAGTTACCATTTTCATAGCCCACCCTTGGTTCACGTAGACCCGAATCTAGCAGGCACTTCTCCTCTGCAAGCGGTTGCATAGTCTTGCTAACCATCGAGCCTCAGATTTTACGCTAGAAGATTTGCTACAAATATAATTGTGAAGTAATTGCTGGACACTTAATTAGTGAACAGGATGGAATATCTTGCAGACTGCAAATTTGGTTTACTTGTAGATGATTAAAATGACATTTCATCAATAGCACTCTAAGGTGCCATCTACAGGTTGTGCTTCCCCAATGGTCAATACAAAACTATGCCAAACATAGGCAATCTGACCTGAAATGATTTCTACTTGACAGCTTGTGAAATAAAACTATGAACCTTTTCATATGTGATGAGTATATCTCTTGGTTCTAGGATACATTTCTCAACTGATTTCTTTGTATTGACAGAGAAAGCTATGCCACTTTTATCAAATGCAGGGACAGCTGAGAAATATTAATTTTATGATGTGCTAGCAGAAATATAAAATTCTTGCAAACCACCATCTAAACTGAAAAAAAGCATTTTCAATGCAGCGAAAAATTGCCTGACCTCACATTTTCTTTCTTCCAACATGTATGCTAGCATGACACGAGGATGAACAAGCTCATAGCCGTGCCATGCTTTCTTCTGTACTGTAAGTTGACATGTACATACCAGGATCAATGGAGGAAAATATCATTTTCATAAATCAACAGCAGTTAGCAACGGCGAAAGTAGCATGTAAGAGACATACAATAGCCGACATCAAACAACATTGTCAGACAAAGAACAATGAGGCATGAATTACCGGCTTACAGCGCAGAGCTAAATATTTGTTGTGCCATCTGCAGTTACCAAATTCCATACCTATTATTGGTTCATGTAAATCTGAATCTAGGAGGCACTTCCCCTCTGCAAGCGTTTGCATAGTCTTCAGCGAGGTATGGTGCAGCTTCATTGTGAGGGGATATGTACTTCTCCACGAATACCTTGTCGGTCACCATGGCTGCTGAATAGTAGCTCCGGTCACGATCTAGCAATCCATTTTCCTTGAGGAACTTCACAACATAGTACCGGGGTTTGAGCCGGCCCTCGAAGCTATAACCGAGCAATACCGGACGGTGAGCAATGTAGGCCGGTTCCAACTCGACCTCGGAGATAAGGAATTCCGATTTGCAGCGCAGCATGTCTTTAGACTTCCACAGCAACGTTGGAAACTTACAAACAGCAATGCCCACCTCAGCATCCGACCACCCTAACGTCTTCTTCAAGAACTCCACTCGGGCGGCAATAATCTCGTCGCTGAGGAATGCGACAGCCTGCAGCGCTTGCCTGAACATCCCAGAGCCACGGGGCACGCCTAGAGCTTCCGCGCGAGCCACCATAGCCCGGACCTGCTCTAGGTTGGTGGTGAGCAGCCATGGCTGAGCGATGCACAGCTTGGCAATGTCACAAGCACCTAGCCCGCACTCCCGCAGGAGCGTGACATTGGGCTTGACCACCTTGTCGGGGCAGCGTGCGAGGAAACTGGAGTGCTTCTTGAGTATCCGGAGGAGGTTGTCGTAGGAGCCCAAGAGCGAGAGGTAGTAGGGTAGGTTGGAGACGGTGGGTCTACTGCGGAAGCAGTCGGGGGCGAGCGAGACGAGGCGGACGATCTCAGAACGCGACACACCCAGCCCGGTGAGCCCCGCGACGTTGGAGGCCAGGGTTTTCTCCACTTTGGCACAGAGTAACTGTGGGTCCTTGGAGACGACGGCGGCCACGTCGGCTCTGGAGAGGCCGAGGCCGGCGAGGAAGGCGAGAACGGCATCGGGCTTGGTAGGGGTCTTGAGGTGGGAGAGCTTGGTGGAGGCCTTGAGTGCCTGGTCTCGGGTGAGGCCGCAGGTGTCGATGAGGTAGTCCTCGAGGGCGAATCGGGGGGCTGGGGAAACGGCGGGTGCCGCGGCGGAGAGGAGGCGGCGCAGAGATGCTATGGGAGAGGTGGAGGGAGCAGAGGGGATGCGGGCGAGGATGCTGCGTCGGAGCATGGCGGCGCCGGCGGCGAGGGAGTGGGGAACGAGAGACTCGAATCGTGAAGATGATTTGCTTCTGTGTCGGTCAACCTTGACGACGACCAAGTAGACCCCACGACCTCTGAGATCCACCATCCATATGGATCCAACGGCCACGAGTCCATAACTGAATGTCCATGTTCAGTTTTCTGCTACGCGGTCTGAATGTTTCTGCCCGAATTGCTGCTGGGATCGTGGCTGATAGCTCGGATGCGATGAAGCTATAACTTCTAAATGATGTTTAGAAATTTTGGACGAAGTAATTTATGAAAGTTCTGAAAAGTCGGAGATTATAGTGGATTTCGAAATATTTGGTCAAACCAAAATATTTGGAGGCAGACTGCAAGAGTACACAGATTGTTTTAGAGGCCACAACATTGCTGGGATGTTCAAAAAATCATGTTCACCCCTTACTGATTAGTATAAGATAGCAATGATCCTGCTAGACGGTTTACCGGCGCCTTCTATATATAGAAGCCTAAATGTTTTACACCAGTCAAATTTAGCAATGCTGGTACAAATCACATTATATTTCAGCAAATTAAGATGTGTTACATACCTACTCCGTTTCTAAACAAGAAGTTCAAAATTACACAATCATTCGTGCAGCAGAGTATCACGCCGTAACAACGAATCGTTACGCAGGCAACCACACGACTGCTCTCACGACCATGGCGGCTAGGGGCGAGTCAGCGCCGCCGCCGGCCTGATCTCCTCCTGCAGGCGTTCCCTCCAGCCACTGCGAGCAGATCCGAGCTCCCCTCGCCGTCCTCTCTCCATCACGCTGCTCTGCTTCCCCCGTCAGGCTCCCGCAATGGCGGAGGCGCCCCCGTCCTCCCCACCCACCACCGGCCGCTTCCGGCGGCGGCCGCTCCGGCCCCGTCGTCCACCGTCTCCCTGCGCCCCCACCAAGTCCCCCCACCCCCGCCTGCCGTGATTCCGGCCGGTTTCACCCCCCGCGTGGTGCTGCTCCCGCAGGAACCGCTGCGCCCCCTGCTCCGTTCCGAGGTCGTCGGAGAGCTCTGCTCCCTCTCTGTCGACGAGGAGCTGGAGGAGATGCCCGTGTCTCCACTGGACACGGCAGCAATGGAGGCCCCCGTGCTGGCCGCATGCTCGCCCCGGCCGCCATCTCCTCAGGTTCTGCCTCCGGTCGTGCTCAAGCTGCAGGAGCCGGGGATGGCGAAGTCGCCTGCTCTGGACATGGAGCGAAGCGAGCTTCCTTGGCAGGAGGTCTGCAACAAGCGGCGTCCGGGGCTGAACCTGGCGCCCCCCTCTCCTGCTCGCGGCGGCGAGGACCGCGCCGTGGTCTTTAGGCGGCGGGTGCATGGCCGGTGCTTCCGCTGCCTGGCGCCGGACCATCGCGTGGCGGGCTGCTACGGTGACATCCGATGCCTCTCGTGCAACTGCTCCGGCCACCGGGAACGTGACTGCCCGCAGCGTTGAAGAACAGCCAAGCGCCTCGCTGCTTCAAGCTCCCTCCTCCCACTCGCCGTCCGGACGGCTCCTGCTCTTGGGCTGAGGTTGCGGCCGCTCGCTCTGCCCCTCACGCCGGCGGCTGTCACCAAGAAAGCTTGCCAAAGAAGATGGACTGCGCTGCGCCTGCTAGCCCGGCTGTTCTGGTTCCGTCCGACGTGCTGCAAAAACTCGAGGAGCAGGCGGCTCTTTTGCGGGCTGGGCAGGAGCAGGCGACGTCGTTGCGGTCAGAGCTGCAAGGATTAGTCGTGGCTCAGCTTGAGGAGACAGTCGCGGCTCAGCTCAAGATTCAGGAATCTGTGCAGGGTTTGATGGAGCGTGTTGGGGGCTTGCTGGATGATACGTCTCCAACGTATCTATAATTTTTGATGTTCCATGCTTGTTTTATACCAATTGCTACATGTTTTGCATCTACTTTATGGCACTTTTATACATTTTTTGGGACTAACCTATTAACAAGATGCTGAAGTGCCAGTTCCCGTTTTCTGCTGTTTTTGTATTCCAGAAAAGCTAGTCGGGAAATATTCTCGGAATTGGACGAAACTTCACGGACATCCCTATTTTTCCAGAAGACACCAGATGGAGCGAAGAAGCAACGGAGAGGAGCCACAGGGGCCCCACACGCCACTAGGGCGCGCCAGGCCCCTTGGCCGTGCCCTAGTATGGTGTGGGCCCCACGGGGGTCGTCAGCCGCCGCCCTTTCGCCTACTTATTCCCCCCGAGAAAATAACCCTAAGGGCCCGAGCCATTATCCACGAAAAGTTCTAGAGACGCCGCCGCCGTCAACCCTAGCTCGGGAGGGTCCAGAACCTCTTCCCGGCACCCTGCCGGAGAGGGGAATCGTCACCGGAGGCTTCTACATCGCCATGCCTGCCTCCGGAGTGATGCGTGAGTAGTTCATCCTTGGACTACGGGTCCATAGCAGTAGCTAGATGGTTGTTTCTGCTATTTGTGCCATCATGTTTAGATCTTGTGAGCTACCCTACATGATCAAGATCATATTATTGTAATGCTACATGTTGTGTTTGCTGGGATCCGATGAATATTGAATATTATGTCAAGTTGATTATCAATCTATGCCCTATGTTATTTATGATCTTGCATGCTTTCCGTTACTAGTAGATGCTTTGGCCAAGTAGATGCTTGTAACTCCAAGAGAGAGTATTTATGCTAGATAGTGGGTTCATGCCTCCGTTTAATCTGGGACAGTGACAGAAAGTTCTAAGGTTGTGGATGTGCTATTGCCACTAGGGGTATGATGCATGTAAAATGCATACATGAACTTTGCATTATTTTATTCATATTCCCATCATATTTGCATCATATAAGGGTTATATCATTGATTTATAATGATTTTGGGAATAATTCACAAGTTCCCCTATTTTTCTGGAATTAACCCTGCGCAGGCAGAAAACCCTATTTTCTATATTTTGATGTTTCAGGGACCCAAACGACGTCCAAATGACTTGCAATTTTAGGAGCATCAATATTTGGAAGGAAGAAGACCTGGGAGCGAAGGAAGCAAACAACCGGAGGTCCGAGGACCAAAAGCGGGGGCCCACGCGGCCACAGTACCAGGCCGCGTGGGACCCACCAACTTGGCCCTCGTGGGTCCGTTGCCGTCGATCTTTCTTCCAGAAGCTTCGTCTTGGCCTAAAACCGACTATAAAAATAGTCCCCGAGGCTCTTCGGAAGGGAGCGCCGCAGAAACACAGAAACACCGAAACAGAGATCAGGAGCTGCAGATTGGAGGGGGAAAACTCCGGCGGGGCGCTGCCGGAGAAGTCTCCACCTCCTCCAACGACATCTCCATCGACTCCATGATGAAGAGGGAGTAGTCCACCCCTGGACTATGGGTTTGTGGAAGTAACTTATGTATCTCTCTCTCTTGTGCTTCACTAATTAGCACCGTATGAGCTGCCGAACATGATTACGGTCACCTATGTAATACCTTTGTGGTGGATCTTTATGAGTTAATATATGTGTGAGATTGCAATTGTTTTACTTCAGTTATGAAAGTAGATGCATATTATGTACCCCGTTCTTGTTTACTTGTTTTGATCAAGCATGTTTATGAGAGCGTGTGAGGGGGAATGTGTGCATTAGATGGAGTAACGGGGGGGGTGGCTAGTGCGGTGAACGTGAGAGAAAGTTCCGCGATCCACTTCGGTGTTTTACCTTACTTTGTTGCCTCACTAGGGATAAAAAGAAATACCTTGCTACCGGAGATGTGGGTGTGACCATTGCCACTTCTCCATGACTAGATCTAGCATGTTCTTATTTCAACTTCATGTCATGAAACTTATTGCTATGCTCTGATTTATCTTAATACTAAGGTGTTATGATTTAGTTCGCATCTTAGTGGAGTATAAGAGAGATTAATAACCAAAAGATCTCTATGTTAGGACGTGATGCTCATATGATTATAACTTGTCTTGACACTTTGTTGCAATCTCATATGTTAACTTTTGTGTTCCATTGTCCACCACATCATTAAAGAGAGAGTGCATTTGTGAAACCATGAACCCCGGTCCATTTTTAATCATAAGAAACACCTTTCCAACAACTTTAATCCACTTTTCATTTTCAGCCATAACTAAATCCGAAAATACAAAAAAATACTTTTCCATCTTGCATTCATCATATAAAACCCAAAAATATCATTTATCATTACTATCATCATCCTTGCACATTTTCTTTGCATGTTTATTTATTGTTTTGTATTATCATTCTCACACCTTGTGCTGGACAACCACTTGGTGAGGTTGAGGGCACAAAACAATTTATCTTTGTTTGCAGGTTTCCAAGGGAAGGATAAGGAGGTAAAGCTTCCACTACTGATTCCCCGAGAGTTTGATATAAACCTGCGAGTCACCTTCGTGGGGAAAACAAGTCTTGCCCGTACTACACACTCTGCTATTGGGGTCTCAACCTACGCCATTTAAAGGGCTATCAAGACTTATTTTCTGGCGCCGTTGCCGGGGAATCATTGCTGAAAGTTTTATCCAAGGGTATCTCACAACAAGTCAACTTCATCATCAAGTTGTGGAAACACCTAAGCTTGGGGAGGTTGCACCTACGTGAGCACCATCTTATCCATCTTTACTTGCAAACCATTTTATTTTGTTTTGTTATTGTCTTGCATTTTGTGTTGCATATTTTATTTTCAGTTTTGCATAAAAAAATTAAAAAACCCATAGAAACTAGTGTTGTTTTTAATATGTATGATAAGCTATGGAGAAACTTTCTGGAATGTCTATGGGTAATGATTATTTTAAAAGGTATGCCACCTACTCTGAATATCAATCAACCAAAGAGGGGAATAGAGTGGGTAAATTTCTTAAAGCTCTTCACAAAATAGCTATCCAGTTTTGTGAGTTACATGGTATAACTTGTTGCAATAGAAGAGTTGTTAAACATTCCCACTATCAATGCAAGTCTAATAGTGATCCTATAATTGCTTGTTATCGTGAAGATTAATGTTTATTGTTTTTGATGTAATCTGAAAGGAAAAAACCTCTGTTTTTTTTACCTATTATTATAAAATCTACACCGTAGGGGTTTCCCCTACGGTAACGGCGTCAAAAAAAAAAAAGATGAATGTTTATGCCCTGATATAGAACAAGTTGAGAAATATATTGCTTATGTTGGAGCCCATGAGATAGACTCTCTTCTTGATAAATTTCTTGCAACTAGTCATGTAGCTCGTGAAATGAAAGGGCAAGTTTCTATTATTCTCCAAATTTGCAAAAAAGAATTTAGTGATAATGTTTATGTTAAAGAAAGAATTCTTGCTGCCACGGAAGCACTAACATTTTGCAGGAAGAGGAGGATAAGAACCTAAGCTTGGGGATGCCCGTGCAACCCCAAGAGGATGATAAAAACATAAGCTTGGAAGAGGAAGTATGTGAAGAGGAGATTGAAATGGATGTGTTCCAACCTAAGCTTGGGGAAGAATTGGATCTCCAACTTCACCATCAACATTTGATAGTAGCACTCAAACTCAAAAATCTTTTGTTATTTATGAGAATCCATGTTATGATGATGTGAAACTGAAAATGCTATGGTCCTATATGATAACCCATGCTATTATGATGAAACTAAAATGCTCCTTTACTTTCTATTAATGCAACTAGTGAACTTATTGATGATAATGAGGAGTATTGCTTAAATATGCTATATGATAATGCTTTAGATGATGGTCCTATGCTTATTGATAAACCTCCATGTTTAGTTGTTACTAAATTATGTGAGGATAAAAATGATATACTTGCTGTTTGTGATAGTGCTCTTACTCATGAGAGTCCTACTTGTTCTTAAATTCTCCTACTACACCATAGAGGAGAAATTTGCTTATGTTGAGAAATACTTATGTGGTTTGCAATTATCTTTAGTTCCAAATCTTTGTTGCAACCATGATATTAAACTTGATATTGATCTTATTAACTATTTTGAAAGAGGGAAGCATGCTAATGAATTCCAAAATAAATTTAATGATCCTCTTTATGTGCCTAAATTATCTAAGTTGAATGATTCTTGTGGTTATATGGTTGAATTTATTTCTACTACTTGCAACTATTATGAAAGAGGAGGTGATAAGAACCCTCTTTATGTTACTAATAATTATATGCTGCAAGTAAATATTGTTAATATGCATTGGGAAACTTCTATTTATGGTGATTCATTCATATACAAAATGCCAATGCATAGAAAGAAAGTTAGACTTCGTTGTTATTACTTTTGTGTTTTGTTTTTCTCTCAACTAGGGTTCAACTTGACTATTATTTTGATTGGTTTGAGAACACCATGGGATCCTGGTATTATGCATGAACACTTCCCAAGGAAGAGGGACACCAAAGTTCAAGCTCCCTCATGAGCTTCGTCCACTATAACATCAAGTAAGAAGCCTAGCTATATGGCTATAAAGAAAGCGCTTTACGGGAGGCAACCCGGTTGTTTTTATTTTGATTTTCTTTGTGTCCTCTTGCTGTAACAAGAGACTTTGTTTTAGTTTAGTTTCTGGAATTTTTAATAAAGTGCCAAGTTTTACCATTTTGGTTTGAAAAAGTTGCTTATAGCGTTCGGAGATATTATTCCTGCACGAATCTGTGCACGGTATGATTTTTAATTCCTATTCTGTAACTCCGAATGAGCTCATATTTAAACTGTAGCAACTTTTCATCCTCTGTATGCATGAATTTTTCGGAATTTTTCGACAAAGTTAAGTAGGGTAGAAAAATACGTTTTGCTGCTGCTGTTTTTCTGGACAGATTCTGTCCCATTTTGTTTGATGCATGCTTAGAACTTTTAACTTGAATCTTTTTGATCCAATTGAGTTTATGAGTAGGCATACAACATTATACACTTACTGGACATTCATATAATTTTTGTCTAAGGATTATATGCAGCAAGAAATCTATTTGTTTATCACTACTAATTCACCCCACAGAAAAGAAATGGGAGAAACGGTGTTTTGAAGTTTTTTCACAGGGATTAGAGGAGATGCACCAAGAGCTATCCAAGGATGGTGAAGACCATAAGCTTGGGGATGTGAAGACAACCCCACTGGACCTACACACTCTCGGTTTGCACACGTCTAACTTCTGTTTTTCGATCAATGCACTTTATCGCATAAACTTGGAGCGTCTTTTTGTTTGTTTTGTTTGATTTTTATTTTGTGAGACCACCACATTATCATTTATATATGAGAGAGCTACTGGAAATTTGGGTTGAATTATGTTGGATGCTATTATAGATTGGGAAAAGGGATGTTTGAGTTGATTTTAAAAGATACATATAGTTGCATGATTCATGAGCTTGTTAATGAGTAATAATTTGTTAGTATTTTATCAAGAGCTATCTTTTATTCATGTTTTGATGCTGAATGTTACTTTACTTTGTTTAACATGGATTAGTTAGTTCTATGGACACTCATGCATGCATTTAGATGGTCAACTTTCTCCCTCTTGCTAGCCCAAAAATTCCAACAAGTAAAAACTTGTTTCCAACACCTTCAACCAAAGTTTTTCCAGTGAGTCCACCATATCTACCTATTAGCTTTATGCTATTCCGAGTATGTTTATCATGTTATTTTGTATCTATACCTCTGAATGAAAATGCTTATGTTGTTGATTGTTATGGGAAAAGTTGGTTATATAGCTCTCACGAACTTGATGCACACTTTACTTTATTGCATAATAACATGACCCATTGTGATTAAAATTATGATGTTGTGAGCTTGACAAATGTCTTTGGTTGAGAGTTAGCATATGTGCTGTCACATGGCAAGCTTTCAACATTGCACTTCATTATTTAGTTGATGTCATGTACTTTTGTTTATGGATGCTTACCATGGTGAAATAAATGTGGAAATGAAGTAGTTTAAATGAGTTTGTATAAATGGTTAGAGAGACGCCTGGGCCGCTAATCTAAGCCATGCATCATTCATGGTGGAAATTTACTTACATGCTATGGTGAACCTTCTGTGATACACCTTACAATAAAAAGCTATCCAATGGTAAATAAAAAGGGTGTTGAGATTGTTCATTATGTTTGTTTGTCTTGTCATTTTGATATGGGCTTGTTCCATATCCTGGGACAAGAGGTACCCCAGTTGACGCTCTTGATGATACTATTTTACTTACAATGATATTTAAATTGAACTTGCTTTGTTTTCCGAGTTGAGTAACACATGGAGTAGGTACTTGTATTCAAGGGGCATGAGACTTTCAACCCATACTTTGTCAAGCACACTACTCATATTTGCTTTCACTTTAAACTTAATCATTCAAGATGCTATGATAGGGGAATGAGAGCTTGACACCAAGGATTACCACATTACAATCATTAACTTAAGTAGAAGCATTTGAAGTTAGATGAACTTATTCATGCTTTACCTCTACTCATATATCTTTCCAAAGTGTCCACCTTTTATATTCAGATTTTCATCTACACTCTATGACCATTGTAGGATGTTCTTACTTATCATTATGCATACTTGAAGTCCATAGTACTTTTCATTTATGTTACACTTTGTGAATTATCATTGAACATCCTTACATTGAATATTTGATATCACTTCATAAACTATCTTGCATATTGTTACATCTTTTAAGAATGAACCATTTGACTCTATGTAGCAATAGTAATCATCTTTGATATCCATTGATAGTATTGAAATGCAAAGTCCATGTTAGTTTTATCACCTTCATACTCGAGGACGAGCATGGTTAAGCTTGGGGATGCTGATGCATGTAAAATGCATACATGAACTTTGCATTATTTTATTCATATTCCATCATATTTGCATCATATAAGGGTTATATCATTGATTTATAATGATTTTGGGAATAATTCACAAGTTCCCCTATTTTTCTGGAATTAACCCTGCGCAGGCAGAAAACCCTATTTTCTATATTTTGATGTTTCAGGGACCCAAACGACGTCCAAATGACTTGCAATTTTAGGAGCATCAATATTTGGAAGGAAGAAGACCTGGGAGCGAAGGAAGCAAACAACGGAGGTCCGAGGACCAAAAGAGGGGGCCCACACGGCCATAGTACCAGGCCGCGTGGGACCCACCAACTTGGCCCTCATGGCTCCGTTGCCGTCGATCTTTCTTCCAGAAGCTTCGTCTTGACCTAAAACCGACTATAAAAATAGTCCCCGAGGCTCTTCGGAAGGGAGCGCCGCAGAAACACAGAAACACCGAAACAGAGATCAGGAGCTGCAGATTGGAGGGGGAAAACTCCGGCGGGGCGCTGCCGGAGAGGTCTCCACCTCCTCCAACGACATCTCCATCGACTCCATGATGAAGAGGGAGTAGTCCACCCCTGGACTATGGGTTTGTGGAAGTAACTTATGTATCTCTCTCTCTTGTGCTTCACTAATTAGCACCGTATGAGCTGCCGAACATGATTACGGTCACCTATGTAATACCTTTGTGGTGGATCTTTATGAGTTAATATATGTGTGAGATTGCAATTGTTTTACTTCAGTTACTTGTTTTGATCAAGCATGTTTATGAGAGCGTGTGAGGGGGAACGTGTGCATTAGATGGAGTAACGGGGGGTGGCTAGTGCGGTGAACGTGAGAGAAAGTTCCACGATCCACTTGGGTGTTTTACCTTACTTTGTTGCCTCACTAGGGATAAAAAGAAATACCTTGCTACCGGAGATGTGGGTGTGACCATTGCCACTTCTCCATGACTAGATCTAGCATGTTCTTATTTCAACTTCATGTCATGAAACTTATTGCTATGCTCTGATTTATCTTAATACTAAGGTGTTATGATTTAGTTCGCATCTTAGTGGAGTATAAGAGAGATTAATAACCAAAAGATCTCTATGTTAGGACGTGATGCCCATATGATTATAACTTGTCTTGACACTTTGTTGCAATCTCATATGTTAACTTTTGTGTTCCATTGTCCACCACATCATTAAAGAGAGAGTGCATTTGTGAAACCATGAACCCCGGTCCATTTTTTATCATAAGAAACACCTTTCCAACAACTTTCATCCACTTTTCATTTTCAGCCATAACTAAATCCGAAAATACAAAAAAATACTTTTGCATCTTGCATTCATCATATAAAACCCAAAAATATCATTTATCATTACTATCATCATCCTTGCACATTTCCTTTGCATGTTTATTTATTGTTTTGTATTATCATTCTCACACCTTGTGCTTGACAACCACTTGGTGAGGCTGAGGGCACAAAACAATTTATCTTTGTTTGCAGGTTTCCAAGGGAAGGATAAGGAGGTAAAGCTTTCACTACTGATTCCCCGAGAGTTCTAAACCCTCGAGTCACCTTCGTGGGGAAAACAAGTCTTGCCCGTACTACACACTCTGCTATTGGGGTCTCAACCTACGCCATTTAAAGGGCTATCAGGGTAACCCAACGATGCTATGTCCACGGGCATATGTGTTTGTTTATATTACGCGCTTTAGTTAATGCGATTATAAAGGATGATTTCTATACTCTGGCCAGGGATTTTCATCAGCAGACAATCAGCCTGGAGAATATTAACTCTTCCTTTATTACTCTAGTTCCCAAGAAACCCTCCCCTAAGCAGATTAATGATTACAGGCCTATTTCTCTCACAAACACCTGTCTAAAGTTTCTCACTAAGATGGTGGCTGACAGACTGCAACGCCGAATTCTTGACTGTATCCACAAGAACCAATATGGTTTCATAAAAGGCAGGACAATTCATGATTGTTTGGCATGGTCCTTTGAGTATTTGTTTCAATGTAAAGCTTCTAAAAAACCGATTGTCCTTCTAAAGCTGGACTTTGAGAAGGCCTTTGATTCAATTGAGCACGAATCCATTTATCAAGTTCTGAGGCATATGGGTTTCCCAGAGACTTTCATCTATTGGGTCAAAATTCTGCTCGAAACAGGTACTTCGTCAGTCTTAGTAAATGGTGTACCAGGTAGAAAATTTAAATGCCGCCGTGGAGTCCGGCAGGGAGACCCGCTATCCCCTTTGCTGTTTGTGTTGGGATCTGAAATCTTGCAATATGTGATCAATGATTTGAAATCACGAGGGCTTTTGAAATTACCAATCGATGTCGGGGATGCAGACTTTCCGGTGGTCCAGTATGCCGATGACACTCTCTTGATTATGGAAGCAGACTCTGGCCAACTTTCCGTTCTTAAGCAAGCATTGCAGGATTTCAGTGCATCTACGGGTCTACATGTTAATTTTCATAAGTCTTGTATGCTGCCAATTAACATCACTGACGCAGAAGTGCAAACATTGGCAGCTGATTTTGGCTGTGTGGTGGGCACCCTTCCTTTCACTTATCTAGGTCTACCTATGGGCACAACTAGGCCCCGGATTATTGATCTGATGCCTTTGGTCACTAAGCTTGAAAGGAAACTTACAGCTAGCTCCATCTTCTTGGCTTATGGAGGTCGTTTGCAGTTAATTCAGTCATGCCTGTCATCCATGTCAGTATACTTCTTATGCTCGCTGGAAATACCCCCTGGGATTTTGAAGTAGATTTATCGCATCATTCGATAATGTTTATGGAGAGGTAACAATCCGGATTCAAAAAAGCAGTCCTTGGCATCCTTGGATATGATTTGTAAGCCGAAGAGCAGTGGAGGATTGGGCATTGTGGATTTTCACAAACAGAATCAGGGTCTGTTAATGAAACTTCTCCACAAATTCTTTAATAAGGAAAAGCTGCCTTGGGTCGATTTGGTTTGGAACTACTACCCTAATGGAGTGCCACAAACTGCTGCTCCCCGTGGCTCGTTTTGGTGGCGAGATGTCATGAAGCTAGCCCCTCTATATTTTGAGTTCTGCACGGTGACAGTTGGTAAAGGAGACACGGTGACTTTTTGGGGTGATGTATGGCATGGTCGCCTGTTCCAGAGAGACTATCCTAGACTCTTCTCTTATGCCTTGGATGCCCAGATTTCAGTGCAGGAGGTTATGAGCACGGAGGACAGAATGCAGTTGTTTGCGTTACCATTATCGCCACAGGCGTACGAGGAGTTTAAAGCCTTACAAACTGTTCTTCAACAGGTTCAGCTAGACCCGTCAGTTTCAGATGAATGGAGGACTGTCTGGAAGGATGGATCTTACACTTCGAAGAGATACTACTATCACTGCTTCCGAGATCAGCGGGCTAGCAAAGTTTTTGATTGGCTTTGGAAGAGTAAGGTCATGTTGAGAATTAAAGTGTTTGCTTGGCTAATGATCAGTGATCGGCTAAACACGAGGGATATGCTACGTCGCAGACATTGGAATGTGACTGAGGTTTTTCATTGTGTCATGTGCCCTACTAGGCAAACTGAGGATTGGATGCATTTGTTCTTTCACTGTAACTTCAGTGTCAGAATTTGGCGATACTTGCAGATTCAATGGGAAGATGGTGACAGCTTTGAGCAAGTATTTCAGAAGGCTCGTAGGGATTTTGGGAAGCCTTTCTTTGCAGAGGTTGTCATCATTGCCTGCTGGCACATTTGGAAGCAGCGAAATGAGGCCATATTCCAGAATGTCATGCCCACCTTCAGGTCCTGGAAAAGAGGATTTATCCATGAGATCACCATGCATACGCATAGGGTGAAAGCTAAGCATCTGCAAGAGTTATCAAAATGGATTGACGAGTTACTCTAATTGGCTCCGGCTTGTAATTATGTTGTAATTATTGTACAGTTGTTTTTTTGTAATAAAATACTGTGGGGGGTAACCCCTACAGTTCAGGTTCTAAAAAATACCAACGGGGGACTCGGATGACAACCCGGCGGTGGATTTGATGGGGGGATAATAACCCGGTAGGCCCAAGAAGAGGGAAGCATGACCCGCCAGGCAGGAGGCCCGGCGGGGCCTGCTAACCATCAGCATGGGCCGGGTTAAGGTGTTGGGCCAGCGTCTTGGCGTAACCCGGTTAAGGAAGAGATGTTCTAGAAGAACCAGAGGCGGTTCAAGACTTGGAATATACGAAGGCCAGAAGAGTTAGAGCAGGACACCGAGCTAGGGAAGAATCCGGCTTACCATGTACGAGACCAGGAGACCCGGTGTCTATATAAACCGGTCCCTGAGTCATAGCTAGCAAGACTTTCATAACCCCAAGCTTAGGCGAGAGAACCATCGAGAGAGACATACCATCCTTGTAACCTAGATCGAGATCCGGCTCTGTTGTCGTAGCCGGGTTATCGGGATCGAGACCAAGATTAATAATAAGATAGCAGGAAGTAGGTCTTTATCTCCAATGGAGAGGCCGAACCTGGGTAAATCCCTTGTCCCCGTAGTGCTAAACAATCTCCCAGACACCAGAGTCGCCTTGCCCAAAACATCAAGCTGCCCAAAGGTAGCATCTGCCGTGTTATCTACCCCACGACAGTTGGCGCCGTCTGTGGGAATCGCGTCCAAAGGTGTCACCATCATGGGAGAAGCAAGGCAAGGGGTCGAGAACTTTGTTTTTGGCCAGATCACAGTCAATGCAAAAGGAGAGTTCATCGTCGATGATTTTGGCTGGGGCCGGAATCAGATCTACTTGAATCAGGTGATGTTATTCCAATTGGCAAATTTAATGTTTCTGTGGGCATGGTTACAACTAGATCTGCTAGTGATGGAGACTATGAATCTGTGTCAGGAGCCGCCACAATTGTTCAATCTGATGGAGAGGAATCAGTTGGCACGGCAGAAGTTGAGCTGGCCTTGGACACGCTGGAGGAACGTCTGGATGACCCGGCACAAATCCCGGGTGACATGGTGGACCGTGCCGAGTCAGAATCAATCCTGCCCGTGTTTGAAGGCCGGTTCAGGTATGATGCAGAAGAGGAAGATGATGAGGAGCAAGAGTCCAGCCCAAGCCTGGTTCGGAGGTTAGCGGTGTATACCGCGCCTTCGTCCAGCATGCAACCATCACCGTCAACTGTTGCTCCACCGGCCTTTACCCCAGGTCAACAGCAACAGCTGCCCCCGATTTTGGAGCTGGCGGACCAGAGAGTTGATGGAGAGCCGGCTTCGGTCTCAGAGGAGAGTGAGGATACGGCAAGATACAGAAACAATTTTGGGTTCCTGCATAACCGGGCTCAAGGAGAGGAAAGAAACAACACAGCTGCTGCCCCGGCCTTGTTTAACAATGGCCTGGTTTTAGATCCATCAGCACTCATAAGATTGGTTACCCCAGAAAACGCAGCAGTTAGAGCAATAGAGCTAGATACAGCACGCCGAGCCTTGGAACAGATGCGCAGGGACGCAGAGGCAGAGACACAAGAAATAGAAGCAAGAAAGAGACAAGTAGAGGAGGAGGAAAATCGTCTCAATGAGGCGACCCGGGTACACCAGAGGAGGCACCAGAGCCGGCTGGCCCGTGGAGAAAATGTAGCAAACCCAGTACCTGTGGCAGCGCTGTTCAGAACCCCAGAAGATCAACCCATTGGTGCAGCTCAGGTGGCACCGGTGGCCAGGGCAAGTGCAGAGAAAAACAGAGGAACAGTGAGAGCCGGTGTTGTAGCTGCCGCAGCGCCGGGTTTGCCCACTGGGGGAGCCAGGGGAAATCCGGGTCTGCCGCCTAGGACACCAAGGTTTCACACGCCGGCGGGTCACTATTCAAATCCGATGGATAACGTATATGCAGCAACTTTGGCACTTGATCGTATTCCATTGGGAGACTCGCCAGCAGAGATTGAAGCCCGGCGTGCCATTGACATGTTACGCACCGCAGTTGTTCAGCAAACTCAGTATTCAAGGGAGAAAAGTGCGTTGCATTCCACAACTTATCATAGCAAGAGTCGCAACGGAGGTAACCCGCCATTGGCCGGCCCATTGCGGTACAGCAGCAAAACCCGCCCCAGCAGAATCAGAATCAGAACAATCAGCAGCAGCAACCTGCGCCAGCAATTTCTATAGCTCAGCAGATAGTTAATAGATCACGAGCGGGAAGAAGTGCAGGTAACGCAAACCCGGTAATACCTGCAGCAGGAGTACCACAAGGAGGACCGGGTCCTGTGCCAGCAGCCTCTGCGAGCTCCCTAGGTAATATCAATATTTTAGCAAGTTCTTCTACCTTAGCCAGGCCAAAGTGTCTTTCAGATACCATTAGAGCAGAGCCTTTCCCTGAGAAGTTCAAGGAGCCAAGCAAGATATCCAACTATGAGCCAAGCATGGACCCGACGAGCTGGTTGAGCAGTTATGAGATGGCGATGTGTATACGCAATGCCACAGAGAATGTTTGTGCAAAGTACATGTACTTGATGATGAGTGATGGAGCAGCGAAGTTATGGTTCAAAAATTTGCCAGAAAAATCTATCAATTCCTGGGACGAGTTGAAGGCAGTTTTCGTCAAACATTTTCAGGGTACGTGCAAGCGTTTGTTTTCCATTGAGGATCTTGATCGTTGTGTACAGAAGAAGGGCGAGTCAGCGCGTCATTGGATGGGCCGGGTCACGGAGATTCTGCACTCCTCATCTGGTATTGAGCCCAAGGATGCAATTTCATCAATGGAGAAAACTTGTAAGTACGCTCCCCTGGTCCAGAAGTTGGGTCGCATGAAGGAAGGGCACCGGGTTAAACCGGTCACCATGGCAGAATTGATGGATGCCTGCAATAGGCACGCAGCCACGGACAAGACCCAGGATGAAAATGAGGAAGAAAAAGGAAGGGAACTGCAAACAATGGAGGGAGGAATAACAATGGCCCGGGAAATAATAGTAACAACCAGAATCAGCATAAGCGTGGTCATAACGAGGGAAATTCAGAGCTGGTGGCGAACACCAATGCCGGGTTTCAGAGGCAGAGGATGGATGGGAATTATCAGGAAAACAGAGGTTATCAGGAAAATAGGGGTTATCAGGAAAGCAGAGGTTATCAGGGAAACAATGGGAATTACAGTAGTGGAAGCAGTTATCAAGGGTCACGTCCAATGAGCAATGAAGAAGCCTTCAGGATACCGTGTCCTCGCCATAGTAAGATGGGAAGACCCGCCAATCATTCCTTGGCACAGTGTGTGGATTTGAACATGTGGAAAAACAATGAGGTGCAGCGAGCTTTGCAGGGAGCGAGCAGAAGTGGAGGACCTGCCCTGAGTGCTAACCCGGTTGCGAGGCCCTTGACGGGAGCAAACGCGGTACCTACGGGAAACCCGGTCAGAATCAGAACACGAGTAACCAAGGAGGATTTTCACAGCAGCCAAGGCAACTTGGTCAGTATCATATTTACACCAGTGGCACAACAAAGAGAGAGAGAAAGATAGTCAAGAAGGCGGTTAATACAGTGGCTACTGGAGTTCCAAGGTATCTCAGGTGGTCAGAGCATACGATCACATGGAGTAGAGCAGATCACCCAGAGGTAGTGGAACACCCGGGTCTGCTTGCATTAGTTGTTGCTCCTCAAGTTCATGGCTTTGAGTTGAAAAAGGTTTTGATGGACGGTGGCAGTAGTATCAATATTTTGTACTAGGAGACGTTTGTACGCATGGGATTGAAGGAGTCACAGCTGCAGAAAACATCAACGATTTTTTACGGTATAGTTCCTGGGAAATCAGCCACACCAAAGGGTAAAATTTCATTGGAGGTTGCTTTTGGCGAGTCTATCCATAATTTCAGATCAGAGTGGCTCACTTTTGAGGTGGTAAAGTTAAGTCCCTATCATGCGTTGTTGGCAAGGCCGTGTTATGTGTATCTCCAGTTGAAAATACCGGGTCCTAATGGGATCATTACAGTACATGGTAACAGAGAGATTGCAGCAAGTGTGATGAGGGGGATGCAGCCCTGGCAGAGCAAACCTGTGCTAGAGAGGAGTTGAAAGCTTACAGATCAAATCTTGACCCGCAGGACAACAAGGCACTCAAGAGGCCAACAACAGAGGATGATAGGGCAAAGTTTAAAGCAGCGAAAGATACTAAGATGGTGGATTTTGTGCCTGGAGATTCTTCCAAGCAGTTCGCCATAGGGACCAACCTAACTGACAAATAGGAAAGCGCGCTCATCGAGTTCATCCGTGAGAATCGGGATGTTTTTGCATGGACACCTAGTGACATGCCAGGCATTCCAACTGAACTCGCTGAGCACCGCTTACATGTTGATCCTAAGGCAAGGCCGGTAAAACAGGGACTGAGAAAAATGAATGTAGAGAGAAGAAAAGCAATAGGAGAGGAGATAGCCCGGCTTTTGGAGGCCGGCTTTATCATGGAAGTGTTTCATCCAGAGTGGTTAGCTAACCCGGTTTTGGTTCTGAAGAAGAATAATGAGTGGAGGATGTCTATT
Source organism: Poa pratensis (assembly GCA_947311845.1). Taxonomy (NCBI): domain Eukaryota; kingdom Viridiplantae; phylum Streptophyta; class Magnoliopsida; order Poales; family Poaceae; genus Poa; species Poa pratensis. Next base: position 5,541,043 of record CAMZMU010000034.1, read on the forward strand.
GATTTCACGAGTCTGAACAGGCATTGTCCCAAGGACCAGTTTGCACTGCCGCGCATCGATCAAATCGTCGACGCAGTTGCAGGCAGCGAGCTCTTGTGTTTTCTGGATGCGTATTCAGGTTACCATCAGATCAAACTTAACAAGGAAGATTGGGAGAAGACATCGTTTATTACCCCCTTTGGTGCTTTTTGTTACAAAACCATGACTTTTGGGTTGAAGAACGCAGGAGCAACTTATCAGAGGTGTATCCAGAATTGTTTTCATGATCAGATTGGGCGTAATGTCCATGCTTATGTTGATGATGTGGTGATCAAGTCAGAAAAAGCCGAGTCATTTATCAATGACCTTGCAGAGACATTCAAAAATTTGAGAGAGTACAAGATGAAGCTCAATCCTACAAAGTGTGTGTTTGGGGTTCCAGCGGGAAATTGCTTGGTTTCATTGTGTCAGAGCGTGGAATTGAGGCAAACCCAGAAAAAATCAGAGCCATACAGAGTTTGAAAAGACCAGAGGATTTGGGAGATGTTCAGAAGCTGACAGGCTGTGTGGCCACGCTAAGCCGGTTTATTTCCCGGCTCGGAGAGAAAGCAATCCCTTTGTACAAGTTATTGAAGAAAACAGACAACTTTGTGTGGAATCAAGAAGCAGATGAGGCATTTGAGGCTTTGAAGAAGCAGTTGTCAGAAGTGCCAGTTTTGGCGGCCCCGGGTCCCAAGGAACCCATGCTTTTGTACATTGTTGCCGGGCCTCAAGCCGTGAGTGCCGTGGTGGTGGTCGAGCGTAAGGAGGAAGGAAAAGAGAACCCGGTACAAAGGCCGGTCTACTATGTTAGTGAGGTACTATCAGAGGCAAAGCAGCGATATCCGCACTGGCAGAAGCTAGTGTTTGGTGTTTTCATGGCCAGTAGAAAGTTGAAGCCGTATTTTCAGGAGCATCCAATTACAGTGGTTAGTTCCATACCCTTGGCTGATATCATCAGAAATTCAGAAGCTACAGGAAGAATCGCCAAGTGGGCAATAGAGATGGGGGATTATCACATTGATTATGTGCCTCGCCCAGCTATCAAGTATCAAGCACTGGCTGATTTTCTTAATGATTGGACACAGTTGAGTGCACCACCTCTCACCTCGAGTCTCAAATCTTGGGTTATGCACTTTGATGGGTCTAAGCAAGAGCAAGGATCAGGAGCCGGAGTAGTGTTAACTTCTCCCAAAGGAGATAAGTTGAGCTATGTTTTGCAAATTCACTTTGATTGTTCTAACAATGTGGCAGAATATGAGGCCTTGTTGCATGGTTTGCGTATGGCCAAGGAAATGAATATCAAGCGTATCAAGTGCTATGGGGATTCAGATCTTGTGGCGCAGCAAGTTTCAGGGACTTGGGACAGAAAAGATGCAACAATGGCGGCTTACAGACGAGAGGTGGACAGGGTAGCCGGGTTTTTCTCAGGCTATCAGGTGGATCACATTGACCGCAGGAAAAATGATGCTGCAGATGCTTTGTCAAGACTCGGCTCACGCAGAGAGCCGATTCCACCTAATCTTTTCTTGGACGAGCTATGGACTCCATCAGTCAAGCTTCAGGATGCAGAGGAGCTAGCGGGTCAGGATGACCCGGATTCGCAGTTGGTAGCAGTAACCCGGGAAATTCCAGAATGGACAGAGCCTTATCTAGCATATCTTTTGAGAGGAGAGCTGCCAGAACAGGAAGTTATAGCCCGGCATATTGTGCGCCGGTGCAAGGCCTATGTGGTTATAGATGGTGAGCTATACAAGAGAAGTGTCTCAGGAGTATTTCAGAGATGCGTGTCTGGAAAGGAGGGCCGGCAAATTCTGAAAGAGATTCATGAGGGAGATTGTGGTCATCATGCTTCAACGAGATCTTTAGTAGCTAAAGCTTTCAGACACGGTTTCTTTTGGCTTACAGCCCAGGCAGATGCAGAGCGCCTGGTGAATAGATGTGATGGATGTCAAAGGTATGCAAGACAGATTCACGTGCCGGCTCAGGAGTTGAGAACAATACCTTTGACTTGGCCCTTTGCGGTTTGGGGGCTTGATATGGTGGGTCCTTTTAGCATGTCTCCTTGCAAGAAAACCCACCTCTTGGTTGCCATTGATAAGTTTACAAAGTGGGTTGAGGTGATGCCTGTTACAAATTGTGAGGCAGCTACAGCAGTCAAGTTTTTGAAGCAGATCATACACAGGTTTGGGTATCCCCATAGTATTATCACAGACAATGGTACCAATATGTCACTTGGAGAGATGGCAAAGTTTTGTGGAAACAATGGTATACGTTTGGATGTTGCTTCTGTGGCTCATCCTCAGGCCAATGGGCAAGTTGAACGAGCAAACCAGGAGTTACTCAGAGGCTTGAAACCACGTCTCCGGGTCCCGTGCCTCAGAGCCGCCGGAGCATGGGTGGAGGAATTGCCATCAGTAGTTTGGGGAATCAATACAACACCCAACAGATCCACAAAGATGACCCCTTTTTTCATGGTGTATGGGGCAGAGGTAGTTTTGCCAAGTGACATTATTCATGACTCGCCTCGCGTGGCAGCTTACGTTGAGACAGAGAATGAGAAGACCCGGCAAGATTCTGTGGACTTGTTGGAGGAGAATAGAGAGCAAGCACTGGAAAGATCAGTAGTATATCAGCAAGATTTGAGGCGGTATCATGGTCACCAGGTTAAAACTCGCACTTTCCAGGAGGGTGATTTGGTTTTGCGATGGGTGCAGTCCAAGGAAGGGATGCACAAGTTATCTCCTCCTTGGGAAGGGCCCTTTATCATAAGCAAAAAGTTGAACAATGGCTCATATTATCTGGTGGATGCTAGAGAACAATCAGAGACTGTCAATGACACAGCACACTCCACCTTTTCATTGGAAGAGCGGGAGCGGCCGTGGAACATTGCCCAGCTGCGCCCATATTATACTTAGCATGAGATAGAGATATCATATGTAACACACGATGTAACAGGCAGCAGGTTTCAGACGCGCTCTTTTCCTTACCAGGGTACCTAAGGGGGCTGGAAGGTTTTTAATGAGGCGGCTTGCTGACCTAACCTTTTCTATCAATAAAGTGAAGGTTGAACATAAATTTGCCTTGTTTCAATTTATGTTTCAACTTTTAAGCCGGTTCTATTTTATATATGCATTGTGGTAGTTCTTTGTTAAGCTTGGTCCTGGGGGCTTGTCATTGAAACAGCTAAGTTATTCTCCCAGGACCCGGCTCCTATAATTACCCGGGTTTCAAAGATCGTAACCCGGCAGAACAGTTTAAAGCTTTGTGTTTTGAGTTCAGTAGTATGTATGTTTAGTTTCAGTATTAGTTTACGTTTACTAGAGTAAGTGCTATAGTGGTTTTTTATCTTGAGGATGCCCAAAGAGTGCGTCCCACCAGTATTTTGGATCAATGGGGCAATGTGGCATAAGCCCTTACTTTATAAACATTGATCCAGGTCTTGGGGGCTCTTACTTCAATGAGTTTGCAGCAATCCCAAGACCTGGCTTTTATGCCACTAGTATTATTGGTTATCTTGCTGTGGAGCTGATGTGACTCGCGCTTATATGGCCTGATTGCACACCTGGAAACTCAATCAACCATGAGGCCCATTGGGACTTGGTTCGACCCTGTTTTTCTCAGAGAAGTTGCGCCAGGGTATCCATGCGAAAGCCGGCTCACGGTTAAAGAAACCAAAAGGGTCATCAAAACCACAGACAGACAAGAGTTTGGATATTCAAGACATCATATGCTTCAACCAAGGTTTATAACAGGCATGAGCACACATCACAAGCATTGTATCAAAATAACTAAGTTATTACAATAACTGCCCCAAGGGCCGAATGACATAAGTTTTCTGGCAGACACAACATCTGCATAAGTTTTTAAGAGCCGGCTTCAGGCGCTGGGTTAGTGGACGGAGTTGTGGCTGGGGTACTGTCCTTGGCGCTTGCCGAGTCATCCTTTGCCGCCTCTGCTTCTGCTTCCCGGGTCTTGGGGGCTCGGTCGTTGAAACAAGTGACAAGGTGCAGGGATTGGAAGTACCCTTCGTCATCATCTTCTATGGCAGCTCGCGATGGAGGTGGAACTGTTGGCGTAGATGAGCTTGGGGCAGCAGAGGATCTGGGGGCAGTATGCTCTGCATTGATAGAATCCTTGTAGCTTTGCAGGAGGTCAATGCGCTGAGGTTTATCATCAACAATTTCCTCATTGGCCTCGTTGTAGCCATATTGCACGGAGTTCAATTTCAGGCCGTTGGCGACTTGTGTGGCTACGTACCGGGTCTGCTTCACAGCCCGGGCGTAGGACTTTCTGTCAAATCTGCTGCCATCAGCATTGAATTGGGGAAATCCTGAGGCAAGGGGACCCGGTTCCAGATTGGGGTAGTAGGCCTTGGCTAAGGCCAAGCTACGCATTGCCCCGGCTCTGCACGCGGACCTCTTCAAGAGTTGGATCCAGTTTGGCATGGTTGAAAGCTGGCCCAGCACCTCGTGTAGGAGCTGGGCGGGTTTTCCAAGTTTTTCACAGTCTTGATGACCTCGCAGCTTCCAAAATACAACTGGCGTACCAGTGTATACATGCACTTGATCTTCTCTGTAGCCGTCTTGCGGAGATTGCCATCACGTGGACCTGTGAAGGCCAACATAAATTTATGTTAATGAAAAACCGGGTCTGGCTCGTGTGAAATTTGCCGGGTTTGAGGCTTTTTACACTTACCAACAAGTGAAGTGACCATTGCAGTAATCACTTTTTGAGCCGGGTTAGCTCGTTGGTGACGTCGTTTAGCTGCTTCTGCAGCGTGTTTTGCTGTTCCTTGAAGTTCTCTTCATGGTCCTGCATCTCTGTTTTTAGATCAGTGTTCTCCTGCGTGAGTTCGGTGACAGATTTCTCCAGGGCCCTCAGCTTTTCCTGGTCAGCAGCCCGGCTTTCAGTTTCGGCCTTCAAGATTCCTTGGAGCCGGGCAACTTCTTCACTGGCTTTGCTCACATGTTCCTGTTACACAACAATAAAAGAAGTGTGCAGTTAAGCCCAGGTTACTGAGGTAAAATCAACTTGGAACTTGGGGGCTACATGGTTTACAGTTTACAAATGAAAGGTGAAGTCCAAGATCGCCGCAGGCGTGCAACCCGGCACTTGGGGGCTACACATGCGAAAATTTGCAATCATCTAAGTGTTAGTCCTAGGTGGCTGTGGACAGCTAACCCGGCACTTGGGGGCTACAGTGTTTGAAGTTCTAATTTGTGTATGGAGTGAAAAATGCAAAAGTCCCAGGTTGCTGCGGGCAGCTAACCGGCACTTGGGGGCTACAGTGTTGAAATTTTTGACTAAGTTCTTTTTTGTTTCAAGCACCAAGCTTATCAGCAAGTGATAGTCTTGGTGCTTGGGGGCTAGTAAGGTTATAGTTATACACGAAGTAAAAAGGCAGGAACGATTGAGTACCTGGTATCGTTTCTGGATCAAGGAGACCAGTTCAGTCTCCAAGTTCTTGTGGTGAGCGATGCGAGAAAATATTCCTCGCATAGAGCCGGTGTGGACATGGAGTCCAAAGCCACCAAATCCAAAGAAGAAACCGGGTCCTTGCCCTTGGCAGAGGGATCCACCTTGATCTCGGGAGCAATGATCTTGGCAATGACTTGAGAAACGCCAGGAGCTGGGCCTTTGTGAGACCCGGTGATCTGTACTTCCGGGTCAACTTCCTTGGTTCCAGACCCATTCCCGGGTGATGGAGCATTTGGAGTTGGTTCTGGAGCGGCTGTGGGAGGACTTGGTGGCGATGCAACCACGTTCTCTGCTGCAGATTCTTCTTTCTGACCCGTCTCCTCAACTTGCACCCCCATTAGAGAGGGTTCAGTTGTTGTACGTGGAGGAGAGGCAGCAGGAGAAGAATCCGGGTCTTCCTCCACGATAGCTTTGGCACTGAAACAAAAGAAGTGTAGTTAGTCACAGAAAAGAATACAAAGTATTGAAAAATGAAAAGGTAGCAGAGCATTTCTAACCCGGTGTTGATATGGAAATCCTCGGGCGTGCTAACAGCGTCCGAGGAGGAATCTGATAAACGAGAACGTTTAGGTACCCGGATTTTGCCAACCAAAGGATACTTTTTGCTGGGCGTCTTCTGGATCGATTTGGCCCAGCTTGATAAAGAACATGGAGGGATACCTGTGCTCAACGTAACGTGGCTTGCAGAAGACCGGGTCCGGGGTCTCTTGTTTGCCTCGGCCTCCTTCTCAGCTTCTTTTTCCTGTGTTTGTGCTTGAGTTTGAGATAAGTTCATCATATAAGTTGAAAGGCGAGAATATGACACCTTTGCAATTGCGGCCCGGGTCCTCTTTTGAGGAGTGGGTGCAGCAGCTTGTGGACCCGGCAGTACATCTGGAGCCGGGTCATTGGGGCCTGGAATAAGATAAGCCGGGTTGTCAGTAGAGTTGTCCCTTTGAGAGACTTCGCTGTTAATTAGGACGAGGAAGAGCCGGCCTAGGGAGTCTAGCTCACCTTCTTCTTCTTCATCTTGGTCATCACTTTCTGTGTCCTCTTCAGCAGAGGACGTGGGGTTGTAATCTGCGCTCCACCACTTGGAGTCCTGAGAAAAAGAAGTTTGACAAGTAAGACAGTATGCAAGAAATACCGAGTTATGATTTGCAGAGACAAGCAAGTTTTGATTTTTACCATGGGAGGTTTGTTCTTGGTGCTGTATGGGGTGAGCCCGTTCAACGCGATGTCAGTTTTCTTTTCGCCAAGGAGCCTCTTGGCATTCTTCACAATCTGGTCTTCCAAGAGAGTAATTTCTGAATAGCGCATGCTATCAGTGGCTTCTTCTGTGTATTCACAGAAAAGTCGGGCCCTGATACTGAGGGGCTGGATGAACCAGCCGATCCAGCACTTGACCAGGTCAGTTCCCTTGAGTCCGTGCGTGAGCAAAGCCTTGGCCCGGCGGAGCGTGGGCTCGAGCTTGACCCGGTCTGCATCAGCAGCGTAGCTGTTCATCTTCGCTTCGTATGTCAAGCCTGAGTTTCGAAAATCCGGGTAACGAGCGTCATCCGACTCAGGCGAAGTGTCCTTGCAGTAGAAGTAAGTGTTTTGCCACCCCTTAGGATGGCTGGCAAGAGCAAGAGCTGGGAAATCGCATTCCCTTCGGCGCTGGATTGCCACTCCTCCGTAGGGGCCTAGATGGTCTTTGCGGGAGGGGTTGCAGTAGAAAAACTCAAGAAAAAGTTCAAGGCTGGGAGCCATTTGCAAATAATCTTCGCAGAAAACCACAAAGTTGCTGATATTGAGTACGGAGTTGGGGCCTATGTCCTGTGGCCTAAGGCCATAATATTTCAAGACCCGGCGGAAAAATAGGGAACCCGGCGGGCGGAAACCGCGCTGGACGTGATCCAGGAAAGCAACCACTTCACCTTCTTTGGGGTTTGGGCGGATCTCCCCCAGGGGCGCGCCATTGGATCTCGCTTTGCGGGGGAAGCTCGCCCCGGTTTACGAAGGACTGAAGGGTGGTCTTGGTGGCACTGGACCTTGTCCAGTTCACCGGAGCAGCAGCGGCCGCGGCACCAGATCCACCAGCAACGGAACTGGCGGGTTTCTTCGCTGTCTTCTTGGCAGAACGGGGCCCCCCAGATTTTACCTTCTCCTTCCCCATTGAGCAGAGATTCTGGAGCATGTCCAAGAACAGTAATGGAGATAAGAACCCTAACCGGGGATGCAGATGAGGAGAAGGAAATACGGAACGAATCTAAACAACAAAGAGGTTGAAATCGGGTGCGCAGTACGGGTGCAAGAAAGAATTGAGGTTACCTTGGAGTTTGATCGAGATTTGAGAGCTTGATCGAAGATCGGATTTCCGGCAGCTGCGGCGGCTGTGACGCGAGCGTGCGGTAGGAGATGAGGATGAGAGAATGAGGAAAGTGACTGTGTGGGTGTGGCCCCGTATTTATAGCCGCGGTGAAAACCCTAGGGGTATTGCAGTAAAAATGAGTGGATAAGGTCCTTACCTTCTCCTCGAAGTCAACGACGAATGGAAGAGACAAAAAGAATATTCCTTGACACAATTAATGCTTGCTCAGAGTGATGGTTGAGTTGAGATTTTCGCTAAGTGTTGGGCATGAGACCCGGAGGTATATGACCCAGTATGAGAAAGCCGGGTTATGATATAACCCGCCAAGAAGAGCTGGCCTAACTTAATAGAAGGAGATAAAACTTTATATGTGTATGCATTTGTTGTCTTTGCATTTTAGGTGGTTAACCCGGTAAGCCAGGATGCGAGTATTGATCAAGAAAGCAACGCAAGATAGAAGCAAAGCGTGGCAACCTGGTTACCTGGTTAACCTGGGGGCTACTGATGGGGGGATAATAAACCGGTAGGCCCAAGAAGAGGGAAGCATGACCCGCCAGGCAGGAGGCCCGGCGGGGCCAGCTAACCATCAGCATGGGCCGGGTTAAGGTGTTGGGCCAGCGTCTTGGCGGTAACCCGGCTAAGGAAGAGATGTTCTAGAAGATCAAGAGGCGGTTCAAGACATGGAATATACGAAGGCCAGAAGAGTTAGAGCAGGACTCCGAGCTAGGGAAGAATCCGGCTTACCATGTGATACGTCTCCAACGTATCTATAATTTTTGATGTTCCATGCTTGTTTTATGCCAATTGCTACATGTTTTGCATCTACTTTATGGCACTTTTATACATTTTTTGGGACTAACCTATTAACAAGATGCCGAAGTGCCAGTTCCTGTTTTCTGCTGTTTTTGTATTCCAGAAAAGCTAGTCTGGAAATATTCTCGGAATTGGACGAAACTTCACGGACATCCCTATTTTTCCAGAAGACACCAGATGGAGCAAAGAAGCAACGGAGGGGCCCACAGGGACCCCACATGCCACTAGGGCGCGGCAGGCCCCTTGGCCGCGCCCTAGTATGGTGTGGGCCCCACGGGGGTCGTCAGCCGCCGCCCTTTCGCCTACTTATTCCCCCCGAGAAAATAACCCTAAGCCCGAGCCATTATCCACGAAAAGTTCCAGAGACGCCGCCGCCGTCAACCCTAGCTCGGGAGGGTCCAGAACCTCTTCCCGGCACCCTGCCGGAGAGGGGAATCGTTACCGGAGGCATCTACATCGCCATGCCTGCCTCCGGAGTGATGCGTGAGTAGTTCATCCTTGGACTACGGGTCCATAGCAGTAGCTAGATGGTTGTCTCTCCTATTTGTGCCATCATGTTTAGATCTTGTGAGCTGCCCTACATGATCAAGATCATATTATTGTAATGCTACATGTTGTGTTTGCTGGGATCCGATGAATATTGAATATTATGTCAAGTTGATTATCAATCTATGCCCTATGTTATTTATGATCTTGCATGCTTTCCGTTACTAGTAGATGCTTTGGCCAAGTAGATGCTTGTAACTCCAAGAGAGAGTATTTATGCTAGATAGTGGGTTCATGCCTCCGTTGAATCTGGGACAGTGACAGAAAGTTCTAAGGTTGTGGATGTGCTGTTGCCACTAGGGATAACCCAACGATGCTATGTCCACGGGCATATGTGTTTGTTTACATTACGCGCTTTACTTAATGCGATTATCCGTTGCTTGCAACTTAATACCAACGGGGACTCGGATGACAACCCGGCGGTGGATTATTAGTCATAGACGCTGTTGGATAACGGTCTATGTATTATGTCGTAATGCCCAATTAAATATCATAGTAATCATCATGTCATGTATTTGCATTGTCATGCGCTCACTATTTGTCAATTGCCCAGCTGTAATTTGTTTACCCAACATGTTAGTTATCTTTATGGAGAGACACCACTAGTGAACTGTGGACCCCGGTCCATTCTTTTACACTGATTAAACAACCACAAACTGCAAACTGTTCCTTTTTCATTCTCTGCAATTTAATACTCATTTTCCACACGAGACGTTTAATCCTTTGTTTTCAGCAAGCCGTGAGATTGACAACCTCACTGTTTCGTTGGGGCAAAGTATTTGATTGTGTTGTGTGCAGGTCCACGTCAGCGCCGGAATCCCGTGTTGCGCCGCATCATATTTCGCCGTTGACAACCTTCTGAAGAGTTGTTGCTCCTACTGGTTCGATAACCTTGGTTTCTTTCTGAGGGAAAACTTGCTGCTGCTACATCATACCTTCCTCTTGGGGTCTCCCAACGAGCAAGTACGTCTTGCATCAAGCTTTTTCTGGCGCCGTTGCCGGGGAGTCAGCAGTCTTCTGCAAGGGGAGTTTCACACTTCCAATCTCTTTACTTTGTTTTTGTCTTGCTTAGTTTATTTTATTTTATCTTGTTTGCTTTCAATTATCAAAAACACAAAAAAATTAGTTACTTGCATTTACTTTATTTTCAAGTTATTTTCTGTCCTGTTTTTAATTCTGCTAAAATGAGTACTCCTGAGAACACTAAGTTGTGTGATTTCACTAGCACGAACAACAATGATTTCATATGCACACCTATTGCTCCACCTGCTGCTTCAGCAGAGTTTTATGAAATTAAACCTGCACTTTTAAATCTTGTTATGAAAGAGCAATTTTCTGGTGTTAGTACTGATGATGCTGCTGTTCACCTTAATAACTTTGTTGAACTTTGTGAAATGCAAAAGCTCAAGGAAGTAGATGGTGATATTATTAAACTGAAACTTTTTCCTTTCTCCTTGAGAGGACGTGCTAAAGAATGGTTGCTATCTTTGCCTAGAAATAGTATTGATTCATGGACTAAATGCAAAGATGCTTTTATTGGAAAATATTATCCTCCTGCTAAGATTATTTCTTTGAGAAGTAGCATAATGAATTTTAAGCAATTTGATAATGAACATGTTGCTCAAGCATGGGAGAGAATGAAATCATTGGTTAAAAATTGTCCCACTCACGGACTGACTACTTGGATGATCATCCAAACCTTCTATGCAGGATTAAATTTTTCTTCAAGGAATTTATTGGATTCGGCCGCTGGAGGTACCTTTATGTCCATCACTTTGGGTGCTGCAACAAAGCTTCTTGATGATATGATGATTAATTATTCTGAGTGGCACACCGAGAGAGCTCCAACAGGTAAGAAGGTAAATTCTGTTGAAGAAACCTCTTCCTTGAGTGCCAAAATTGATACTATTATGTCTATGCTTGCAAATGGTCAAACACATGTTGATCCAAATAATGTTCCTTTAGCTTCTTTGGTTGCTCAAGAAGAGCATGTTGATGTGAACTTCATTAAAAATAATAACTTCAACAACAATGCTTATAGGAATAATTTTGGTAATAGCAATTATAGGCCCTATCCTTCTAATAGTGGCAATGGTTATGGAAATTCCTATAGTAGCTCCTACAACAATAATAAGAGTGTACCCTCTGATCTTGAAGTCATGCTTAAGGATTTTATTAGTACACAAACTGCTTTCAATAAAACTGTTGAGGAGAAATTTGGGAAAATTGATGTTCTTCCTCTAAAGTTGATAGTCTTGCTCTTGATGTTGATTTGTTGAAACTAAAGACCATGCCTCATGATGTTAAAGAGAGCAAAACTCTCAATGCCATACAAGTTAAAATTGATAACAATGTGAGGATGTTAGCCGAATTGCATGCTAGATGGGAAAGAGAGGATGAAATTGCTAGAAAGAATAATATTGCTAGAGTTTATACTATTACTACTTCTGAAAATGCTTCAAACACAAGTGTTACAAACCTCCTACCATTAATGGCAAGATAATTGGTGTTGGTAATGTTTCCACTTCTATTGCAAAATGTCCTAAATTGCCTGATAACTCTGAAACTGTCCTTGATAAAGATGCTGAAATTTCTAGCAATAAGGAAGATAATAACTCCATTACCTTTGATGATAATAATTTTGATTTTGATGGTTGCAATATTTCTGAAGTAATTAATTCTTGCAAAAGCTAGCTAGAAGTCCTAATGCAAGTGAGATAAACATGGCTTTTACTAAACATATTACTAATGCTCTCATACAAGTTAGGGAGGAAAAATTGAAACGTGAAGTATCTATCCCTAGGAAGTTAGAAGATGGTTGGGAGCCCATCATTAAAATGAAATTGAATGACTTTGATTGCAATGCTTTGTGTGACCTTGGTGCTAGTATTTCTGTTATGCCTAAAAGATTTTATGATATGCTTGATTTAGCACCTTTGGAAAATTGTTACTTGGATGTTCACCTTGCTGATTCTACTATTAAAAACCTTTGGGAAGAATTGATGATGTTCTTATCATGGTTAACAACAATTATGTCCCCGTTGATTTTATTGTCTTGGATATTGAATGCAATCCATCATGCCCTATTGTGCTTGGAAGACCTTTTCTTAGAACTGTAGGTGCTATTATTGATATGAAAGAAGGGAATATAAAATATCAATTTCCTCTCAAGAAAGGTATGGAACACTTTCCTAGGAAGAAGATTAAGCCACCTTATGATTCTATTGTTCGAACAAATTACAATGTTGATGCTTCTTCACTTGGTAATACTTGATGCATGCTTTGTGCCTAGCTAAAAGGCGTTAAAGAAAAGCGCTTATGGGAGGCAACCCATTTTATTTTTCTGCAATTTTTCTTTTATTGAGTCAAGGATTTGTTTACTTCTGTAGCAACTCCTTTGTATCTTTATTTTCTCGCATTGTTGTGCCAAGAGTAGCCTCTAATGTTAAGATGCTTAATTTTGATTGCTGCGCAGAAACAGATTTTTGCTGTTCACTGTACGAAAATCCTAAAATCACCAGATTGTTAAAAATCTGAAATTTTTTGTGCGTAATCTTTATGAATGTCTGAATCTTTCATTAGTTCAAAGTTTTTTGATCTGAGCGTCGTAAGTGCCTCGAAAAAATTCGTCTTTGCGGACTGTTCTGTTTTAGACAGATTATGCCTTTTTATTTTGCATTCTCTCTTTTACTAGTGTTGAGTGAAATTCTTTTTTGGGTGGAAGAGCTTCACATAACATCAGTGGCTGTAGCTAATGTTTAAAGTAACAAATCATATTGCGTCTTTATAGAACATGTGAGTTTTTGATTATGCACTAACCCTCTAATGAGATCTACTTTGAGTTTGGTGTGACGGAAGTTTTCAAGGGTCAAGAGAGAAGGATGATGATAGGATCAAGAAGAGTGAAGAGCTTAAGCTTGGGGAGGCTCCCATGGATCTCCCCAGCATATTTCAAGAAGACTCAAGCGTCTAAGCTTGGGGATGCCCAAGGCATCCCCTTCTTCATCGTCAAAATTATCAGGTCATCTCTAGTGAAACTATATTTTAATTCTTTCACATCATATGTGCTTTTCTTGGAGCGTCTGTGTGCTTTTATTTTCAGTATTGCTTTTATTTTCAATAAAGCTTGACTGGACCCTAGCATTCTTGATTGGGAGAGAGACACGCTCCGCTTTTTCATGAGAATACTCCTATTCTTCACTTATATTTGTTGAGTATTCATATCTAGCGCTGTTCAGCTTTTAGCTCTTGTTTTCATGTATCTCTTGTCAGAGCTATTAGCTTTCTTTTGTAGAAAGTACTCTCTTGCTTCACTTATATTTGTTTGGAGAGTTGATGAAATAAATTGATTGGTGTTTGGTTGGTTCAAAATGTTGCATGTGGTAATTGGTATAAGGAAAAACTTGCTTAATCTTGTAGATCACTATGGATAACTTGATGCTTGTCAATTGTTTTGAGTTAACAAGTAGATCATGATTAAATTGTGCATCACATGAGTTAAGCCTATTAGTGAAGAACTACCGTAAAGCTTGTTGAAAATTTGGTTTGCATCGGTGGTATCTCTAAGGTCTAGATATTTTCTAATAACGGGTTTGGTTAACAAGGAAGACGGTATGAAGTCTTATAACGTTTGCAATATGTTTGTCATATAAAACTTGGTGTACGGGTTGATATTCTTGTTTGCTTACATAACCTTGCTAGCCTAAACTCTGTACTGAGAGGGAATGCTTCTCGTGCATCCAAATCCTTGAGCCAAAATCCATGCCATTTGTGTCCACCATAACTACCTATATGTGGTATTTCCTTGCCACTCCAAGTAAATTTTTCATGTGCTACCTTTAAATTATTCAAAATGTTATTATTCCCTTTTTGTGTCAATGTTTACTAGCTCATGAGGAATTAGTGTGGTTATTCTTTATTCTTTGTCAATGGACTTTTACACCTGGACTAGTGGCATATACATCCGCTTATCCAATAACTTGCAAAAAGAGCTGGCAACGGGGTGCCCAGTCCCAATTAATTACAACTTTAACCAATTAATTCTCTTCACACTTTTGCCCTGATTCATCAGTAAGCAATGACAAACAGTGAAATACCTGAATGTGTGTAAACCAAAGAGAAAGAGGGATGATCTGCCTTGCTGGTAGAAATAACGTCCTTCATGGGAGCCGCTCTTAAAAGTCCGTTTGACAGGTAGAATACTGTTCTCACCCGCTACCATTCGTTGACAATTAACAAACACCTCTCAAAAATAGATACTCCTCCATGGTATGTGATTGATGGAAGGCACCCGAGGATTCGGTTAGCCATGGCTTGTGTTAGCAAGGTTGGGAGGAGTATCAAATATTTTATGCAATCTCTATATGCTTTCAAAAACCTAAAAGCTCTAGCACATGATTTAATCCCTGCTTCCCTCTGCGAAGGGCCTTTCTTTTACTTTTATGTTGAGTCAGTTTTCCTATTCTTTCTGTCTTCCACAAGCAAACACTAGTGTCAACTTTGTTACAACATGCGTTATATGCAATGTATTGGACTTGTTATACTACTTTGTGTTGACAATATCCATGAGATAAATATGTTGAAAGTTGAAGCAAATGCTGAAACTTAATTCTTCCTTTGTGTTGATTGAATACCTTTTATTAGAAACTATTGCTTTATGAGTTAACACTTATGCAAAACTGTTTGATGCTTGTCTCGAAAGTACTATTCATGAAAACGTTTAGCTTGTGTGATTCATTGTTTACTCATTATCTATTTGGTAGCAAATTATAGACCATTGACTTGGATCACTTCATTCATTTACATGTGCCTTGCAATATTATATGATCAAGATTATGATGGTAGCATGTCACCTCAAAAATTATTTTGTTTTTATCGTTTACCTACTCGAGGACGAGTAGGAACTAAGCTTGGGGATGCTGATACGTCTCAAACGTATCTATAATTTTTGATGTTCCATGCTTGTTTTATACCAATTGCTACATGTTTTGCATCTACTTTATATCACTTTTATACATTTTTTGGGACTAACCTATTAACAAGATGCCGAAGTGCCAGTTCCTGTTTTCTGCTGTTTTTGTATTCCAGAAAAGCTAGTCTGGAAATATTCTCGGAATTGGACGAAACTTCACGGACATCCCTATTTTTCCAGAAGACACAGATGGAGCAAAGAAGCAAGGAGGGCCACAGGGCCCCACACGCCACTAGGGGCGGCGGCCCCTTGGCCGCGCCCTAGGGTGGTGTGGGCCCCTCGGGGGTCGTCAGCCGCCGCCCTTTCGCCTACTTATTCCCCCCGAGAAAACCCTAAGGCCTGAGCCAATATCCACGAAAAGTTCCAGAGACGCCGCCGCCGTCAACCCTAGCTCGGGAGGGTTCAGAACCTCTTCCCGGCACCCTGCCGGAGAGGGGAATCGTCACCGGAGGCTTCTACATCGCCATGCCTGCCTCCGGAGTGATGCGTGAGTAGTTCATCCTTGGACTACGGGTCCATAGCAGTAGCTAGATGGTTGTCTCTCCATTTGTGCCATCATGTTTAGATCTTGTGAGCTGCCCTACATGATCAAGATCATATTATTGTAATGCTACATGTTGTGTTTGCTGGGATCCGATGAATATTGAATATTATGTCAAGTTGATTATCAATCAATATGTTATTTATGATCTTGCATGCTTTCCGTTACTAGTAGATGCTTTGGCCAAGTAGATGCTTGTAACTCCAAGAGAGAGTATTTATGCTAGATAGTGGGTTCATGCCTCCGTTGAATCTGGGACAGTGACAGAAAGTTCTAAGGTTGTGGATGTGCTGTTGCCACTAGGGATAACCTAACGATGCTATGTCCACGGGCATATGTGTTTGTTTACATTACGCGCTTTACTTAATGCGATTATCCGTTGCTTGCAACTTAATACCAACGGGGAACTCGGATGACAACCCGGCGGTGGATTATTAGTCATAGACGCTGTTGGATAACGGTCTATGTATCATGTCGTAATGCCCAATTAAATATCATAGTAATCATCATGTCATGTATTTGCATTGTCATGCGCTCACTATTTGTCAATTGCCCAGCTGTAATTTGTTTACCCAACATGTTAGTTATCTTTATGGAGAGACACCACTAGTGAACTGTGGACCCCGGTCCATTCTTTTACACTGATTAAACAACCACAAACTGCAAACTGTTCCTTTTTCATTCTCTGCAATTTAATACTCATTTTCCACACCATACGTTTAATCCTTTGTTTTCAGCAAGCCGGTGAGATTGACAACCTCACTGTTTCGTTGGGGCAAAGTATTGTGATTGTGTTGTGTGCAGGTCCACGTCAGCGCCGGAATCCCTGGTGTTGCGCCGCATCATATTTCGCCATTGACAACTGATGCATGTAAAATGCATACATGAACTTTGCATTATTTTATTCATATTCCCATCATATTTGCATCATATAAGGGTTATATTATTGATTTTGGGAATAATTCACAAGTTCCCCTATTTTATGGAATTAACCCTGCGTAGGCAGAAAATCCTATTTCTTTCCTTTTATGTTTCAGGGACCCAAACGACGTCCAAAAATTATGGAAAAATACAGGCGTCAGTATTTTGGAAGGAGGAAGACCTAGGAGTGAAGGAAGCAAGCAAACGGAGCCCAGAAGGCAAAAAGGGGGTGGCCCACGCGGCCAGGTACTGTGGCCACGTGGGGCCCACTCTTTTGGCCCTCGTGGCTCCGCTGCCGTAGATCTTTCGTCCACCGACTCCGTCTTGACCTAAAAATGCCTATAAAAAAGGTCCCCTGGCGTTTCGAGAAGGGAGCGCTGCACAAACACAGAAACACCGAAACATAGATCAGGAGCTGCAGATTGGAGGGGGAAAACTCCGGCGGGGCGCTGCCGGAGAGGTCTCCACCTCCTCCAACGACATCTCCATCGACTCCATGATGAAGAGGGAGTAGTCCACCCCTGGACTATGGGTTTGTGGAAGTAACTTATGTATCTCTCTCTCTTGTGCTTCACTAATTAGCACCGTATGAGCTGCCGAACATGATTACGGTCATCTATGTAATACCTTTGTGGTGGATCTTTATGAGTTAATATATGTGTGAGATTGCAATTGTTTTACTTCAGTTATGAAAGTAGATGCATATTATGTACCCCGTTCTTGTTTACTTGTTATGATCAAGCATGTTTATGAGAGCGTGTGAGGGGGAACGTGTGCATTAGATGGAGTAACGGGGGGTGGCTAGTGCGGTGAACGTGAGAGAAAGTTCCGCGATCCACTTGGTGTTTTACCTTACTTTGTTGCCTCACTAGGGATAAAAAGAAATACCTTGCTACCGGAGATGTGGGTGTGACCATGCCACTACTCCATGACTAGATCTAGCATGTTCTTATTTCAACTTCATGTCATGAAACTTATTGCTATGCTCTGATTTATCTTAATACTAAGGTGTTATGATTTAGTTCGCATCTTAGTGGAGTATAAGAGAGATTAATAACCAAAAGATCTCTATGTTAGGACGTGATGCCCATATGATTATAACTTGTCATGAAACTTTGTTGCAATCTCATATGTTAACTTTTGTGTTCCATTGTCCACCACATCATTAAAGAGAGAGTGCATTTGTGAAACCATGAACCCCGGTCCATTTTTAATCATAAGAAACAACTTTCCAACAACTTTCATCCACTTTTCATTTTCAGCCATAATTAAATCCGAAAATACAAAAATACTTTTGCATCTTTCATTCATCATATAAAACCCAAAAATATCATTTATCATTGTTTCCATCATCCTTGCATATTTATTTATATCATTGCATATTTTATTTATTGTTTTGTATTCATAACTTACTCACACCTTGTGCTTGACAACCACTTGGTGAGGTTGAGGGCACAAAACAATTTATCTTTGTTTGCAGGTTTCCAAGGGAAGGATAAGGAGGTAAAGCTTCCACTACTGATTCCCCGAGAGTTCGATATAAACCCTCGAGTCACCTTCGTGGGGAAAATTGTCTTGCCCGTACTACACACTCTGCTATTGGGGTCTCAACCTACGCCTTTGAGGGCTATCAAGACATATTTTCTGGCGCCGTTGCCGGGGAATCATTGCTGAAAGTTTTATCCAAGGGTATCTCACAACAAGTCAACTTCATCACCAAGTTGTGCAAACACCTAAGCTTGGGGAGGTTGCACCTACGTGAGCACCATCTTATCCATCTTTACTTGCAAACCATTTTATTTTGTTTTGTTATTGTCTTGCATTTTGTGTTGCATATTTTATTTTCAGTTTTGCATAAAAAAAAAAAAAACACATAAAAACTTTACCAAAATGGATTCTAGTGTTGAAGTGGACAATTTTGGTCAATATTATGAAGAGTCATTAATGGATGCTTGGTATAGAATGAAGGGAATTAATAAAAATGGTACCAACAAGCATACCCCTGCTACTTTGATAAGAGATTTTTATAATGGTCTAGATGTTTGGTCAAAATGCTTTCTAGACTCTTTGACTAATGGAAGATTTGCTTCGGGTAATCCCTCACATGCTAATAATTTAATGGAAAATTTATTTGGGAGTTCTTTAGAAACAAAAGATGAAGCTGGGATCAAACAACTGAAAGTTTCTATTGATAGGTCTATATTAAATCTACAAACCTATGTGGAAGAGTATCCTACTAAAAATGAAATGCGCTCTTTCATCTTTCACTCAAAAGCTGTTATGAAGAAGACTAATGACACCCTTTCTAGAATTACTGCAAGAATGGAAAGGATATTAAACAAGGCTGAGTCTAAAAAGGGAGCAACTAAGAAATTTAATGACAAATTATTTTCTATACTAGAGCTTTTGGAAAAGAATCTTGAAGAATCTGTTAAAGAGGAAAACGATCTCAAAATAGCTTTGGATGCTTTATTAAGAGAAAAGATAAGAGAGTTGAGGAAGTTAAAATGCTAAGTGAAGTCAAGGAACCATTGCTTGACTTAGAGAATTGTAGCTTGCATGAATTAATATCTATCTTACAAAAATTTGCAAGTGATCCTTCTATTAATGCTAATCAAGCTGGTTTTGGTTCTTATATTGCTGATCATGTTTTAAAAGAAAAGATTGCTAGGTACAAACAAGAAGCTATGATACCACCTAAGCTTGGGGATGTATGGATTCCCAAAGTACTTGTTACCATTGGAAAAGAGACACACCATGCTATATTAGATCTAGGATCTAGTGTCTCAGTTTTATCTAAAGAACTATATGTACTTGAATTAAAGAATCTTGAAAAATGCTCTATTGAACTTGCACTTGCTGATGATTCCATTAAACATGCTATAGGAAGAGTAAGTGATGTTATGGTAGAGTTACATATGACTTTTGTGCCTGTTGATTTTCTAATCATGGATATGGGGAATAAAACCTCTAGTCCAATTATTCTTGGAAGACCTTTTCTTCGTACTACAGGTGCTATCATTGATTCAAAAGAAGGGAATGTGAAGTTTCAGTTTCCACATAAGAAATGCATGGAACACTTCCCAAGGAATAGGGACACACCAAAGTTCAAGCTCCCTCATGAGCTTCGTCCACTATAACTATCAAGTAAGAAGCCTAGCTATATGGCTATAAAGAAAGCGCTTTACGGGAGGCAACCCGGTTGTTTTTATTTTTGATTTTCTTTGTGTCCTCTTGCTGTCACAAGAGACTTTGTTTATAGTTTTGTTTCTGGAATTTTTAATAAAGTGCCAAGTTTTACCCATTTTGGTTTGAAAAAGTTGCTCATAGCATTCGGAAATATTATTCCAGCACAAGTCTGTGCACGGTTTGATTTTTAATTCCTATTCTGTAACTCCGAATGAGCTGATATTTAACTGTAGAAGCAACTTTTCATCCTCTGTATGCATGAATTGTTTCAGAATTTTTTGACAAAGTTAAGTGGGGTAGAAAAATACGTTTTGCTACTGCTGTTTTTCTGGACAGATTCTGTCCCATTTTGTTTGATGCATGCTTAGAGCTTTTAACTTGAATCTTTCAGATCCAAATGAGTTTATGAGTAGGCATACAACATAATACACTTACTGGACATTCATATAAATTTTTGTCTAAGGATTATATGCAGCATGAAACCTATTTGTTTATCACTACTAATGTCACCTCACAGAAAAGAAATGGGAGAAACGGTGTTTTGAAGTTTTTTCACAGGGATTAGAGGAGATGCACCAAGAGTTATCTAAGGATGGTGAAAACCATAAGCTTGGGGATGTGAAGACAACCCACTGGACCTACACACTCTCGGTTTGCGCACGTCTAACTTCTGTTTTTCGATCAATGCACTTTATCGTATAAACTTGGAGCGTCTTTTTGTTTTTGTTTGTTTTGATTTTTATTTTTGAGAGACCACCACATTATCATTTATCATATGAGAGAGCTACTGGAAATATGGGTTGAAATATGTTGGATGCCATTATAAGATTGGGAAAAGGGATGTTTGAGTTGATTTTAAAAGATACATATAGTTGCATGATTCATGAGCTTGTTAATGAGTAATAATTTGTTAGTATTTTATCAAGAGTTATCTTTTATTCATGTTTTGATGCTGAATGTTACTTTACTTTGTTTAACATGAATTAGTTAGTTCTATGGACACTCATGCATGCTTTTAGACGGTCAACTTTCTCTCTCTTGCTAGCCCAAAAATTCCAACAAGCAAAAACTTGCTTCCAACACCTTCAACCAAAGTTTTTCCAGTGAGTCCACCATATCTACCTATTAGCTTTATGTTATTCCGAGTATGTTTACCATGTTATTTTGTATCATTTATACCTCTGAATTAAAATGCTTATGTTGTTGATTGTTATGGAAAAAGTTGGTTATATAGCTCTCACGAACTTGATGCACACTTTACTTTTATTGCACTTAATGAACATGACCCATTGTGATTAAAATTATGATGTTATGAGTTTGACAAACGTCTTTGGTTGAGAGTTAGCAGAAATGTGCTGTCACATGGAACGCTTTCAACATTGCACTTCATTATATCTAGTTGATGTCATGCACTTTTGTTTATGGTTGCTTATCATGGTGAAATAAAAGGTGAAATGGAGTAAGTTTAAATGAGTTTGTATAATGGTTAGAGAGACGCCTGGGCCGCTAATCTAAGCCATGCATCATCCATGGTGGAAATTTACAGCGTACCATAGTGAACATTCAGTGATGCACATCACAATAAAAAGCTACACAAGTGGTAAAAGAGTGCTGAGATTGTTCATTGTCTGTTTGTCTTGTTGTTTGGACATGGGCTTGTTCCATATCCTGGGACAAGAGGTACCCCAGTTGACGCTCTTGATGATACTATTTTACTTACGATGATATAAATTGAACTTGCTTTGTTTCCCAAGTTGAGTAGCACATGGTGTAGGTACTCGTATTCAAGGGGCATGAGACTTTCAACCATACTTTGTCAAGCACATTACTCATATTTGCTTTCACTTTAAACTTAATCATTCAAGATGCTATGATAGGGGCAATGAGAGCTTGACACCAAGGAGTTCCATATTACAATCATTAACTTAAGTAGAGAAGTTCAGAAGTTAGATGAAACTTATTCATGTTTACCTCTACTCATATATATCTTTCCAAAGTGTCCACCTTTTATATTCAGATTTCCATCTACACTCTATGACCATTATAGGATGTTCTTACTTATCATTATGCATACTTGAAGTCCATAGTACTTTTTCATTTATGTTACACTTTGTGAATTATCATTGAACATCCTTACATTGAATATTTGATATCACTTCATAAACTATCTTGCATATTGTTACATCTTATTAAGAATGAACCATTTGACTCTATGTAGCAATAGTAATAATCTTTGATATTCATTGATAATATTGAAATGCAAAGTCCATGTTAGTTTTATCACCTTCATACTCGAGGAAGAGCATGGGTTAAGCTTGGGGATGCTGATGCATGTAAAATGCATACATGAACTTTGCATTATTTTATTCATATTCCCATCGTATTTGCATCATATAAGGGTTATATTATTGATTTTGGGAATAATTCACAAGTTCCCCTATTTTTATGGAATTAACCCTACGCAGGCAGAAAAACCTATTTCTTTCCTTTTATGTTTCAGAGACCCAAACGACGTCAAAAAATTATGGAAAAATACAGGCGTCAGTATTTTGGAAGGAGGAAGACCTAGGAGCGAAGGAAGCAAGCAAACGGAGCCCAGAAGGCAAAAAGGGGGTGGCCCACACGGCTAGGTACTGTGGCCGCGTGGGGCCCACTGATGCAAGACGTACTTGCTCGTTGGGAAACCCCAAGAGGAAGGTTTGATGTAGCCTAGCAGCAAGATTTCCCTCAGTATGAAACCAAGGTTTATCGAACCAGTAGGAGCAACAATTCTTCAGAAGGTTGTCAACGGCGAAATATGATGCGGCGCAACACCAGGGATTCCGGCGCTGACGTGGACCTGCACACAACACAATCACAATACTTTGCCCCAACGAAACAGTGAGGTTGTCAATCTCACCGGCTTGCTGAAAACAAAGGATTAAACGTCTCGTGTGGAAAATGAGTATTAAATTGCAGAGAATGAAAAAGGAACAGTTTGCAGTTTGTGGTTTAATCAGTGTAAAGGAATGGACCGGGTCCACAGTTCACTAGTGGTGTCTCTCCATAAAGATATCTAACATGTTGGGTAAACAAATTACAGCTGGGCAATTGACAAATAGTGAGCGCATGACAATGCAAATACATGACATGATGATTACTATGATATTTAATTGGCATTACGACATGATACATAGACCGTTATCCAACAGCGTCTATGACTAATAATCCACCGCCGGGTTGTCATCCGAGTTCCCCGTTGGTATTAAGTTGCAAGCAACGGATAATCGCATTAAGTAAAGCGCGTAATGTAAACAAACACATATGCCCGTGGACATAGCATCGTTGGGTTATCCCTAGTGGCAACAGCACATCCACAACCTTAGAACTTTCTGTCACTGTCCCAGATTCAACGGAGGCATGAACCCACTATCTAGCATAAATACTCCCCCTTGGAGTCACAAGCATCTACTTGGCCAAAGCATCTACTAGCAACAGAGAGCATGCAAGATCATAAATAACATAGGGCATAGATTGATAATCAACTTGACATAATATTCAATATTCATCCGATCACAGCAAACACAACATGTAGCATTACAATAATATGATCTTGATCATGTAGGGCAGCTCACAAGATCTAAACATGATGGCACAAATAGGAGAGACAACCATCTAGCTACTGCTATGGACCCGTAGTCCAAGGATGAACTACTCACGCATCACTCCGGAGGCAGGCATGGCGATGTAGAAGCCTCCGGTGATGATTCCCCTCTCCGGCAGGGTGCCGGGAAGAGGTTCTGGACCCTCCCGAGCTAGGGTTGACGGCGGCGGCGTCTCTGGAACTTTTCGTGGATAATGGCTCGGCACTTAGGGTTATTTTCTCGGGGGAATAAGTAGGCGAAAGGGCGGCGGCTGGCGACCCCCGTGGGGCCCACACCATACTAGGGCGCGGCCAAGGGGCCTGCCGCGCCCTAGTGGCGTGTGGCTCCCCTGTGGGCCCTCTCCGTTGCTTCTTTGCTCCATCTGGTGTCTTCTGGAAAAATAGGGATGCCCGTGAAGTTTCGTCCAATTCCGAGAATATTTCCAGACTAGCTTTTCTGGAATACAAAAACAGCAGAAAATAGGAACTGGCACTTCAGCATCTTGTTAATAGGTTAGTCCCAAAAAATGTATAAAAGTGCTATGAAGTAGATGCAAAACATGTAGCAATTGGTATAAAACAAGCATGGAACATCAAAAATTATAGATACGTTGGAGACGTATCACCCACTCTTTTGGCCCTCGTGGCTCCGCTGCCGTCGATCTTTCGTCCACCGACTCCGTCTTGACCTAAAAACGCCTATAAAAAAGGTCCCCTGGCGTTTCGAGAAGGGAGCGCCGCACAAACACAGAAACACCGAAACAGAGATCAGGAGCTGCAGATTGGAGGGGAAACTCTGGCGGGGCGCTGCCGGAGAGGTCTTCACCTCCTCCAACGACATCTCCATCGACTCCATGATGAAGAGGGAGTACTCCACCCCTGGACTATGGGTTTGTGGAAGTAACTTATGTATCTCTCTCTCTTGTGCTTCACTAATTAGTACCGTATGAGCTGCCGAACATGATTACGGTCATCTATGTAATACCTTTGTGGTGGATCTTTATGAGTTAATATATGTGTGAGATTGCAATTGTTTTACTTCAGTTATGAAAGTAGATGCATATTATGTACCCCGTTCTTGTTTACTTGCTATGATCAAGCATGTTTATGAGAGCGTGTGAGGGGAACGTGTGCATTAGATGGAGTAACGGGGGGTGGCTAGTGCGGTGAACGTGAGAGAAAGTTCCGCGATCCACTTGGGTGTTTTACCTTACTTTGTTGCCTCACTAGGGATAAAAAGAAATACCTTGCTACCGGAGATGTGGGTGTGACCATGCCACTACTCCATGACTAGATCTAGCATGTTCTTATTTCAACTTCATGTCATGAAACTTATTGCTATGCTCTGATTTATCTTAATACTAAGGTGTTATGATTTAGTTCGCATCTTAGTGGAGTATAAGAGAGATTAATAACCAAAAGATCTCTATGTTAGGACGTGATGCCCATATGATTATAACTTGTCATGAAACTTTGTTGCAATCTCATATGTTAACTTTTGTGTTCCATTGTCCACCACATCATTAAAGAGAGAGTGCATTTGTGAAACCATGAACCCCGGTCCATTTTTAATCATAAGAAACAACTTTCCAACAACTTTCATCCACTTTTCATTTTCAGCCATAATTAAATCCGAAAATACAAAAATACTTTTGCATCTTTCATTCATCATATAAAACCCAAAAATATAATTTATCATTGTTTCCATCATCCTTGCATATTTATTTATTATCATTGCATATTTTATTTATTGTTTTGTATTCATAACTTACTCACACCTTGTGCTTGACAACCACTTGGTGAGGTTGAGGGCACAAAACAATTTATCTTTGTTTGCAGGTTTTCAAGGGAAGGATAAGGACGTAAAGCTTCCACTACTGATTCCCCGAGAGTTCGATATAAACCCTCGAGTCACCTTCGTGGGAAAATTGTCTTGCCCGTACTACACACTCTGCTATTGGGGTCTCAACCTACGCCTTAGAGGGCTATCAACAACCTTCTGAAGAGTTGTTGCTCCTACTGGTTCGATAAACCTTGGTTTCATACTGAGGGAAAACTTGCTGCTAGGCTACATCAAACCTTCCTCTTGGGTCTCCCAACGAGCAAGTACGTCTTGCATCACCATGTACGAGACTAGGAGACCCGGTGTCTATATAAACCGGTCCCTGAGTCATAGCTAGCAAGACTTTCATAACCCCAAGCTTAGGCGAGAGAACCATCGAGAGAGACATACCATCCTTGTAACCTAGATCGAGATCCGGCTCTGTTGTCGTAGCCGGGTTATCGAGATCGAGACCAAGATTAATAATAAGATAGCAGGAAGTAGGTCTTTATCTCCAATGGAGAGGCCGAACCTGGGTAAATCCCTTGTCCCCGTAGTGCTAAACAATCTCTCAGACGCCAGAGTCGCCTTGCCCAAAACATCAAGCTGCCCAAAGGTAGCATCTGCCGTGTTATCTACCCCACGACAGGATTATTAGTCATAGACGCTGTTGGATAATGATACGTCTCCAACGTATCTATAATTTTTGATGTTCCATGCTTGTTTTATACCAATTGCTACATGTTTTGCATCTACTTTATCACTTTTATACATTTTTTGGGACTAACCTATTAACAAGATGCCGAAGTGCCAGTTCCTGTTTTCTGCTGTTTTTGTATTCCAGAAAAGCTAGTCTGGAAATATTCTCGGAATTGGACGAAACTTCACGGACATCCCTATTTTTCCAGAAGACACCAGATGGAGCAAAGAAGCAACGGAGAGGGCCACAGGGCCCCACACGCCACTAGGGCGCGGCCCCCCTCTGGCGCGCCCTAGTATGGTGTGGGCCCCTCGGGGGTCGTCAGCCGCCGCCCTTTCGCCTACTTATTCCCCCCGAGAAAACCCTAAGTGCCTGAGCCATTATCCACGAAAAGTTCCAGAGACGCCGCCGCCGTCAACCCTAGCTCGGGAGGGTCCAGAACCTCTTCCCGGCACCCTGCCGGAGAGGGGAATCGTCACCGGAGGCTTCTACATCGCCATGCCTGCCTCCGGAGTGATGCGTGAGTAGTTCATCCTTGGACTACGGGTCCATAGCAGTAGCTAGATGGTTGTCTCTCCACTTTGTGCCATCATGTTTAGATCTTGTGAGCTGCCCTACATGATCAAGATCATATTATTGTAATGCTACATGTTGTGTTTGCTGGGATCCGATGAATATTGAATATTATGTCAAGTTGATTATCAATCTATCTTATGTTATTTAAGATCTTGCATGCTTTCCGTTACTAGTAGATGCTTTGGCCAAGTAGATGCTTGTAACTCCAAGAGAGAGTATTTATGCTAGATAGTGGGTTCATGCCTCCGTTTAATCTGGGACAGTGACAGAAAGTTCTAAGGTTGTGGATGTGCTGTTGCCACTAGGGATAACCTAACGATGCTATGTCCACGGGCATATGTGTTTGTTTACATTACGCGCTTTACTTAATGCAATTATCCGTTGCTTGCAACTTAATACCAACGGGGACTCGGATGACAACCCGGCGGTGGATTATTAGTCATAGATGCTGTTGGATAACGGTCTATGTATTATGTCGTAATGCCCAATTAAATATCATAGTAATCATCATGTCATGTATATGCATTGTCATGCGCTCACTATTTGTCAATTGCCCAGCTGTAATTTGTTCACCCAACATGTTAGTTATCTTTATGGAGAGACACCACTAGTGAACTGTGGACCCCGGTCCATTCTTTTACACTGATTAAACAACCACAAACTGCAAACTGTTCCTTTTTCATTCTCTGCAATTTAATACTCATTTTCCACACCATACGTTTAATCCTTTGTTTTCAGCAAGCCGTGAGATTGACAACCTCACTGTTTCGTTGGGGCAAAGTAGTTTGATTGTGTTGTGTGCAGATTCCACGTCAGCCGATCCCGTGTTGCGCCGCATCATATTTCGCCGTTGACAACCTTCTGAAGAGTTGTTGCTCCTACTGGTTCGATAACCTTGGTTTCTTTCTGAGGGAAAACTTGCTGCTGACTACATCATACCTTCCTCTTGGGGTCTCCCAACGAGTGTGTGATTCACCACACAAGCTATTTTTCTGGCGCCGTTGCCGGGGAGACAGCAGTCTTCTGCAAGGGGAGTTTCACGCTTCCAATCTCTTTACTTTGTTTTTGTCTTGCTTAGTTTATTTTATCTTGTTTGCTTTCAATTATCAAAAACACAAAAAAATTAGTTACTTGCATTAGTTTACTTTCAAGTTATTTTCTGTCTGTTTTTAATTCTGCTAAAATGAGTACTCCTGAGAACACTAAGTTGTGTGATTTCACTAGCACGAACAACAATGATTTCATATGCACACCTATTGCTCCACCTGCTGCTTCAGCAGAATTTTATGAAATTAAACCTGCACTTTTAAATCTTGTTATGAAAGAGCAATTTTCTGGTGTTAGTACTGATGATGCTGCTGTTCACCTTAATAACTTTGTTGAACTTTGTGAAATGCAAAAGCTCAAGGAAGTAGATGGTGATATTATTAAACTGAAACTTTTTCCTTTCTCCTTGAGAGGACGTGCTAAAGAATGGTTGCTATCTTTGCCTAGAAATAGTATTGATTCATGGACTAAATGCAAAGATGCTTTTATTGGAAAATATTATCCTCCTGCTAAGATTATTTCTTTGAGAAGTAGCATAATGAATTTTAAGCAATTTGATAATGAACATGTTGCTCAAGCATGGGAGAGAATGAAATCATTGGTTAAAAATTGTCCCACTCATGGACTGACTACTTGGATGATCATCCAAACCTTCTATGCAGGATTAAATTTTTCTTCAAGGAATTTATTGGATTCGGCCGCTGGAGGTACCTTTATGTCCATCACTTTGGGTGCTGCAACAAAGCTTCTTGATGATATGATGATTAATTATTCTGAGTGGCACACCGAGAGAGCTCCAACAGGTAAGAAGGTAAATTCTGTTGAGGAAACCTCTTCCTTGAGTGCCAAAATTGATACTATTATGTCTATGCTTGCAAATGGTCAAACACATGTTGATCCAAATAATGTTCCTTTAGCTTCTTTGGTTGCTCAAGAAGAGCATGTTGATGTGAACTTCATTAAAAATAATAACTTCAACAACAATGCTTATAGGAATAATTTTGGTAATAGCAATTATAGGCCCTATCCTTCTAATAGTGGCAATGGTTATGGAAATTCCTATGTAACTCCTACAACAATAATAAGAGTGTACCCTCTGATCTTGAAGTTATGCTTAAGGATTTTATTAGTACACAAACTGCTTTCAATAAAACTGTTGAGGAGAAATTTGGGAAAATTGATGTTCTTCCTCTAAAGTTGATAGTCTTGCTCTTGATGTTGACTTGTTGAAACTAAAGAACATGCCTCATGATGTTAAAGAGAGCAAAACTCTCAATGCTATACAAGTTAAAATTGATAACAATGTGAGGATGTTAGCTGAATTGCATGCTAGATGGGAAAGAGAGGATGAAATTGCTAGAAAGAATAATATTGCTAGAGTTTATACTATTACTACTTCTGAAAATGCTTCAAACTCAAGTGTTAGCAAACCTCCTACCATTAATGGCAAGATAATTGGTGTTGGTAATGTTTCCACTTCTATTGCAAAATGTCCTAAATTGCCTGATAACTCTGAAACTGTCCTTGATAAAGATGCTGAAATTTCTAGCAATAAGGAAGATAATAACTCCATTACTTTTGATGATAATGATTTTGATTTTGATGGTTGCAATATTTCTGAAGTAATTAATTCTTGCAAAAGCTAGCTAGAAGTCCTAATGCTAGTGATAAACATGGCTTTTACTAAACATATTACTAATGCTCTCATACAAGTTAGGGAGGAAAAATTGAAACATGAAGTTCTATCCCTAGGAAGTTAGAAGATGGTTGGGAGCCCATCATTAAAATGAAATTGAATGACTTTGATTGCAATGCTTTGTGTGACCTTGGTGCTAGTATTTCTGTTATGCCTAAAAGATTTTATGATATGCTTGATTTAGCACCTTTGGAAAATTGTTACTTGGATGTTCACCTTGCTGATTCTACTATTAAAAAACCTTTGGGAAGAATTGATGATGTTCTTATCATGGTTAAAACAATTATGTCCCCGTTGATTTTATTGTCTTGGATATTGAATGCAATCCATCATGCCCTATTGTGCTGGGAAGACCTTTTCTTAGAACTGTAGGTGCTATTATTGATATGAAAGAAGGGAATATAAAATATCAATTTCCTCTCAAGAAAGGTATGGAACACTTTCCTAGGAAGAAGATTAAGCCACCTTATGATTCTATTGTTCGAACAAATTACAATGTTGATGCTTCTTCACTTGGTAATACTTGATGCATGCTTTGTGCCTAGCTAAAAGGCGTTAAAGAAAAGCGCTTATGGGAGGCAACCCATTTTATTTTTCTGCAATTTTTCTTTTATTGAGTCAAGGAGTGTTTACTTCTGTAGCAACTCCTTTGTATCTTTATTTTCTCGCATTGTTGTGCCAAGAGTAGCCTCTAATGTTAAGATGATGCTTAATTTTGATTGCTGCGCAGAAACAGATTTTTGCTGTTCACTGTACGAAATTCCTAAAATCACCAGATTGTTAAAAATCTGAATTTTTTGTGCGTAATCTTTATGAATGTCTGAATCTTTCATTAGTTCAAGTTTTTGATCTGAGCGTCGTAAGTGCCTCGAAAAAATTCGTCTTTGCGGACTGTTCTGTTTTAGACAGATTATGCCTTTTTATTTTGCATTCTCTCTTTTACTAGTGTTGAGTGAAATTCTTTTTTGGGTGGAAGAGCTTCACATAACATCAGTGGCTGTAGCTAATGTTTAAAGTAACAAATCATATTGCGTCTTTATAGAACATGTGAATTTTTGATTATGCACTAACCCTCTAATGAGATCTACTTTGAGTTTGGTGTGACGGAAGTTTTCAAGGGTCAAGAGAGAAGGATGATATAGGATCAAGAAGAGTGAAGAGCTTAAGCTTGGGGAGGCTCCCATGGATCTCCCCAGCATATTTCAAGAAGACTCAAGCGTCTAAGCTTGGGGATGCCCAAGGCATCCCCTTCTTCATCGTCAAAATTATCAGGTCATCTCTAGTGAAACTATATTTTAATTCTTTCACATCATATGTGCTTTTCTTGGAGCGTCTGTGTGCTTTTATTTTCAGTATTGCTTTTATTTTCAATAAAGCTTGACTGGACCCTAGCATTCTTGATTGGGAGAGAGACACGCTCCGCTTTTTCATGAGAATACTCCTATTCTTCACTTATATTTGTTGAGTATTCATATCTAGCGCTGTTCAGCTTTTAGCTCTTGTTTTCATGTATCTCTTGTCAGAGCTATTAGCTTTCTTTTGTAGAAAGTACTCTCTTGCTTCACTTATATTTGTTTGGGAGAGTTGAAATAAATTGATTGGTGTTTGGTTGGTTCAGAAAATGTTGCATGTGGTAATTGGTATAAGGAAAAACTTGCTTAATCTTGTAGATCACTAATGGATAACTTGATGCTTGTCAATTGTTTTGAGTTAACAAGTAGATCATGATTAAATTGTGCATCACATGAGTTAAGCCTATTAGTGAAGAACTACCGTAAAGCTTGTTGAAAATTTGGTTTGCATCGGTGGTATCTCTAAGGTCTAGATATTTTCTAATAAAGGGTTTGGTTAACAAGGAAGACGGTATGAAGTCTTATAACGTTTGCAATATGTTTGTCATATAAAACTTGGTGTACGGGTTGATATTCTTGTTTGCTTACATAACCTTGCTAGCCTAAACTCTGTACTGAGAGGGAATGCTTCTCGTGCATCCAAATCCTTGAGCCAAAATCCATGCCATTTGTGTCCACCATAACTACCTATATGTGGTATTTCCTTGCCACTCCAAGTAAATTTTTCATGTGCTACCTTTAAATTATTCAAAATGTTATTATTCCCTTTTTGTGTCAATGTTTACTAGCTCATGAGGAATTAGTGTGGTTATTCTTTATTCTATTTGTCAAATGGACTTTTACACCTGGACTAGTGGCATATACATCCGCTTATCCAATAACTTGCAAAAAGAGCTGGCAACGGGGTGCCCAGTCCCAATTAATTACAACTTTAACCAATTAATTCTCTTCACACTTTTGCCCTGATTCATCAGTAAGCAATGACAAACAGTGAAATACCTGAATGTGTGTAAACCAAAGAGAAAGAGGGATGATCTGCCTTGCTGGTAGAAATAACGTCCTTCATGGGAGCCGCTCTTAAAAGTCCGTTTGACAGGTAGAATACTGTTCTCACCCGCTACCATTCGTTGACAATTAACAAACACCTCTCAAAAATAGATACTCCTCCATGGTATGTGATTGATGGAAGGCACCCGAGGATTCGGTTAGCCATGGCTTGTGTTAGCAAGGTTGGGAGGAGTATCAAATATTTTATGCAATCTCTATATGCTTTCAAAAACCTAAAAGCTCTAGCACATGATTTAATCCCTGCTTCCCTCTGCGAAGGGCCTTTCTTTTACTTTTATGTTGAGTCAGTTTTCCTATTCTTTCTGTCTTCCACAAGCAAACACTAGTGTCAACTTTGTTACAACATGCGTTATATGCAATGTATTGGACTTGTTATACTACTTTGTGTTGACAATATCCATGAGATAAATATGTTGAAAGTTGAAGCAAATGCTGAAACTTAATTCTTCCTTTGTGTTGATTGAATACCTTTTATTAGAAACTATTGCTTTATGAGTTAACACTTATGCAAAACTGTTTGATGCTTGTCTCGAAAGTACTATTCATGAAAACGTTTAGCTTGTGTGATTCATTGTTTACTCATTATCTATTTGGTAGCAAATTATAGACCATTGACTTGGATCACTTCATTCATTTACATGTGCCTTGCAATATTATATGATCAAGATTATGATGGTAGCATGTCACCTCAAAAATTATTTTGTTTTTATCGTTTACCTACTCGAGGACGAGTAGGAACTAAGCTTGGGGATGCTGATACGTCTCAAACGTATCTATAATTTTTGATGTTCCATGCTTGTTTTATACCAATTGCTACATGTTTTGCATCTACTTATATCACTTTTATACATTTTTTGGGACTAACCTATTAACAAGATGCCGAAGTGCCAGTTCCTGTTTTCTGCTGTTTTTGTATTCCAGAAAAGCTAGTCTGGAAATATTCTCGGAATTGGACGAAACTTCACGGACATCCCTATTTTTCCAGAAGACACCAGATGGAGCAAAGAAGCAACGGAGAGGGCCCACAGGGGCCCCACACGCCACTAGGGCGCGGCCTCCCCCTCTGGCGCGCCCTAGTATGGTGTGGGCCCCTCGGGGGTCATCAGCCGCCGCCCTTTCGCCTACTTATTCCCCCCGAGAAAATAACCCTAAGTGCCCGAGCCATTATCCACGAAAAGTTCCAGAGACGCCGCTGATGCATGTAAAATGCATACATAAACTTTGCATTATTTTATTCATATTCCCATCATATTTGCATCATATAAGGGTTATATTATTGATTTATAATGATTTTGGGAATAATTCACAAGTTCCCCTATTTCTTTCCTTTTATGTTTCAGGGACCCAAACGACGTCCAAAAATTATGGAAAAATACAGGCGTCAGTATTTTGGAAGGAGGAAGACCTAGGAGCGAAGGAAGCAAGCAAACGGAGCCCAGAAGGCAGAAAGGGGGGTGGCCCACGCGGCCAGGTACTGTGGCCGCGTGCGGCCCACTCTTTTGGCCCTCGTGGCTCCGCTGCCGTCGATCTTTCGTCCACCGACTCCGTCTTGACCTAAAAACGCCTATAAAAAAGGTCCCCTGGCGTTTCGAGAAGGGACCGCCGCACAAACACAGAAACACCGAAACAGAGATCAGGAGCTGCAGATTGGAGGGGGAAAACTCCGGCGGGGCGCTGCCGGAGAGGTCTCCACCTCCTCCAACGACATCTCCATCGACTCCATGATGAAGAGGGAGTAGTCCACCCCTGGACTATGGGTTTGTGGAAGTAACTTATGTATCTCTCTCTCTTGTGCTTCACTGATTAGCACCGTATGAGCTGCCGAACATGATTACGGTCATCTATGTAATACCTTTGTGGTGGATCTTTATGAGTTAATATATATGTGAGATTGCAATGGTTTTACTTCAGTTATGAAAGTAGATGCATATTATGTACCCCGTTCTTGTTTACTTGTTATGATCAAGCATGTTTTATGAGAGCGTGTGAGGGGGAACGTGTGCATTAGATGGAGTAACGGGGGGTGGCTAGTGCGGTGAACGTGAGAGAAAGTTCCGCGATCCACTTGGGTGTTTTACCTTACTTTGTTGCCTCACTAGGGATAAAAAGAAATACCTTGCTACCGGAGATGTGGGTGTGACCATGCCACTACTCCATGACTAGATCTAGCATGTTCTTATTTCAACTTCATGTCATGAAACTTATTGCTATGCTCTGATTTATCTTAATACTAAGGTGTTATGATTTAGTTCGCATCTTAGTGGAGTATAAGAGAGATTAATAACCAAAAGATCTCTATGTTAGGACGTGATGCCCATATGATTATAACTTGTCATGAAACTTTGTTGCAATCACATATGTTAACTTTTGTGTTCCATTGTCCACCACATCATTAAAGAGAGAGTGCATTTGTGAAACCATGAACCCCGGTCCATTTTTAATCATAAGAAACAACTTTCCAACAACTTTCATCCACTTTTCATTTTCAGCCATAATTAAATCCGAAAATACAAAAATACTTTTGCATCTTTCATTCATCATATAAAACCCAAAAATATCATTTATCATTGTTTCCATCATCCTTGCATATTTATTTATCATCATTGCATATTTTATTTATTGTTTTGTATTCATAACTTACTCACACCTTGTGCTTGACAACCACTTGGTGAGGTTGAGGGCACAAAAATTTATCTTTGTTTGCAGGTTTCCAAGGGAAGGATAAGGAGGTAAAGCTTCCACTACTGATTCCCCGAGAGTTCGATATAAACCCTCGAGTCACCTTCGTGGGGAAAATTGTCTTGCCCGTACTACACACTCTGCTATTGGGGTCTCAACCTACGCCTTAGAGGGCTATCAAGACATATTTTCTGGCGCCGTTGCCGCGGGAATCATTGCTGAAAGTTTTATCCAAGGGTATCTCACAACAAGTCAACTTCATCACCAAGTTGTGCAAACACCTAAGCTTGGGGAGGTTGCACCTACGTGAGCACCATCTTATCCATCTTTACTTGCAAACCATTTTATTTTGTTTTCTTATTGTCTTGCATTTTGTGTTGCATATTTTATTTTCAGTTTTGCATAAAAAATTAAAAAAAATACATAAAACTTGGAAAATGGGAGACAGAACTAAGTTGTGTGACTACACAAACACTCCAAATGATCAATTTATTGCTAGGCCCATTGCCACACCTGAGATACAAGCTGATAGTTATGAAGTAAGTCCTAGTTTGTTGAACTTGATAACTAGGGAACAATTTGGCGGTAGTGCTATGGAGGATGCCTCTATGCATCTTCATGATTTTGTTGAAATATGTGACATGCAAAAATTTAAAAATGTGGAAAGTGATGTTCTAAAACTGAAATTATTTCCTTTCTCACTTAGAGGAAAAGCTAAAGAATGGTTGCATTCATTACCTATTGATAGCATTAAAACTTGGAATGATCTAAAAGAAGCTTTCATTAAGAAATACTATCCTCCTGTTAAAATTTTGCAAAATAGAAACAATATTCTTTCTTTTAGGCAAAATGAAAATGAACATGTTGCCATGGCTTGGGATAGGATTAAACTTATGCTTAGAACTTGTCCATCACATGGGGTTAATGAATGGACCATATTACACTCTTTCTACAATGGTCTAAACTACATGTCTAGAAATATTCTTGATTCTGCTGCTGGAGGTGCGTTTATGGGAAAAACTGTAGGTGAAGCTAAAAACATATTGGAGAGCATTTTGCAAAACTATAGCCAATGGCACACTGATAGAGCACCTACTTCATCTAAGAAAGTAAACTCCATAGAAGAAACAAATGATTTGTCATCTAAAATGGACACTATTCTTGCTTTCATTAATAAACAAAATATGGAAAATGTGCCTTTGCAAGAACTAGTTGGTAATAATTCTGAAAATATTGATGTCAACTTCATTAGGAACTATGGTAATAATGGGTATGGTAATAACAATTATAATCTTATAATAAACCCCCATATGTTCCAAATAAATATGCTACTAGTGGTAATGTTTCTAGTGATTTGGAAAACACCATTAGATCATTTATATCTACTCAAAAGGAGCTTAACAAGGAATTTATATCTAAGTTTGAAAAACAAAACTCTTTGTTTGAAAGGGTAGATCAGCTCACTAAGGAAGTTTCCTCATTAAAGAACACCATTATAGCTCAAAAACATGAGGAAACAATTAAATATTGCCAAGAGGTTATAAATAAATCTTGGGAACATATTCATGAGCAAGAGAGAATTGCTAAGGAAACTATTATGGTAATGGGAGAAAAGAAATTGAGGAAGTTAAAATGTTAGTGAAGTCAAGGAACCATTGCTTGACTTAGAGAATTGTAGCTTGCATGAATTAATATCTATCTTACAAAAATTTGCAAGTGATCCTTCATTGCTATAACCAAGCTGGTTTTGGTTCTTATATTGCTAATCATGTTTTAAAGAAAAGATTGCTAGGTACAACAAGAAGCTATGATACCACCTAAGCTTGGGGATGTATGGATTCCCAAAGTACTTGTTACCATTGGAAAAGAGACACACCATGCTATATTAGATCTAGGATCTAGTGTCTCATTTTATCTAAAGAACTATATGAAGTACTTGAATTAAAGAATCTTGAAAAATGCTCTATTGAACTTGCACTTGCTGATGATTCCATTAAACATGCTATAGGAAGAGTAAGTGATGTTATGGTAGAGTTACATATGACTTTTGTGCCTGTTGATTTTCTAATCATGGATATGGGGAATAAAACCTCTAGTCCAATTATTCTTGGAAGACCTTTTCTTCGTACCACAGGTGCTATCATTGATTCAAAAGAAGGGAATGTGAAGTTTCAGTTTCCACACAAGAAATGCATGGAACACTTCCCAAGGAAGAGGGACACACCAAAGTTCAAGCTCCCTCATGAGCTTCGTCCACTATAACTATCAAGTAAGAAGCCTAGCTATATGGCTATAAAGAAAGCGCTTTACGGGAGGCAACCCGGTTGTTTTTATTTTTGATTTTCTTTGTGTCCTCTTGCTGTCACAAGAGACTTTTTTATAGTTTTGTTTCTGGAATTTTTAATAAAGTGCCAAGTTTTACCCATTTTGGTTTGAAAAAGTTGCTTATAGCATTCGGAGATATTATTCCAGCACAAGTCTGTGCACGGTTTGATTTTTAATTCCTATTCTGTAACTCCGAATGAGCTGATATTTAACTGTAGAAGCAAATTTTCATCCTCTGTATGCATGAATTTTTCAGAATTTTTGACAAAGTTAAGTAGGGTAGAAAAATACGTTTTGCTACTGCTGTTTTTCTGGACAGATTCTGTCCCATTTTGTTTGATGCATGCTTAGAACTTTTAACTTGAATCTTTTTGATCCAATTGAGTTTATGAGTAGGCATACAACATATACACTTACTGGACATTCATATAAATTTTTGTCTAAGGATTATATGCAGCAAGAAACCTATTTGTTTATCACTACTAATGTCACCCCACAGAAAAGAAATGGGAGAAACGGTGTTTTGAAGTTTTTTCACAGGGATTAGAGGAGATGCACCAAGAGTTATCTAAGGATGGTGAAAACCATAAGCTTGGGGATGTGAAGACAACCCACTGGACCTACACACTCTCGGTTTGCGCACGTCTAACTTCTGTTTTTCGATCAATGCACTTTATCGTATAAACTTGGAGCGTCTTTTTGTTTTTTGTTTGTTTTGATTTTTATTTTTGAGAGACCACCATTATCATTTATATATGAGAGAGCTACTGGAAATATGGGTTGAAATATGTTGGATGCCATTATAAGATTGGGAAAAGGGATGTTTGAGTTGATTTTAAAAGATACATATAGTTGCATGATTCATGAGCTTGTTAATGAGTAATAATTTGTTAGTATTTTATCAAGAGCTATCTTTTATTCATGTTTTGATGCTGAATGTTACTTTACTTTTTTAACATGAATTAGTTAGTTCTATGGACACTCATGCATGCATTTAGATGGTCAACTTTCTCCCTCTTGCTAGCCCAAAAATTCCAACAAGCAAAAACTTGTTTCCAACACCTTCAACCAAAGTTTTTCCAGTGAGTCCACCATATCTACCTATTAGCTTTATGCTATTCCGAGTATGTTTACCATGTTATTTTGTATCATTTATACCTCTGAATTAAAATGCTTATGTTGTTGATTGTTATGGGAAAAGTTGGTTATATAGCTCTCACGAACTTGATGCACACTTTACTTTTATTGCACTTAATGAACATGACCATTGTGATTAAAATTATGATGTTATGAGCTTGACAAAGTCTTTGGTTGAGAGTTAGCAGAAATGTGCTGTCACATGGAACGCTTTCAACATTGCACTTCATTATATTAGTTGATGTCATGCACTTTTGTTTATGGATGCTTATCATGGTGAAATAAAGGTGAAATGAGTAAGTTTAAATGAGTTTGTATAATGGTTAGAGAGACGCCTGGGCCGCTAATCTAAGCCATGCATCATTCATGGTGGAAATTTACAGCGTACCATAGTGAACATTCGTGATGCACATCACAATAAAAAGCTACACAATGGTAAATAAAAGGGTGCTGAGATTGTTCATTGTTGTTTGTCTTGTTGTTTGGATATGGGCTTGTTCCATATCCTGGGACAAGAGGTACCCCAGTTGACGCTCTTGATGATACTATTTTACTTACAATGATATAAATTGAACTTGCTTTGTTTCCGAGTTGAGTAGCACATGGTGTAGGTACTCGTATTCAAGGGGCATGAGACTTTCAACCATACTTTGTCAAGCACATTACTCATATTTGCTTTCACTTTAAACTTAATCATTCAAGATGCTATGATAGGGGCAATGAGAGCTTGACACCAAGGAGTACCATATTACAATCATTAACTTAAGTAGAGAAGTTCAGAAGTTAGATGAAACTTATTCATGTTTACCTCTACTCATATATATCTTTCCAAAGTGTCCACCTTTTATATTCAGATTTCCATCTACACTCTATGACCATTATAGGATGTTCTTACTTATCATTATGCATACTTGAAGTCCATAGTACTTTTTCATTTATGTTACACTTTGTGAATTATCATTGAACATCCTTACATTGAATATTTGATATCACTTCATAAACTATCTTGCATATTGTTACATCTTATTAAGAATGAACCATTTGACTCTATGTAGCAATAGTAATCATCTTTGATATCCATTGATAATATTGAAATGCAAAGTCCATGTTAGTTTTATCACCTTCATACTCGAGGACGAGCATGGGTTAAGCTTGGGGATGCTGATGCATGTAAAATGCATACATGAACTTTGCATTATTTTATTCATATTCCATCATATTTGCATCATATAAGGGTTATATTATTGATTTATAATGATTTTGGGAATAATTCACAAGTTCCCCTATTTTTATGGAATTAACCCTGCGCAGGCAGAAAACCCTATTTCTTTCCTTTTATGTTTCAGGGACCCAAACGACGTCCAAAAATTATGGAAAAATACAGGCGTCATATTTTGGAAGGAAGAAGACCTGGAGCGAAGGAAGCAAGCAAACGGA
Organism: Poa pratensis; assembly: GCA_947311845.1. Lineage (NCBI taxonomy): Eukaryota > Viridiplantae > Streptophyta > Magnoliopsida > Poales > Poaceae > Poa > Poa pratensis. The sequence continues at coordinate 5,580,316 of CAMZMU010000034.1, forward strand.
GCCCGAGGCAAAAGGGGGTGGCCCACGCGGCCAGGTACTGTGGCCGCGTGGGCCCACTCTTTTGGCCCTCGTGGCTCCGTTGCCGTCGATCTTTCGTCCACCGACTCCGTCTTGACCTAAAAACGACTTTAAAAAAGTCCCCTGGCTTTCGAGAAGGGAGCGCCACACAAACACAGAAACACCGAAACAGAGATCAGGAGCTGCAGATTGGAGGGGGAAAACTCCGGCGGGCGCTGCCGGAGAGGTCTCCACCTCCTCCAACGACATCTCCATCGACTCCATGATGAAGAGGGAGTAGTCCACCCTGGACTATGGGTTTGTGGAAGTAACTTATGTATCTCTCTCTCTTGTGCTTCACTAATTAGCACCGTATGAGCTGCCGAACATGATTACGGTCATCTATGTAATACCTTTGTGGTGGATCTTTATGAGTTAATATATATGTGAGATTGCAATTGTTTTACTTCAGTTATGAAAGTAGATGCGTATTATGTACCCCGTTCTTGTTTACTTGTTATGATCAAGCATGTTTATGAGAGCGTGTGAGTGGGAACGTGTGCATTAGATGGAGTAACGGGGGGTGGCTAGTGCGGTGAACGTGAGAGAAAGTTCCGCGATCCACTTGGGTGTTTTACCTTACTTTGTTGCCTCACTAGGGATAAAAAGAAATACCTTGCTACCGGAGATGTGGGTGTGACCATGCCACTACTCCATGACTAGATCTAGCATGTTCTTATTTCAACTTCATGTCATGAAACTTATTGCTATGCTCTGATTTATCTTAATACTAAGGTGTTATGATTTAGTTCACATCTTAGTGGAGTATAAGAGAGATTAATAACCAAAAGATCTCTATGTTAGGACGTGATGCCCATATGATTATAACTTGTCATGAAACTTTGTTGCAATCTCATATGTTAACTTTTGTGTTCCATTGTCCACCACATCATTAAAGAGAGAGTGCATTTGTGAAACCATGAACCCCGGTCCATTTTTAATCATAAGAAACAACTTTCCAACAACTTTCATCCACTTTTCATTTTCAGCCATAATTATACCCGAAAATACAAAAATACTTTTGCATCTTTCATTCATCATATAAAACCCAAAAATATCATTTATCATTGTTTCCATCATCCTTGCATATTTATTTATCATCATTGCATATTTTATTTATTGTTTTGTATTCATAACTTACTCACACATTGTGCTTGACAACCACTTGGTGAGGTTGAGGGCACAAAACAATTTATCTTTGTTTGCAGGTTTCCAAGGGAAGGATAAGGAGGTAAAGCTTCCACTACTGATTCCCCGAGAGTTCGATATAAACCCTCGAGTCACCTTCGTGGGGAAAATTGTCATGCCCGTACTACACACTCTGCTATTGGGGTCTCAACCTACGCCTTAGAGGGCTATCAGCCGCCGCCGTCAACTGATACGTCCAAAACGTATCCACTTTTCCGAACACTTTTGCTATTGTTTTGCCTCTAATTTGTGTGATTTGGATGCAACTAACACGGACTAACGCTGTTTTCAGCAGAATTGCCTTGATGTCTTGTTTTTGTGCAGAAAGTCAAAGTTCCAGAAAATTCCAGAAAAAATACAGAAATCCTATTTTTCCAGAAGACCCACGGAGCCAGAAGATGGAGCGAAGAGGGTGCACAGGGGCACCACACGCACCCAGGGCGCGGGGCCCTTGGCCGCGCCCAGGGTGGTGTGGCCACCCTGTGTGGCCCCCGACGCTCCCCTTTGGACTACTTAAAGCCTCTGACCTAAAAACTTCGGGGGATCGACTTTTTCCAGAAAACTTCCAGAGCTCCGCCGCCATCGAAAACCCTATTTCGGGGATCAGAAACTCCGTTCTGGCACCCTGCCGGGACGGGGAATTGGAGGAGATCATCGCCATCATCATCACCGCCACCTCTCCATCGACCATCCATGACTCCCCCATCCATGTGTGAGTAATTCCCCGCTGTAGGCTGAGGGGATGGTAGGGATTGGATGAGATCATTCATGTAATAGTTGTGAGATTTGTTAGGGCATGGTGCCTAGTATCCATCGGTAGTACTTTATGTCATTGTTGCAACTTATTATGCTTAATGCTTGTCACTTAGGGCCCGAGTGCCATGATCTCAGATCTGAACATGTTATTGAATCATGATGATAATTATTGTTTTGGATCATATCTATAAGTTGTATACACACGTCACTGTCCGGAACCCGAGGCCCCAAAGTGACAGAAATTGGGATAACCGGAGGGGATGGTTGCGACGTGAGGATCACATGTGTTCACGGAGTGTTAATGCTTTGCTCCGGTGCTTTATTAAAAGGAGCACCTTAATTACCAGTAGTTTCCCTTGAGGCCCCGCTGCAAACGGGCTGGTAGGACAAAAGATGTTGTGCAAGTTTCTCATTGCGAGCACGTACGACTAAATACGGAACACATGCTTATGATTGATTATTACTTGGATACCTTATTATTATTTATCTGCAATTGCCCTATGTATGACTATTTCATGAATTATCTCATCCATGCAGCGCCCGTTCATCCATCCCTATGCCTACAGTATTTTAATCCTGCTGTCTACTGCAATTATTACTGCTGTCTTTATTTTACTGCTGCTATTATTTCACTACTGCTACTGTCATAAAACTGTTGCTACTGATAAACTGTGTCGAGCAAGTCTACTTCCAGGTGCAGCTGAACTGACAAATCATCTGTCAAGGCTTATAAATATTCTTTGGCTCCCCTTGTGTCGAATCAATAAATTTGGGTTTTACTTCCCTCGAAGACTGTTGCGATCCCCTATACTTGTGGGTCATCAAGACTATTTTCTGGCGCCGTTGCCGGGGAGCATAGCTCTATTTATAAGCTCACCAGGGAGTCATACTGCTCGCTGCAATTCATTCATCATGGGTAAACCTCGTGATGATAAGGTTCGCATATTGCCATCCACTACAAGGAGAGGTACAACTCTGAACACTTCTGCTGCTCTTGATTCACCGTCTGTTATAAGTCAACTTGTCACACCACCACATGCACATGCTTCACGTGCTGCTACTTCTGCTGAATCTGAGAATGTTTCTGATGAATTTGATGATGCTTCTACTGTGCTTGATGAAAGAGGTTCACTAGGTCCTTTTCTAGATGCTACAATTGCTAAATCTAAACAACTTGAAAATACTGAAACACCTAATGAAACTCCTGTTACACCTGCTTATTCACCTGAAACGAGAGAAACTACTAGTGATGATCTTGAGGAAACTTATGTTGAACTTGATGATGACTTTATTGATGAATGCATGAATTGTGATACCTCTAAAGATGTTAATGCTATTAAAAATCTTCTTCAAAACGTGCTGTCAACTATAAACTTTCTCCTGATGCTAAATTTGCTACATCTCCCATAAATATAAAAGATAAAGATTATGATTTCTCTGTGGACTTGTCTTTTATAACTATTGCTGAGAAAGAACCTTTTCGAGGAACTGAAAATGAAAGTGCTGTAGAACATATGAACACTCTCTCTACTCTGAGTAGTTTGTTTTCTGATGATATTAAGAAACGCAGTTACTTTGTTACTAAAATTTTCCCTTTCTCATTGAAAGATGAAGCTAAAACTTGGTTTAATGATTTATCTCCTGGATCTATTGAGAGCCCGATGGGTTTAGTCAATGCTTTCTTTCAGAAATATTTTCCTGCTAGTGCTCAACATGCTGCTTTACAGAAAATCTTTAACTTTAAGCAAAATGAGGGAGAGAAAATGCCTGAATCTTGGGCAAGGTTTTGTTCTTTACTTAGAGCTCGGCCTGGACATCAACTAGCTAAAAATGAACTTCTTGATATATTTTATAATGGACTAACTGTTGAATCTAGGACATACCTGGATAGTTGTGCTGGTTGTGTTTTCAGGAAAAGAACTCCAGATGAAGCCGAGGAATTATTGGCTAAGATAAGCCAAAATCATGATGATTGGACCCTGCCTGAACCAACTCCGGTACCTACGCCGAGGAAAAGAGGTGATTGAATTGAATGATGAAGAAATGAGAGAAGCCAAGAAATCTCTTAAGGAGAAAGGTATTAAATCTGAAGATGTGAAAAATCTTCCACCTATAGAAGAATTGTGTAAGCCAATTCCTCACTCATCTACAGTTGAGGTACACTCTCTCCAACGCTTTGATGATAGAGATATCCCTTATTCTAAACCTCCTGATCAATGCTTAGATGAGTTTGATAATTTCATTGTTAAGCAAAACAATTTCAATGGAGAATAGAAAATAGCTTCATAAAGAATTCTCATGTCATTAATCATTTGCATGATGTTTTGGAAAGAACTTCTAATGATGTTAAAATACTCATTAAACATTTTCATATGGTTCAAACTCAAATTGAGCAATTGACTAAAGTGCAAAAAGATTTGCTATAATGCTTCTAGAGAAAATGATAAACATGCTTTTGGTATAGCAACTAGAGGTGGTGCTTCCACTCAGGATCCTTTGTATCCTGAGGGACATCCTAAAAGAATTGAGCAAGATTCTCAACTAGTTAATGAAACTACTACTCCTTCTAAGAAAAAGAAGAAGAAGAAACATAAACATGTTGAGGAATCTCCTGAACCTATTAAAGACAATGAGCATGTTAATAATCCAAATAGTATATCTATCTCTGATGCTGAAACTGAGAGTGGTAATGAACATGCTAATGATAAAGATAAGAATGTTTCTGATAAAGAGGAAAGTGAAGAGGAACCTGAAAAGCATTCTAAAAACAAAAAGTACACTAAAGAAGATTTTCTTGCTAAGAAACATGGTAATGAAAGAGAACCTTGGGTGCAAAAACAAATGCCTTTTCCTACTAAGAAACTCAAATCTAAGGAAGAAGAACATTATAACAAATTTTGTGAATGGATGAAACCTTTGTTTTTGCAAATTCCTTTGACTGATGCTATTAAGTTACCTCCCTATTCAAAGTACATGAAAGATATTGTCTCTAACAAGAGAAAGATTCCTAATGAAGAGATTTCTACCATGCTTGCTAATTATTCTTTCAATGGTAAGGTTCCAAAGAAGCTTGGAGATCCAGGTATACCAACTATTCCTTGCTCAATAAAAATAACTATGTTAGAACTGCCTTATGTGATTTAGGTGCAGGGGTGAGTGTTATGCCTTTTTCTCTTTACAAGAGACTTTACTTGGAAAAATTGATACCAACTGATATATCTTTGCAAATGGCTGATAAATCTACTGCTGTTCCTGTTGGTATATGTGAAGATGTTCCTGTTCAAGTGGCTAATAATTGCTTGATATTAACTGATTTTGTTGTGCTTGAAATGCCTGAAGATGATAATATGTCTATTATTCTTGGAAGACCTTTTCTTAACACTGCAGGGGCTGTTATTGATTGCAACAAAGGAAAAGTGACTTTCCATGTTAATGACAAAGAGCATACTGTTTATTTTCCCAAGAAGCTGGAAAATATTTGGAGTTAATACAATTACCAATATTAAAAGTATCAAAGTGGGAAGTATTGATTGCCCTATATATGAACCTCATGAAGAACTTCAATATATTATGATTGGATCTATAGCTATACATTTAAGGTAACATGATTGTTCAATGTGGTTTAATTCTTTTATGTCATATAAAATGTATTTGGTGGCAAGACTTGATCAACCTTGTTAACAAATATGTTTTACATGCATAAAATTGCTAAACAACATTTTCTTTCTCTTTTGTTTTACCTACTGTTTTGCTACTGTAATTTGCAAAGTTAAGTAATTTGGTCTTTATAAATTCATTTTGTCTAGTTTTCATTGTTTAAATACCCAGAAAATGTCAGAAATAAAAGTTTTCAAAAAATTCTGAAAAAATTTACAAGTCCTAGTTTTTAAAGAGGAACGTGGGAGTACCAGAGGATGACCAGGGGGACCCACCAGGCCACCACACGCCACGGCGCGGAGGGAGGGCGCGCCCTGCCCTGGTGTGGGGTCCACCTGGCCCTCCACTCACTCTCTCCTCCCACTCCTTTCTCTCTCCCGACCAACACACCACCATTGCTCAAACTCGTGTTCTTGCTGCTCTTGCTCGAATTTTTCGATCTACTTGCTCAGCCCATCTTTGCTGCTGAAATTTGGATCAATTGCTCTCCGGTATGTGACTCCTCCGATTATCCAAATAGAATTTTGTTTAGTTGTATATCTTTAGCATTTTGGTACTGTAGGTGACATGTTATTAGAGCTTGCATGCTTGTTCTTGTTTAGATTAACTAGTTTTGATGCATGTTTAGTCCCTAGTAAGTCTCCCTAGTGTTTCCCTTGATTTAACACTCCAAAATCATTTTTTATGAGGTTTGTTTAAAATTTCAGAAAAGGAAGATGGATAAACACACTTATGGAGAAATCTTTGAGAGGCAAACACCATCCTCCTCAAGGAAACAAGGGCTTCAAGATCAAGAGGTGCACCTAGGCCATCATACAATGAGGATCTTTTGGCACCAAGAATGGTGAAGAGGAAGATGATGGTGTTCCTCATCCATCTATTTTTCCATGCTTTAACTTTATGAGAGATGCAGGGATTTATGATGACTTCATAAGGATGATTAACAATGTTGGCTTGATGGAATTTATGCAGGATGAGAGGCCACAATATGCTAACCTCACTAAGATTTTTGTTGAAAGCTTTAAGTTTAATAACTCTACTTTTAACCCCACTGTTGAGTTTAAGATTTATGATCGTGCATGCAACATGGACTTGAAAAGATTTTGCAGGGTCATAGGTGTTGCTCCATCTGGGACAGCGAGGAAGATAGATCACAGCCGCCGAGTTGTTGGATCTTTACCATGAGCTGAGCTATGATGATCCGTAGAGTGCAGCGTGGTAAGATAAGGAACATTCAATTTCCAGCCATCAGGTACTTCACATATTATCTTGCCACGAGTGTGCTTGCTAGAGAGAACACTAGTAATATTTCTTGCTATCATCTAGCTTTTCTTGCTCATGCACTTAAAAATTAAAACCTACAACCTTGGTGCCTTGATTGCTCGCCGCCTTGCCGCCAAAGGTCCCATCTTTGGAGGCATTATTGCTGCACGTGTTTTAGCTGATCTTGGTCTTCCTGTGATCCTTCTGATGAATTGTTGATTCCAGAAAGACTTGATCTTGCTGCCATGAAACTTCATGATTTTGTTACTACTAATTCATAATGGACATTTGATGTATAGAGTTGTTTTTGCTAATGGACCTGAGCTAGAGGTCCGGCTTCCACAGCCTAGTTTGTTCAGTGTTTTCAGGGGTCCTCTATCATATTCGAGGGAGGATTTGGACAACCACCTCGGTGCACCGGATTTCCATTTACAGCACTACCCTGAGCACCGACAGGAGACCTTCGTGGCGCCCCCTGAGGACTACACCGTGTACTACGGTGGTGCATCCTCGAGCTTTTACCGGACGAGGAACCCTCCTCGTCACACACTGAGGGCGCGCCTAGCTGGCAGCCATGGGGATGATTGTCTCCCACTTAGGCCAAAAGCCTAAGCTTGGGGGGAGGTATGCCGACAAGTTCACTCATTTTATCATATTCATATCATGTCGGTACTTTGTATATCCATGTTTTAGTTTGTTTCTTTTCTTTTCTTTTGTTTCTTGTATCCATTTTATTTTCGCAAAACACCAAAAGACCAAAAATATTTCCTTTATTTCTCTTGCTTTTGAATTTGTAGTGCTAGTTTACTTTATTTTTCATTTCGGTTTGTTATTCAAAAATCCAAAAAGATTTTGCTTTGTTTGCTTGTTTCTTTCTATGCTTGCTTTAAATTCGAAAACCCAAAAATATTTGTTGTTCTTCTGCGTTTTGTATAGTTGTTTCAGGAGTTCGAAAATTTCCGTGGTTCCACTTGGCTTGGTTATCATTTCACATCATTCAAGCCACACAAGTGAAAAGCAATAATGACGATTACGACAACGGATGTGGTAAAAGGCTGGTATGAACTCTATTTGTTTTTCATTTTTGTAAATATACCTACTCATGTGAACATGCTTAGCTATCATGGTAGTGGTTATGTTATTTAATGATTGCTTAGTAGTTCATGTCTTCTTATGACCAGTACCAAATTGCTAATAGTGAATAACATGTCATATAGATATTACATGCATTGTTCTATTCGTAAAACGGTATGGCAGGATGGTATCCTCCTCTGAATAATTCACTTGATTCGACTTGGCACATGCTCACACATGTTATGACTGAAAAATAAAGTCAATTAAGCCTTGATGATCTATTTTGCCTCAGAGTTTTAGTATCATCTTTATGCCTCCGTTAATTTTATTTTGTCGCAAGCATGATTATGACCGTTATCGCTCTCGTGGTTGTCGCTTCCCAGTCTATTGCTAGCCTTCACTTGTACTGAGCGGGAATGCTGCTCGTGCATCCAAATCCTTTAAACCAAGTTATCCCAAAGAGTCCACCAAAAATTCCTATGCATGGTATTTCAAGCCATTCCAAGTAAATTTGCATGTGCTACCTTTAAAACTTTCAAAATATTTCCCTTTTTGTGTCAATGTTTACTAGCTCATGAGGAATTAGTGTGGTTATTCTTTATTCTATTTGTCAAATGGACTTTTACACCTGGACTAGTGGCATATACATCCGCTTATCCAATAATTTTGCAAAAAGAGCTGGCAACGGGGTGCCCAGTCCCAATTAATTACAACTTTAACCAATTAATTCTCTTCACACTTTTGCCCTGATTCATCAGTAAGCAATGACAAACAGTGAAATACCTGAATGTGTGTAAACCAAAGAGAAAGAGGGATGATCTGCCTTGCTGGTAGAAATAACGTCCTTCATGGGAGCCGCTCTTAAAAGTCCGTTTGACAGGTAGAATACTGTTCTCACCCGCTACCATTCGTTGACAATTAACAAACACCTCTCAAAACATTTTTACCTCTGTTTTTAAAATAAAAAGCTCTAGCACGTGTTAATCCCTGCTTCCCTCTGCGAAGGGCCAATCTTTTATTTTTATGTTGAGTCACCATCCTTTCTTTGAGCACCTCTTCGAGAGCATAACTGTCGTTCTTAGTGTAATGTGCTTGTCCCAGGATACGATTAATTGAGGTATAACTATGATACTCTTATCTTTGATATTTTATATCTAGTCTTCACTTGAACTTCAGAGGTGCCTTGGCATTTATGTTTTGCCCTTCAAACAAAGGCAAGCGAGATACCACTTTGTCATATCTTTTTACGAACATTGCAATTCTTGTGGATAGATGTATGCTATGTTATTCATTCTTAGTACTTTGGTATCTTTTCATGATTTGCATAACTACTAGGTGTCATTATTTGCATGGTTCCTATTATGAATTGCTAAGTAATTGATCATATAGTAGGTATGTATACATCATATGAAGCAAATGTGTTCGTAAAAGTTTCTTTTATCGCACTCAGTTGTTAACTGAATTGCTTGAGGACAAGCAATAAGCTAAGCTTGGGGGGAGTTGATACGTCCAAAACGTATCACTTTTCCGAACACTTTTGCTATTGTTTTCCTCTAATTTGTGTGATTTGAATGCAACTAACACGGACTAACGCTGTTTTCAGCAGAATTGCCTTGGTGTCTTGTTTTTGTGCAGAAAGTCAAAGTTTCAGAAAATTCCAGAAAAATTCCAGAAATCTATTTTTCCAGAAGACCCACGGAGCCAGAAGAGAAGCGAAGAGGGTGCACAGGGGCACCACACGCACCCAGGGCGCGGGGCCCTTGGCCGCGCCCAGGGGTGGTGTGGCCACCCTGTGTGGCCCCGACGCTCCCCTTTGGACTACTTAAAGCCTCTGACCTAAAAACTTCGGGGGATCGACGCTTTTTCCAGAAAACTTCCAGAGCTCCGCCGCCATCGAAAACCCTATTTCGGGGATCAGAAACTCCGTTCTGGCACCCTGCCGGGACGGGGAATTGGAGGAGATCATCGCCATCATCATCACCGCCACCTCTCCATCGACCATCCATGACTCCCCCATCCATGTGTGAGTAATTCCCCGCTGTAGGCTGAGGGGATGGTAGGGATTGGATGAGATCATTCATGTAATAGTTGTGAGATTTGTTAGGGCATGGTGCCTAGTATCCATCGGTAGTACTTTATGTCATTGTTGCAACTTTTATGCTTAATGCTTGTCACTTAGGGCCCGAGTGCCATGATCTCAGATCTGAACATGTTATTGAATCATGAGAATAATTATTGTTTTGGATCATATCTATAAGTTGTATACACACGTCACTGTCCGGAACCCGAGGCCCCAAAGTGACAGAAATTGGGATAACCGGAGGGGATGGTTGACGTGAGGATCACATGTGTTCACGGAGTGTTAATGCTTTGCTCCGGTGCTTTATTAAAAGGAGCACCTTAATTACCAGTAGTTTCCCTTGAGGCCCCGCTGCAAACGGGCTGGTAGGACAAAAGATGTTGTGCAAGTTTCTCATTGCGAGCACGTACGACTAAATACGGAACACATGCTTATGATTGATTATTACTTGGATACCTTATTATTATTTATCTGCAATTGCCCTATGTATGACTATTTCATGAATTATCTCATCCATGCAGCGCCCGTTCATCCATCCCTATGCCTACAGTATTTTAATCCTGCTGTCTACTGCAATTATTACTGCTGTCTTTATTTTACTGCTGCTATTATTTCACTACTGCTACTGTCATAAAACTGTTGCTACTGATAAACTGTGTCGAGCAAGTCTACTTCCAGGTGCAGCTGAACTGACAAATCATCTGTCAAGGCTTATAAATATTCTTTGGCTCCCCTTGTGTCGAATCAATAAATTTGGGTTTTACTTCCCTCGAAGACTGTTGCGATCCCCTATACTTGTGGGTTATCATCAGCCCTAGCTCGAGAGGGTCCAGAACCTCTTCCCGGCACCCTGGCGGAGAAGGGAATCGTCACCGAAGGCTTCTACATCGCCATGCCTGCCTCCGGAGTGATGCGTGAGTAGTTCATCCTTGGACTACGGGTCCATAGCAGTAGCTAGATGGTTGTCTCTCCTATTTGTGCCATCATGTTTAGATCTTGTGAGCTGCCCTACATGATCAAGATCATATTATTGTAATGCTACATGTTGTGTTTGCTGGGATCCGATGAATATTGAATATTATGTCAGTTGATTATCAATCTATGCCCTATGGTATTTATGATCTTGCATGCTCTCCGTTGCTAGTAGATGCTTTGGCCAAGTAGATGCTTGTGACTCCAAGAGGGAGTATTTATGCTAGATAGTGGGTTCATGCCTCCGTTTAATCTGGGACAGTGACAGAAAGTTCTAAGGTTGTGGATGTGCTGTTGCCACTAGGGAAACCCAATGATGCTATGTCCACGGGCATATGTGTTTGTTTACGTTACGCGCTTTACTTAATGCGATTATCCGTTGCTTGCAACTTAATACCAACGGGGAACTCGGATGACAACCCGGCGGTGGATTATTAGTCATAGACGCTGTTGGATAACGGTCTATGTATCATGTCGTAATGCCCAATTAAATATCATAGTAATCATCATGTCATGTATTTGCATTGTCATGCGCTCACTATTTGTCAATTGCCCAGCTGTAATTTGTTTACCCAACATGTTAGTTATCTTTATGGAGAGACACCACTAGTGAACTGTGGACCCCAGTCCATTCTTTTACACTGATTAAACAACCACAAACTGCAAACTGTTCCTTTTTCATTCTCTGCAAGTAAACATCATTTTCCACACCATACGTTTAATCATTTGTTTTCAGCAAGCCGGTGAGATTGACAACCTCACTGTTTCGTTGGGGCAAAGTATTGTGATTGTGTTGTGTGCAGGTCCACGTCAGCGCCGGAATCCCTGGTGTTGCGCCGCATCATATATCGCCGTTGACAACCTTCTGAAGAGTTGTTGCTCCTACTGGTTCGATAAACCTTGGTTTCATACTGAGGGAAAACTTGCTGCTGGACTACATCAAACCTTCCTCTTGGGGTCTCCGACGAGTGTGTGATTCACCACCACACAAGCATCAGATAACGGTCTATGTATCATGTCGTAATGCCCAATTAATATCATAGTAATCATCATGCCATGTATTTGCATTGTCATGCGCTCACTATTTGTCAATTGCTCAGCTGTAATTTGTTTTCCCAACATGTTAGTTATCTTTATGGAGAGACACCACTAGTGAACTGTGGACCCCGGTCCATTCTTTTACACTGATTAAACAACCACAAACTGCAAACTGTTCCTTTTTCATTCTCTACAATTTAATACTCATTTTCCACACGAGACATTTAATCCTTTGTTTTCAGCAAGTCGGTGAGATTGACAACCTCACTGTTTCGTTGGGGCAAAGTATTGTGATTGTGTTGTGTGCAGGTTCCACGTTGGTGATCGAGTAACGGCGCCGCCAACAACCTTCTGAAGAATTGTTGCTCCTACTGGTTCGATAAACCTTGGTTTCATACTGAGGGAAAACTTGCTGCTAGACTACATCAAACCTTCCTCTTGGGGTTTCCCAACGAGCAGGCACGCCTTGCATCACTGGAGCGGGTTGAGGCTGCTCTCGAGAGGCTGTCCCTGTCGCTGGCTGCGGTGCAGGTGGATCCGACACCATCTCTGTGTTCTGGGGACAAATGTTGATTGCACAGACGGCGGGGTTGAGCGCTTTGGTTGCTACTCTCCTAGGGGTGTGAGCCTTTCTGCGTCGGCGCTTGCCCTGGAATCCACCTCCACGCGTTTTGTTGCTTCGGAGCATGTCTCCCGGTGATGCAAGGGCCCTCGATGAAGGATCTTGGAGTGGAGATGGATTTGGCATTGGTGGAGTTTGGGGGTTCTGATACCCCTAGCGCGGAGGAAAAGATTGCGAAGGTGATGGCTCAGTATGACGCGATTGAGCCACAGGAGAAGACCTTGCCTTCTTTGATGATGGAGCTCTGCCGTGAGATTGCTGACATGCCCAAGGACAAGCAGCTTCGGATGGATGTTCCCCTTTGGCCGAGCGACGAAGCATCCGGTTGGACAAGAAGAACAAAGATTGTGTCATTCCAGCAGGCAAGCGCGCCGAGTTTAGGAGGGCGGCGGCTTTTGGGGAAATCCCAAAACTCAAGAGCAAAGAGAAAGCCACCGATGAAGCCATTGAGGAGAAGATGCAAGTTTATTTGCAGTTGTACAAGAAGGAGCGCACACCGCTGGTGATGGAGGCGGTTCGAGAGTTAGTGGTGAGTAATGCTTGATCTCTTCAGTGTGGAGGATGCATACCGGTGCATCTCTAGCGTTGAGAGGTTGTGTGTGTTTGGAGAGTTTCTCTTAGTTGGATATGAGGTGTGGCCTGTTAGTTTGGGTATAGGTTCCCTTGTCTCAGGCACAGACGACGTTCCTTGAGTTAGAGTGTGCGGTTCTTTAACCGCGCTTTGTATGGTTTTTGGGTCCGGTGTCCTGATTAACTGGATCAATTCTTCTTCTAATAATGCATAGGCAGAGCTCCTGCTATTTACCGTCAAAAATTTCGTGCAGCAGAAGCTATAGAGCAACATGTAGCAGTAGAGTTCGTGGAAATGCCTTTAAGATCACACGAGCAGATTACTTTGTTTGCTCAGAGGCCTAGGAGCTGGCAGTTCTCCCAGAGCGTCTTGGCGGAGCGCCGGAGCTGCGCAGCCTCGGCCTCGGTGAGGTCCATCTCTGCGACGCCGAGGACGCCACCACGGCCGAGGCGAGCAGGCAGGCTGAGGAACACAAGGTAGCCTGTGCGCCAATCAACACGTAACTACTAACTAACATACATACCGTGGCAGACATCCACCACTTACTTAGGCCAAGAACACCAAATCAGGAATTGTCAGCCTAATACACAAAGTTATAATGTTGTGCCATCTGCAGTTACCAACTTTCATAAACGTTCTTGGTTCATGTAGACCCGAATCTAGCAGGCACTTCCCTCTGCAAGCGGTTGCATAGTCTTCAGCAAGGTATGGTGCAGCTTCACTGTGAGGGGATATGTACTTCTTCAAGAATATCTTCTCGGTCACCATGGCTGCAGTATAGTAACTCCTTTCGTGATCTAGCATCCATTTTCCTTGAGGAACTTCACAACATAGTACCGGAGTTTGAGCCGGCCCTCGAAGCTATAACGAGCAATACCGTACGGTGAGCAATGTAGGCCGGTTCCAACTCGACCTCGGAGATAAGGAATTCCGATTTGCAGCGCAGCATGTCTTTAGACCTCCACAACAACGCTGGAAACTTACAAACAGCAATGCCCACCTCAGCATGCGACCACCCTAACGTCTTCTTCAAGAACTCCAATCGGGCGGCAATAATCTCCTCGTTGAGGAACGCGACAGCCTGCAGTGCTTGCCTGAACATCCAGAGCCAGGGGCACGCCTAGAGCTTCCGCGCGAGCCACCATAGCCTGGACCTGCTCTGGGTTGGTGGTGAGCAGCCATGGCTGAACGATGCACAACTTGGCAATATCACAAGCACCTAGCCCGCACTCCTGCAGGAGCGTGACATTAGGCTTGACCACCTTCTCGGGGCAGCGTGCGAGGAAACTGGAGTGCTTCTTGAGTATCCGGAGGAGGTTGTCGTAGGAGCCTAGGAGCGAGACGTAGTAGGGCAGGTTGGAGACGGCGGGTCTACTGCGGAAGCAGTCGTGGGCGAGCGAGGCGAGGCGGGCGATCTCAGAACGCGACACACCCAGGCCGGCGAGCCCCGCGACGTTGGAGGCCAGGGTTTTCTCCACTTTGGCACAGAGTAACTGTGGGTCCTTGGCGACGACGGCGGCCACGTCGGCTCTGGAGAGGCCGAGGCCGGCGAGGAAGGCGAGAACGGCGTCGGGCTTGGTAGGGGACTTGAGGTGGGAGAGATTGGTGGAGGCCTTGAGGGCCTGGGCTGGCGTGAGGCCGCAGGTGGCGACGAAGGTACTCCTCCACGGCGAAGCTAGGGTTCGGGGAAACGGCCGCGGAGAGGAGGCGGTGGAGATTGAACGGGGTGGGAGATACGGAGGGAGGATAGAGGAGGTGGGCCAGTATGCGGCTGCGGAAGCGGAGCATGGCTCAGGCGACAGCGTTGGAGCGCCGGCGGCGAGGTGAAAGAGCGCCGCCAGTCGGTGCGAGAGCAGACTCGTGAGGAAGAAGATGGATGTAGAACGTATTATTGCGGTGGGCCTTCAAGCCGCGGCCCAATCTCTACTATAAAAGTATGCAGTGTCCTGTCTTCTGCCGGACGGACGAAATCGGACGACCCAAGAAACTTGACGTACGAAATCGAACGGTGAGTGCGTCGCCCGTCGTCCGCCCCGCAACCCTCCCCCCACCTCCTCCTCGTCGAGGCCTCCGTTCCCGTGCGCCTCCACGGCCCGGGCGCCGCCGCACGCCTCCCTGGCGAGGTCGTCGCCCCCGTGCGGCCGTGCGCCTCCCGGCGCCTCCTCACCCCCTCGATCCGCCGAGCGGCCCGGACGGACGCGACGCGGCCGGGAGGTGGATCGAAAGCGCGCAGGTGGCATCCATCTCCTGATTCGGCCGTCATGCAGCTGCTGTCGCAGCGACCGTCCCTGGCCCCGGCGGCACGAGGCTGCCCCTTTTCCGCGAGACGCTTCAATGGATCTCAGCGTACATGATGCCCGACCCGGAGCCCTTCATCGACGACGGCGTGTCAAGGAACGGCGGCGTGTTCACCTCCCATCTCTTCGTCGAGCGCATCGTCTTCTCCGCCGATTTGACCTTCAGCCGCCTCGTTCTCGCTCTCGAGGGCTGTTCCGTCAGCTGCAGGTAACCTTCCTCAATCACCAAGCTCCTCTGCGCAATCCCTGCTCCTCGCTTGTCTCTGATGGTTGCTGTGCACTACGTCTGTCATCAGGAACATCAAGTTCCTCACCGAATTCCGATGTGGTATGGAATCGCACAGCTCAAGGTATATACGGAATGAATCATGCGAATTGTTTTCGTGTGCACGTGTGGTGTGGGTACTTTCATTTAAGGTCGGACATTGGGTGGATTTGTCAACCAATTTCATGATGTCTTTTTTCTTTTTACAATTTTCGTTTCAGTAAATTAAGCCATATGATGCTATCTTATTGTTTCCAGTGATATTCTGCTTCCGTATGTGTGCAGTTCATCTAGATGTCTCGGTGACTTTACAGAAAGAGCATGTCTGACAAAAATTAAAGGCGAAAACCAGCACTTAGAATGAGCGATTGCAAATCAATGAAATTCACCTGATGTGTAATGATTTGATTGCCCTATATTCTTAATTTTTTGTCTATATCAGGCCAAAAACACGATGCCGCCACAACATCTTGGGTGACATTTCTGTACTTAAATGAGACACTTTGTGTGGCTAAGATTATTAGTAGGGTATTCACAAGCGCATATTTATTTCGGTAAGGCTTCTATACCTTTTGGTCAGGAACCATTGCTAATAACATTTGGTTTATTCATTATTAGACTACACTATTTTGATGGGCTGCAATTTTTTTGCTTCATTCCGAGCTGTGAGTCTCAATACCCGGCACTATGGGATTGCAAGGATATTTGACCCTTGGAGTTCGCAGGCATTCTTCACATTGTTACTGGCCTACATATTCCGTTATGCCATTGCTTAGAAAATGTAGATTAAATGCATGCAGATGCATACAGTTTCATTATACCATGTACTCATTTTCGTTCGACTCATATCCCAACTGGCAAGCCACCCCTTTACCACGAAGAACAACTTTGGTGGGGAGAGGGTTGACAGGAAGAGTGCCGCGAAGATGGGGATCGTCTCTCCCCTCCCCTTCCCGACCAGCTTGTCGAGGCGCCGCCCCTTGTGGTGCTGCCCCTCCTACCCTCCTTTGCTCCGGCCACCCTCTGCCTCTCCGGACGAGCAGGGTAAGGGCGTCGGGCGAGCAGGTCTATTGTATGTTTGGTAAGCTTTTTTTGTGCTAATTATACAAAAAATTCTCCATGTACTTATTGCTGAATTTATATGCAGGGTAGGATGAAGTATAATGAAATTCTCGCAGCTCAAAAGTTCATGGAAAAGCTCATGGAAAGGAATCTTTGTCTTATCAAAGATTTATTTGTCAAATCATTGAATAACATACACAGGGCTATTGGGAGTTCATGACTAAACTAACTCCATGGACAAATTAAGTGCAGCATGAAGTATCTGCTGGTTGCATATTCACTTACTGATTTTAAAGTATTGCACATTCTGATAGGAAGAACAGACAAGTTTTTACCCAAGTCAATTGTACTTAAATCTTTTCACGTTTTATTACTTTGCTGACTCTCTTTCTATGTTGTACTGTCCATTTTCATTTTGATGTTCGTAGGTGGAAATGTTATTGGAATAGTTTCTTGGATCGGATGTCCAGAAGACCCGTTTGACTGCTAGAGCACATGAGCCGGAATAGAGGAACCTCCAAATAGAAGATAATGCGTAAGCTTTTCTTGTCAAACATTATATCATCATCTTGCCTCCGTACCGATGCTCAAGGCCGGGGCTGCCCCTCGTACGCCTCTTCTCAGTAACCACCAGATCTGGCTCCTCCTAGGGTTCCTCGCCGCCTCTGCTCCCAGATCCCGCCACCCACATCACGTATGTTCACATCGCCATCATGCCTATGCAGGTCGAATCTGGCGGGGTGCTCTGATCCCAGGGGACAATTGAGGAGGGCCGACCTGATTCTGTGTGCCTCGGCTCTGCTCGGACCGGCGATTCTTCTCGATCCGGACGTTGTGTTGATTTGGTTTGCCGGTGAGGAACCCTGCGGTTGTTTTTTGTTACGTTTGATTTCGCTCTGGTCTCTAACGTGAATCTTGGTTGCTCTCCTGCTCGTCCATTTGACCCTGGGCGAGGCCATCCTTGTGAACATGTTGTCTGTAGCCTAGCCGCCAGAATGGTGGCAGCCAGCCATAAGCGGGATAATACAGTTCTGACCTCCTCACATGAGGTAATCTCGCGTACGGTTTAGCTTATTTGATATTCCGTAATTTACTGGCGTCTCCAACTTATATTGTTCGTTGATGTGGTAAGTTGATGTCATCAATGAACCTTGTGCATGCATATGCCAGGAACGAGTCAGATTTTTGGTCTTCACATTGAGATATGCTAGCTATATGGAGGATCCTACCTCACATTTGCCAATATCTCTAGCGGTATTTAGCTGAACTCATGAATTATCTGCGGAGTA
The DNA here is from genome assembly GCA_947311845.1 of Poa pratensis. NCBI lineage: Eukaryota > Viridiplantae > Streptophyta > Magnoliopsida > Poales > Poaceae > Poa > Poa pratensis. The sequence continues at coordinate 5,598,507 of CAMZMU010000034.1, forward strand.
ATTCTGGAGTAATTCTTGTGCTTGCTGAAGTCCTTTTGCCATGCAGTGGACTCCCCATAGTAACGGTCCACTATTATTTTGTTGTTCGTCTTGCCTTTGTTGCCAAATTATTCATAATTATGCTTTCATTCATTTTATAAAAAATCGTCCTTCGTACTGTGATCGTATTGATAATTTCCTGGTATTTGTACTTAGTAATTCATTGTTCGGTGCTGCAGGGTTGTTGATTCTAACCGAATAATCCGAACACTAGCTTGTCATGCCTGCGAGCTGTCATATTGCTACTATAGAGGAAGTGTAGAGTAACCATGATATCATAAAACTTCGGGACTTAACTAACAGGATCACTGGTACCGTGTTTCTAAACCATGTTGAATGGAACTTCTTAGTGCAGGTGACATGTTTGATGATGACCAGTCGCTGTCGTCAGCGTTCATAAACTTTATTAACTGTGCTCATACTGAACATTGTATTGCAGCCACCATAATTTTACCCTTGTTAAGTACCTAGAGTAGCAGTTGCTAACACTCGTGTATTATATATCAGAATGTAATACAAACTCTGGCAATATTTTTTCTAGAATGCTTCTGTAAAGCGTAAGACATGGGGAGGTTGATTGTTGTTAATACATGGAGTTCTTCTATGTTTACTTGTTGCTTGTCAGACATACTTTCTGAAAGTGCAAAACCAGTCGAAAAGGCACCGGGGGAAGGAGCTTGTAGGATTTGTCACATGTGGTCTCAAATGCTTCCATCTTGTTGCGGGAGAATAGCAGCCTTTCAATGTCCTCATCTCTGAATCTGGCAAGAGGGTTTTCCAGGGGGGCTAAAAAATCTGGGAAGAGGTGGGACCGTGGGAGGGTTGAAGCTCGGCCAGATGAGCACTGATTCATGTTCATTGCAATGGGCCATCTACTGTTTAAATAAAAGTAGCAGACACAACTTAGTTAAGGCTTTAGTTGTTTTGTTGGACAAATGCTCAGTTTGCATGTGTTAATCTGATGGCTTAAATGTTTCTCGGTTGTTCTTCAACATCATAATTATTCTTTAAATGTATGGTTATTGGATGAAATGGTGGAAATCTGTGGTGAAAGCATGACCCATGTTTAATATATTTTTCCCTACGTTGTGTAAGAAATTTAACTTGATTGAATCAAGTACTGTCATTTTTTGCTTAAGTTTGATTGATATATCTTGGTATATACATGTATCATTTTGTATTAATGCACACGAGAGTCCTATTATGTGAGGTGATTTTTGTAACGTTTTTAGATGCTATAGCTATATTTAATACGTACGTGAATATTTACGAGCATTTATGTTTACAAATACGACATATGCGATGGTAAAAAAACTTCGGTAGCCGTAGCAACGCACGGGCAGCATTCATCTATAATACTAAGTCTACACTGGAATAAGCTGTTTTTTTTCATTTTTGTAGCCCAAAGAATTTTGCAGAAAGTGGACGACGTGTTGTACTTGAAAGAATTTAGTCGTGGTTTCTTACTACATATATTCTCTTAGCCTCATATGTTTTCACTAGATATGTATTCTTTCCGAAGGGCTATATTTGTGGAATGTTGGAATGGGATAACACCTACAACGCAGAATGGAAGGTCAGAGCTTGAAATCCTATTTGGTTACGCTGGAAAGTTGATGTGTACTCAATATTATTAGCTTGAAAACTGGATAAGATTTTTTAGTTTATCATTTACAATTAGTTGAAATGCACGTACATGATTACTCCACATTCTTATTTCATGGATGGATGAACAACATTATCCCCATCTTTGTGCAAAACTAAATACTTTGAGATTCCAGGTGAATATCAAACGGATTGCATCTCCACTAACTGAATCAAGCGTCACATTTCCACTAGCTGAATCGAGCGCAAGGCATAGTCAGACTTCATCTTATTATTTCACGGATGCGAATATTCCTCCCCGCGATCTTCCTCCCCGCCGATCTTCCTCCCCGCCGATTTTCATACATGCGAATATTTATGTGGGCATTATATATACAAGTGTGTTGAACAAATAATTTGAAAACCCGTAGCAACGCACGGGCATTCAACTAGTCAGAAAAGAAAAACTCATCCGCCAACTCTACTGAAAATAAAATAACTCCAGATAACATGATCTAAGAAAAGTCATAAAGTACAGAACATGGTCTAGCAGTTGTCGGCCGTTGTTCCGTCAATGTGTGAGAATCATGTTAACTGGGTGTACAATGTGTGAGAATCATGTTAACTGGGTGAGCAAAGAAATTTATCGTACAACAATGAAATTTGTTAAGCATTTGTGTTTACATCTCATGTATATTTCACGAGAGTACGTTTGGTCGCCCTCCAGAGATTAAATTTTCGACGAGTTTTTGGTAATAACGGTGGTTACGGAATGTATTCCCCGCTAGACTTTCGGGATATGTCAAATTTACTTGAATTTTGCTTTAAATTTGATGAAATTTAGACTAAGCAATTTCTAAAGTTATGAAAACTCGGAAATTTCGGTGGGTCAAGAAATTTTGGTAAAACCAAATTTCAGATCCTTGCTGTCATCAAGTTTGCTTCACAATTTTTGCAAATAGTCTGATCAGCAACGGGTCGAGAAATCTCAACCAGTATTTTTGCTACGCAATAGTTGGCAAATACTACCTCGGCCCCTTGTTTAGGTGGTGCACTTTTTCTCGATGTCTAATTTTGACCATCAATTTGATCTACGAAATATGAATCATATCTCACGGAAGTTATATGATTGAATTTGTATTTGAAATTTTTCAACTTATATAATTTTTATAATAATTGACACATGCTTTATTGATGAAATTAGTAGTCAAAGTTAAAACATGCAAAACTACTCCCATTTAGAGACCACGACATTGCGGATATTTTAAAATCATATTCACCCCTTACTGGTTCTAAATTAGCAATAATCGTACTATATGGTTTATTGGCTTCTACAGAAGCCTACATCATCCAATATCCAACCAGATTTAGCAATGCTGGCACGAAACACATTTTATTCCACGAAATTAAATGGGGTTACACTCGAACTTCAGCTCTAAAAATGCAGTAAAAAATTACACAAGCATTCGTGTGGCAGCAGCAGTATCAATATATTATTTAGCAGTAGAGTTCCCGGAAATGTCATTAAGATTGCACCAGTAGATGGTCGACTGGATGAGTTAGAGGCCTAGGAGCTGGCAGTTCTCCCAGAGAGTCTTGGCAGAGCGCCGGAGCTGGGCGGCCTCGGCCTCGGTGAGGTCCATCTCGGCGACGCCGAGGACGCCTCCGCGGCCGAGGCGGGCAGGCAGGCTGAGGAACACATCATGGCCGTCAGAGATGCCGTGGAAGCCCGAGGCGAGGACCGAGACCGGGTGCACGCGGCGCTGGTCACGGAGGAGGGAGGCGGTGAGGCTGGCGGCGGAGTAGCCGATGGCCCAGGAGGTGTACCCCTTGAGGCTGATGACCTCGTAGGCGCCGCCCACCACGGCGCGCCGGATGCCCTCCAGTGCCGCCTCGTCGAAGGAGTGGTGGCTGTCCCGCAGGGACTTGAACGCCGGCATCCCGCCCACGCTGATGCTCGACCAGATCGCCACTGAGCTGTCGCCGTGCTCCCCCACCATGTATGCCTGCACCACATTGGCTTGCTTGCTCAGTTTGTTGGTTAGTCAGTGATCGAAACAGCAGTACAAACTAGTATTAAACGTCCTTTTTAGAATCCATTCACAGTAAAAAGTTGGTTAATTTTCTGGAAGGGAGAATTATGTTCATCTTATGTAGCATGCAAGGACATCAGTGTCATTAATTGTGTGGTGGCAGGTGTTACAAAAAATATACATATATATAAGGGCCATTCTATAAGGATCCGTATTAATGTTTTATGTATCGAGATGGTTTATGCCCTGATAGGTATGTAATCAATGAAATTTCTATACATAAAGTTATCTGGTAAAATTATATATGCTCGAGCAGATAGGCTGGGAACTTCAGGAACATATAGCATACTAACTTCTATGTGTCTGTAGTACGTGAAAATACAGTCAGTAAATTAGCATCCTTTGGATTTTTCCAGACCATATTGAGGAAGCAGCAAGCACTGGACTACCGGAGTCATTTGATTATTTATAGTAAATACTGGTGTTGAGTGTCTAAAACAATACCGAACCGAGCATGGTATTTGGTTTTGCTAGAAAAAAATCAAAAGTGTAGCATTTTTTCTGATATACATATGAGATTGAAAATTATAAATTTCCGAGCATTACCAAACAATCGTTTCTCTGCCCCAAAGACCATCATATTTTCACTGATCAGTATTAAGTAATATTATGTAATTTTCTTGACTAAATTTTACTTATAGGTCATTGTGGCACTTAATTTACATTTCCATCACTTACTTAAGTGCTATTTTAACATCAAATTTTCACTAGCATTCCATTACCAACTACAGCTATGCAAACTTTGTGGATTAATTTTTACCTATGGGTCATTCTGGCACTTAAGTTTACTTCCACATCACTCCGTAAACATATGCATACCCCAAGTCAGCTTTCTGCTGAACCCAAGTCCTTTTCACTAAATCTGTTGTCTAATTCCAAATGCCTCGGTTTTATAACAAATTATGAGCCATCTCATGCTTAACCATATGAACAAAGTAGGTATCAATCCACCCACCAAACAAATTAAGAGCTCTGCACTTTCAGGGAAAAAACAATACTGCAGATGACATCCTGAACTGCTCTGCTAATGGACAGTGACACCCCCTGTCGGACGTGGAGACCAGTTAATGACAAGCATATGCCTCCACGGCGCCGCCGCCGCATGGCACCAACCCTATTGACTCCACTGCCCACTCCGGCGAGCCGGAGAAAATGTGTAGACGAGAACAAGTAATAAGTAATGGATTCAGAAGTATGTTTACCTGGACGTCCTGCGCGTTGACGTCGAGGTGCTCGGCGATGAGGAACCTGAACCTGGAGGAATCGAGGTTGGTCCCGGACCCAATCACGCGGCTGGCCGGGAACCCGGAGAGCTTCCAGGCGACGTAGGTGAGCACGTCGACCGGATTCGACACGACGAGCAGCAGGCCTCGGGGGAGTGCTCGGCGACGGGCGGCACGATCTTGCGGTACAGGGCCACGTTCCTCTGCAGCAAATTCAGCCGCGTCTCCCCCGGGATCTGCCTTGCCCCAGCCGTGATGATGACGAGGTCGGAGTTCTTGGTGACGGCGGGGTCGGTGCCTGAGACGATGCGGACGCGCGGGAGGAAGGCGGCGGCGTGCTGCAGGTCGAGCGCCTCGCCGCGGAGCTTGTCGGGGAGCGCGTCGACGAGGGCGATCTCGTCGGCGAGGTTCTGGGTGAGGATGGTCTGCGCGATGGCCATGCCCACGTTGCCGGCGCCGATGACGGAGACCTTGGTGAGACGGCGGTGCGGGACGGAGAGGGAGGACGGGGTGAGCGGGCAGTCGTCGGCCACGGGGCGGAAGAAGCCCCGCGAGGCGCCGCCGGCGTCGAAGCCCAGCTCCGACAGCGACGAGGTCTTGTGCATCTTCGCCGACGGGATCGAAATGCTGCTGCTGATGCGGGATTGAGATTGGCGTGTGCAGTAGTGGTGAACTGACGAGTTGTTCTTGGAGGGGAATGGCAATGGGGAGTGGATTTATAAACGAAATCCCGGGAAACGAAACCGCCCGGTTACCGGTTTGACCACTAGTCATGGTTTGAGACATTTCTTGCTTTTTGAACAAGGAAAATAAAGTTTTCTTTTTGTTGGACAAAGCTGGATGAGAAAAATTCCCTAGAAAGGAAGCTTCCTGAATGAAGAATAAGATCCGAAATAATCTGGAAACATCAAATCTAGCATGTGTCACGGTGTCACGACGCAGTCACTTAGACGGGTGATGGAGGTGTTGTCTCGGATAAAAGTCGTTTCATTTCCGTCTCGGAGGCGTCCGATGTTGCTGGGTGGGTTTGGAAACGCCAAATGATCAGCAGGATCAAGAGCTGTTCAACTCGCTGCAACTAGGGTCACCATCGGTAATGGCAAGAAAGCTTTCTTCTGGTCCTCCAGCTGGCTTAACGGGGTTTCTCCAAAATCCCTAGCGCCACTAATCTTTGCGGTCTCCAAGCGGAAGAACAAGATTGTCCATGATGCTCTGCGTGGCCTCTCCTGGGTTAGGGACATGCCCATCCAAAACTTCAATGTCGACCACTTCGCGCAATTCGTCCATCTTTGGGAGCTGCTTTAGGGAATCACTATGGACCCGGATGCCATTGACACGATCACCTGGTCCCTCGCTGCGAATGGATGCTACTCGGTGAAATCTGCATACAAGGCCCAGTTTAGGGGATCGATCCCCTGCTCTTTCGACAAGCTGGTGTGGAAAACTTGAGCTCCCCCGAAATGTCGTTTCTTTGCCTGGCTTGTCGTGCAGAATCGGCTATGGACTTTGGATCGCTTGGCCATTCGTGCGTGGCCCCACATCCCTATGTGCCAACTTTGCCAGTGCCAGCCGAAAACAGCTCGACACATTCTTTTTGAATGCCGGAACGCTATGCATATCTGGCAGGCGGCGGCCCCCTGGCTCTCCTGCCCAGACCTGCTTCAGGCTTGGTTTCTGGGAGGCCCACGGTTCTTCACTACTGGCAAGCAGTCACCAACATCCCCACCAACCACCCTAAAGGACTCAGAACAGCCGTGGTGCTCATCACTTGGGAGATCTGGAAGGAGCGGAACGCTAGGGTTTTCAACAATAAATTCGTCGCTTCGATGGCCCTTCTCCAAAAGATCAAGGACGAGGGGAAAGACTGGATCTTGGCTGGCGCTAGGCACTTTGCTGAGATTGTCGCTTAAGTTAATTTTAATGGCCTAAATGGCCCTTTTTTCCTTTGGCCTCGGCCACCGCCTGTTTGTTTCTTATATATTAATATAAAAGGCAAAGCTTTTGCCCGTTTAAAAAAAAAGATTTATCTAGAGTGCATGTGTTTGGTGTTTCAATGAAATCGCTTAGACGGCGGTGGTGTGAAAAATAAAAGTTCTTCAGCTCTAATCCCACGTCGCGCTTGGTCCGGTGTTGCCGAGAAGCTCGTGAAATGCTTTGTCCCTGCAAGTCTTTAGGTGTGATGGTTCGCTTGCTTTTGTTGTTGCCTATGGGCATGGCTCCGTGGACATCATCAAAGGCAATTGTTCAACAACCCTCTTTCAAGCCATTACGCGTAGGTCGTTGTCCGTTGACCGTTCGTTTGGTGTTCCTAGGGTTTAGGGTTTATGTCATGTCCGTAGATGCTTCGGTGCTTTAATTTATCGATATTGTCAATCACCGACTTCCCATAGTTATGGTGGCGCTACGGCGAAGAGTTTTACTGTTGTTTCAGCAAGGATATCGGGTCCCCATGTTTACTTGTAATTTCTTTTTCGTTTATGGACTTTTTTTTTGTTTTGTCAGTTTAATTACCATGATGCTCGGACTAAGTAGTACATTCAAGTGGAATATACTAGAATTTGAAATTTCGGTTTAGGGTATATGTTCGATTTTTAAATGCGACCGTACTACATGATTAGTTAATTACTTGATTAAGCAACTAGCTAGCTAGGTTGTGCTCTACATATACTCGCTCTGTTCCCAAATATAAGATGTTTTAGATTTTGTCCACATACACATGTATGTGTATGTTCACTCATTTGTGTATATATATCTAAACAACATGTGTAACATCTAAAAATCTTATATTTAGGAACGGAGTGAGTATACCATAGTTTACTCGTCACCAAAAACCACTCATCGGCGGCACACCGGAAAAGCACGACCCGTTCATGCGTCCTAGCTGCTTCCTTTACCTTGGGACTTTTTTTTTATTGGTTAGCTTGGGACTTATTAACGCAGAAATAGATAGATCTTGCTTTGGGATCTCCCACTGGCATGGCATGGCATGTGCATATAAATTTAGGTGTGCATAAGTATTGCATTTGGCAGAATGGCGTGCACATCGATCGATCCAGGGTTGGAACGAACAGGCAGTGCTACCAATATCGAAAACCGTGCTTCATATTAGGGTTTAGGGTAACTTCAAGTAGTAACATACACATATTACTAGACTATGTTACTATCCTCATAGTGCAAAGTAACATAGAGCTGGTGCCATAGATTGTCTCATTTATTACTCTATAGACTCATTTTCTCTTGAAAGCTGTGATGTTACTAGTGTTACAAGTAACTAGCTAAGTTACTCTATTTCTATCTCTCCTCATTAATTACATGCCACGTAGGATTTTTTGCTTAGGTGGCATCTATGTTACTAGTGAAGTTACCCCCACTATGGGTAGTCTTATGAATAACAACTTGTAGGTTAATTTGGTCTCGATCGATTTTGGTTCACCCAACGAACTAAACCGTTTCTTGCACAACAGGCTAGCCAGCCAGCAGGAAAGCGACGTACGGTTGAATGTGGTTAGTTTTAGCCCAGCCCTGAAACATGGAAGCTTCGTTCTCGATCAGTCAATTCATTTCCATGGAGGAGACCATAGCAATCTAGCCCCGGCTAAGCTGGTTTCTGTTATTTTCTTATTCCTCCTACCAAGTAGTGGTTTCCGGCCAGCAGGAAAGGTGAGTGTACGTACGTTGACCCCAAAAAAGAATTCGCAGTCACAAAAGGCACACGCAAGAGAGAATTAATGTTCCTAATTTGGTTACATTTGGGGGCCGAGGTCTAGGGTCCTGATTGTAATTTCTCTTTTTGTTTAGAGGCTTTTCAGTTACATGATTAACAGTTGTAACCCAAACTCTTATCTGCGACTTGGGGTTTAGATAGACCCACCAAACAGTTATTCAGAAGAAGAATACAGTGTGTACGCACCCGCGAGCGAGCGCTAACACTAGCACTCGAACTCGAGCGGGTGGGCATCATAGGTATCAACACCTGTTAGCCATCTGGGATAGGCCTCGGTTCACAAATTCTCTATAGCTCATATAACCTAGATTTAATATCACAAAAGAGCTAGAATTTCAATCGGTTGTTCCCTGAGCTTACACGCACCTGATGCTGAACAGTAATTTCAGGAAAATTTTCAACAAATTAACATGTTCGAGCGCTCTACTTACGTTAACAAATTGGTGATGAAATGCCATTCGTGGCACTCTATGAAAAAAAGTGTACCAAAAAAAACAGCCTCATAAAAAATAAAGAACCATGTGCATGCATTAGTGTATATATATGGAAACATTTATATACGACTGCAAATCGGCACCAAACCAAAAACCGCTCATCGGCGGCACACTGGAAATGCATCATCATCTCCGTACTTCACGAAGAAATCAAGATGGTGCTTTGGATCTCACTAGTCACTACTACCATATAATATGCATACATATTTAGTTATATGCATAACTGGTACATTTTGGCGAAATGGCGTGCACGCACGTCCATATCGATCCTCGAAGGTTAATCATACTTAATTGGACAGGAAAGGTTTAATTAGTAGTACTGGTAGCCTGAAGGGAGGGAAACCATGGACGGATGCAGCGCCGGCCTCCGGTATGGCAACAGAATGGGCGCATGGTTTCCGACCGTGCGTTGGTCTCGATTAGTTTGGTCAGCCAACTAACTAAACCGTTTCTTGCATAAGTGGCAAGCAGCCAGGTCGTAGGAAAACTAATTGAAGAGACCGGCCACTTTGATATTAGTAATTGCGTGCGGTATGACTGTGGCCAACTAGCAAAACATTCCATATATAAAAAACAGTAGCACACCCAAATATTATTTCGTCGAACATTTCATACACCATATACACATACATTGTGACAACACGTACATGTACACGTGGAACTTAATTTTCCTCGTGTGTTCTCGGTTAAGTTCATGTGCGAGGACTTCATGAGTGAATACGCTATATTTGCAGAAATACTTATAATTTCTTTTGAGCTGAATACTTATGAAATTGAAGGCACCACTAAAGATAAAGATCTTTTCTTAACAGGAAGGTGTTACTCACGAAAGACAAATTAGTAAATATGCGTTGGACGAGATGTAAGAAAAATGCCTTTTTTGTGATTCATAAGAATTTATTGATCATCGTTTTTATCTCATGTCCATTTACGAAATCAGTTTGGAGAGTTGTTCGTTCACCTTCAATATATCCGCAACTAATAATGTTACCAGTATGCTTGATAACAGGCTAAATGGGCTCGATAGGAAAAAAAAAAAGCTTGAATCTGAGTTCATGCTTTAGTTTGGGCAATTTTGAATTACCGGAACACTGTTGTTTTTAATAAGACTTATGTTTCAAAGGTTACGGATCAGCGGGGGATATGGATACATTGGATGCAAGGGGTTGATGGCGGACGTACGGGATGTGTTCAACCAGTTGACTGGCGGCAAACAATTAGATTATAGAATGCACAAAGATGTTTTGTTTTGGACTTAAAATTTACGAAGGAATGCTTGAATAGATCGTACGTGCTTTGGAATCTCCCACCGTACGACGTCACTCACATGTATCTCTAGACTTTATAGGTATGCATAACTAGTGCATTTGGCGGGATGGCACGCACGTACTACCTATGTCCACATCGATCCACGGTTGGACAGGCCGCTTTATAGTAGTACTAGTTTTTTTTGAACATAAACCACTGTCATTAGATATTGCAACAGGTTACAACACAGTGATTACAACTTCCATCCCAAGGAAAAACTCGCCTAGCTGGACATAGAAAAGTACTAACGAAACATGATGACAATGCCGAAGAGTACAACCGGAGCCTATCAGGGGGGTCCGTCGAGAACTCGGACTCAACAAACCTGCAATCATACTCTTCAAGGGCCTCTTGCAATCTAGCCAACCGTAAAGCCAGCGGCTCAACCAGCAATCGCGTTGGTAGATGCCTATGAGGTAGGGGAATGAGCTGTAGATCTATAATGGCCATCACCGAGCTCAAATCAGGAGGTTCTTGTCTGTTAAACCTGAGAAACCGCAGCAGAGACGCTCTCACCCGTCTCCGGCATGTCCTGAACAGCAAGAACGCATCTTCATCATGCACATCAGCTCCCAATAGATGCAATGCACAACAACCAGACATATAGCAGTAAAGCTCATAGGATGTACTGGTGCAGCAAACCAAAGATTATAGCGGCCGCCCAAGGCCGCCAAGTAAAGTTCACCAGGCTGCACCAACAATGAACCTGAAACTCCTGCATCCTCCCAGGCAGCCGCATCACACAAGTCGATCCCCTCGCCGCCACGGCCGGCCGGAACGAGTAGGGACGCAGAACACCGGAGGAAGAACGAGCTCAGGTTGAAACAGTCCAACGCGGCGAGGCCATCCCTGTGGCCTAAGATAGCCATGGCCACACGATGCCATAGCATTGGAACCGCCGCATCAACTGCAGAATCGATGCCTGCCTGCGGCAGGCCTCCCCACCACACTCCACCACACAGCAACAGCATGTCACCCTCTTCCTCCCCCTCGCCACCAAGGCCGGCCAGGAGGAACAGAGAGACCTTCAGATCGAAGACATGGAGGGAACTTTCACATCCTGGGCCTCCCACAACACAGGTTGAAATCCACACTCGGAAAGGTCTTCTCCAAGTCCACCATCCCCACGATGGCAGCGTATAGGAGAGGAACCGACTGAGCCTTTCAGATCTGGGTCACATAGCAAAGCTGCAGCCATGAATCCACCTCCAGCAAACCTCACTCCGGCCACCATGGACGCAGCAGTGCAAACAGAGAGGGGAATCACACTACCAGCAACAAGATTATTAGAAAGAAAGGGGGAAAACGGAAAGGGAGCGGCGGCAGACGAGTCAAACCGTCGCCATGGATCTGGCAAAGCAGCGAAGGCATAAGCACCTCCACCTTCGTTCCCACATCTCCTCACTTCATCGTCATCACCATGATCCAGAGGGAGAGAAGAAAGTAGAAACTAGGAGAGACACCGGATCCAATCACTGATTTATTGGCCAAGAGGAAGCTACAGAAAAGAAAACCTACAGCTAGAGACAACCAGACCCCCCTCCCACTCGACGCCGGCCACCATGGCCGCCGCCGGCAGGGGGGAGAGAGGCCGACGAGGGGATCTACGGTGAGAACGCTCAAGGGAGAGCAAGTCGCCACAGGGGCAGAGCCGTACTGGAGAAGATAACGTTCGATTTCTCAGTGAAGTTGGTATAGTAGTACTAGTTGTGCTGCTAGTCCGAAGAAACCATGGGTGCAGATAGCATCCTCGGGATGGGAATGGAATGGCTCCATGGTTTCGGATCTTTACTGAGTTCGGACTTCGGACACATAACTAACTAAACCGTTTCTTCTTGCACAACAGGCCAGCCTACCGGCACTCAGCCAACTGGAAAGGAAAGCGAGTCGGTCGTCGACGTCGATACCGCAGGATGATCTAGCTAGAAGCTGCAGGAGATTCTCCGGTCGGTTTCGCAAGCACGATCAGATCCTTCACATTACCGAATAACAACTTTACGTTTGGTCTCGATCAAGTTTGGTCAGCAACGAACTAAACTGTGTATTTCTTGCACAACAGGCCAGCCAGCCAGTACATATGAAAGCGACATACTCCCTCCGTTCCAAATTAGTTGTCTTCCATTTGCCAAAAAGTGGGTGTATCTAGACATGTTACAAGTATAGATACATTCACTTTTTGGCAAATGGAAGACAACTAATTTGGAACGGAGGGAGTACTAGCGTTGGATTTGGTTGGTTTCGGCCAGTCCTGAATGCCATGGACGATGGTGACTTGGTGAGGAACCTTCTTAACGGTTATGGCGGTGTTCCTACGCCAGTTTATCTTATTTTCTTCTTCTTCTGGAAGTAGTACTGGTTTCTCGGTTTGTGGGATCTTCTGGAAGTAGTACGGGTTTCTCGGTTTGTCGGACAATTCTTATTTTGGTCAACGTGTGCTCAGGAAACTGGCCGCACATATGGAAGTAAGTAGTAACGTGTGCTCGGTTTGTCGGAGAATTCTTATTCGACATATATAGGTAGTAAGTAGTTACAGGCATATCACATACTCAGAAAATAATGACATGGCAAGTAATTAAAGAGGAGAGAGAGAATTAGAGTAACATAATATCTGCATTCATCGAACCTGAGCACTTTTTGAAGAAAATTGAAAAATGACAACTTCGCATCGCCTAGGTTTCTCTATTGTCATCACATAACAAGAATCATGCTTGATGCTAAGTCAAAAAAAGTCAATGCACCTCTGGCCACAACATGTGATATTTCACTCGTTTCGTGTCCAACTGCAAGAAGTTTAGGTGCCACCTTTTTGACGTCTCCTTCGCAATTTAAACCTCCTTCTATAGAATTTGGCCAACAAAGAACCAAAGCTTAACTAGACAAAATTAACTGCCAAAATTGGGATCTTGTGGATGGCGGCTTGTCCACGTGGTTGCTGAGATGGCCACATTGGGGACGCTAAGGGCAGTTTGGCAATGATGATGCATCGAGCAGAGTTTGGGTCGCGGCTCCGGTTTCGGTACTCGGCTATCTGGCGTGTCCGATGGGTTCTCTCGTGCATATTTCTCTCGCGAAGCTCTTCGTCAAAGTCGACACTGTCTATGTTTGTTGTGTGTGGCCGACTATTGGCATGGGTCGACATGGGTGTCGGCAGCGTTTGGGACGAGACCCTGCCGGTGGTCGTCAAAAGTGAAGTCGTAGTCGCTTGCTCGAGGAGGAGTGATGACGATGAAACTTAGTGGCAACCCCAACGGTGGCTTTCTTCTCGACGAAGTGTGTGTGCACTCTGTGTGGGTGGCAAGGTCGGCATGTGGTGGAGCCCAATGTGATCGTGTTCCATGACGACATTGGTGCATTTGTATCGGTTTTTGCCCGGCCACCTCTATCTTCTTAATCAATGAAAATGGCAAGTATTTTACCTTGTTTCAAACAAAAAAAGATTAAGTGCCAGAATTTGGCCTACTCCCACAAAAGAATAATGTAAGAATCGGGTAGGACATCGTGTCAGGGCACCATACTTTGTTTTCCATGCATGCATGCATGCTCCTCTTCGATCTCCACGTAATATTGAACGAACAAACGAGCGAAACTTCTGCAGGGATGAATGGCTCCGCCGTTATTTTTTCATTTTCTTGTTCGAAAAGCGAACGAATCCCAAACCACGATCGAGCACTGCCCAAGGCGGTTTCGTCTACGGGATTTTCCTATATAAATTGACTACCCGTTCCTGTTCCCCTCCAAGAAGAACTCATCGTCAGTTCATCGCACGCCCAGCAATCCCATCGATCACTGCTTGACGTGAATCACACGTTCGTTGGGAGACCCCAAGAGGAAGGTTTGATGTAGTCTAGCAGCAGGTTTTCCCTCAGTATGAAACCAAGGTTTATCGAACCAGTAGGAGCAACAACTCTTCTAAAGGTTGTCAACAGCGAAATATGATGCGGCGCAACACCAGGGATTCCGACGCTGACGTGGACCTGCACACAACACAATCAAACTACTTTGCCCCAACGAAACAGTGAGGTTGTCAATCTCACCGGCTTGCTGAAAACAAAGGATTAAACGTATGGTGTGGAAAATGAGTATTAAATTGCAGAGAATGAAAAAGGAACAGTTTGCAGTTTGTGGTTGTTTAATCAGTGTAAAAGAATGGACCGGGGTCCACAGTTCACTAGTGGTGTCTCTCCATAAAAGATAACTAACATGTTGGGTGAACAAATTACAGCTGGGCAATTGACAAATAGTGAGCGCATGACAATGCATATACATGACATGATGACTACTATGATATTTAATTGGGCATTACGACATAATACATAGACCGTTATCCAACAGCATCTATGACTAATAATCCACCGGGGTTGTCATCCGAGTCCCCGTTGGTATTAAGTTGCAAGCAACGGATAATTGCATTAAGTAAAGTGCGTAATGTAAACAAACACATATGCCCGTGGACATAGCATCGTTAGGTTATCCCTAGTGGCAACAGCACATCCACAACCTTAGAACTTTCTGTCACTGTCCCATTAAACGGAGCATGAACCCACTATCTAGCATAAATACTCTCTCTTGGAGTTACAAGCATCTACTTGGCCAAAGCATCTACGAGTAACGGAAAGCATGCAAGATCTTAAATAACATAGATAGATTGATAATCAACTTGACATAATATTCAATATTCATCGGATCCCAGCAAACACAACATGTAGCATTACAATAATATGATCTTGATCATGTAGGGCAGCTCACAAGATCTAAACATGATGGCACAAAGTGGAGAGACAACCATCTAGCTACTGCTATGGACCCGTAGTCCAAGGATGAACTACTCACGCATCACTCCGGAGGCAGGCATGGCGATGTAGAAGCCTCCGGTGACGATTCCCCTCTCCGGCAGGGTGCCGGGAAGAGGTTCTGAACCCTCCCGAGCTAGGGTTGACGCGGCGGCGTCTCTGGAACTTTTCGTGGATATTTGCTCAGGTACTTAGGGTTTTCGTCGGGGGGAATAAGTAGGCGAAAGGGCGGCGGCTGACGACCCCGAGGGGCCCACACCCCCAGGGCGCGGCAGAGGGCCCGCGCCCTGGCGTGTGGGGCCCTGTGGCTCCTCTCCGTTGCTCTTTGCTCCGTCGGTGTTTCTGGAAAAATAGGGACCCCGTGTAGTTTCGTCCAATTCCGAGAATATTTCCAGACTAGCTTTTCTGGAATACAAAAACAGCAGAAAACAGGAACTGGCACTTCGGCATCTTGTTAATAGGTTAGTCCCAAAAAATGTATAAAAGTGATATAAAGTAGATGCAAAACATGTAGCAATTGGTATAAAACAAGCATGGAACATCAAAAATTATAGATACGTTTGAGACGTATCAGCATCCCCAAGCTTAGTTCCTACTCGTCCTCGAGTAGGTAAACGATAAAAACAAAATAATTTTTGAGGTGACATGCTACCATCATAATCTTGATCATATAATATTGCAAGGCACATGTAAATGAATGAAGTGATCCAAGTCAATGGTCTATAATTTGCTACCAAATAGATAATGAGTAAACAATGAATCACACAAGCTAAACGTTTTCATGAATAGTACTTTCGAGACAAGCATCAAACAGTTTTGCATAAGTGTTAACTCATAAAGCAATAGTTTCTAATAAAAGGTATTTAATCAACACAAAGGAAGAATTTAGTTTCAGCATTTGCTTCAACTTTCAACATATTTATCTCATGGATATTGTCAACACAAAGTAGTATAACAAGTCCAATACATTGCATATAACGCATGTTGTAACAAAGTTGACACTAGTGTTTGCTTGTGGAAGACAGAAAGAATAGGAAAACTGACTCAACATAAAAGTAAAAGAAAGGCCCTTCGCAGAGGGAAGCAGGGATTAATCATGTGCTAGAGCTTTTAGGTTTTTGAAAGCATATAGAGATTGCATAAAATATTTGATACTCCTCCCAACCTTGCTAACACAAGCCATGGCTAACCGAATCCTCGGGTGCCTTCCATCAATCACATACCATGGAGGAGTATCTATTTTTGAGAGGTGTTTGTTAATTGTCAACGAATGGTAGCGGGTGAGAACAGTATTCTACCTGTCGAACGGACTTTTAAGAGCGGCTCCCATGAAGGACGTTATTTCTACCAGCAAGGCAGATCATCCCTCTTTCTCTTTGGTTTACACACATTCAGGTATTTCACTGTTTGTCATTGCTTACTGATGAATCAGGGCAAAAGTGTGAAGAGAATTAATTGGTTAAAGTTGTAATTAATTGGGACTGGGCACCCCGTTGCCAGCTCTTTTTGCAATTATTGGATAAGCGGATGTATATGCCACTAGTCCAGGTGTAAAAGTCCATTGACAATAGAATAAAGAATAACCACACTAATTCCTCATGAGCTAGTAAACATTGACACAAAAAGGGAATAATAACATTTTGAATAATTTAAAGGTAGCACATGAAAAATTTACTTGGAGTGGCAAGGAAATACCACATATAGGTAGTTATGGTGGACACAAATGGCATGGATTTTGGCTCAAGGATTTGGATGCACGAGAAGCATTCCCTCTCAGTACAGAGTTTAGGCTAGCAAGGTTATGTAAGCAAACAAGAATATCAACCCGTACACCAAGTTTTATATGACAAACATATTGCAAACGTTATAAGACTTCATACCGTCTTCCTTGTTAACCAAACCCTGTTATTAGAAAATATCTAGACCTTAGAGATACCACGATGCAAACCAAATTTTCAACAAGCTTTACGGTAGTTCTTCACTAATAGGCTTAACTCATGTGATGCACAATTTAATCATGATCTACTTGTTAACTCAAAACAATTGACAAGCATCAAGTTATCCATTTTAGTGATCTACAAGATTAAGCAAGTTTTTCCTTATACCAATTACCACATGCAACATTTTCTGAACCAACCAAACACCAATCAATTTATTTCATCAACTCTCCAAACAAATATAAGTGAAGCAAGAGAGTACTTTCTACAAAAGAAAGCTAATAGCTCTGACAAGAGATACATGAAAACAAGAGCTAAAAGCTGAACAGCGCTAGATATGAATACTCAACAAATATAAGTGAAGAATAGGAGTATTCTCATGAAAAAGCGGAGCGTGTCTCTCTCCCAATCAAGAATGCTAGGGTCCAGTCAAGCTTTATTGAAAATAAAAATGCAATACTGAAAATAAAAGCACACAGACGCTCCAAGAAAAGCACATATGATGTGAAAGAATTAAAATATAGTTTCACTAGAGATGACCTGATAATTTTGACGATGAAGAAGGGGATGCCTTGGGCATCCCCAAGCTTAGACGCTTGAGTCTTCTTGAAATATGCTGGGGAGATCCATGGGAGCCTCCCCAAGCTTAAGCTCTTCACTCTTCTTGATCCTATTATATCATCCTTCTCTCTTGACCCTTGAAAACTTCCGTCACACCAAACTCAAAGTAGATCTCATTAGAGGGTTAGTGCATAATCAAAAATTCACATGTTCTATAAAGACGCAATATGATTTGTTACTTTAAACATTAGCTACAGCCACTGATGTTATGTGAAGCTCTTCCACCCAAAAAAGAATTTCACTCAACACTAGTAAAAGAGAGAATGCAAAATAAAAAGGCATAATCTGTCTAAAACAGAACAGTCCGCAAAGACGAATTTTTTCGAGGCACTTACGACGCTCAGATCGAAAACTTGAACTAATGAAAGTTTCAGACATTCATAAAGATTACGCACAAAAATTTCAGATTTTTAACAATCTGGTGATTTTAGGAATTTCGTACAGTGAACAGCAAAAATCTGTTTCTGCGCAGCAATCAAAATTAAGCATCATCTTAACATTAGAGGCTACTCTTGGCACAACAATGCGAGAAAATAAAGATACAAAGGAGTTGCTACAGAAGTAAACAACTCCTTGACTCAATAAAAGAAAAATTGCAGAAAAAAAAATGGGTTGCCTCCCATAAGCGCTTTTCTTTAACGCCTTTTAGCTAGGCACAAAGCATGCATCAAGTATTACCAAGTGAAGAAGCATCAACATTGTAATTTGTTCGAACAATAGAATCATAAGGTGGCTTAATCTTCTTCCTAGGAAAGTGTTCCATACCTTTCTTGAGAGGAAATTGATATTTTATATTCCCTTCTTTCATATCAATAATAGCACCTACAGTTCTAAGAAAAGGTCTTCCCAGCACAATAGGGCATGATGGATTGCATTCAATATCCAAGACAATAAAATCAACGGGGACATAATTGTTGTTAACCATGATAAGAACATCATCAATTCTTCCCAAAGGTTTTTTAATAGTAGAATCACAAGGTGAACATCCAAGTAACAATTTTCCAAAGGTGCTAAATCAAGCATATCATATAATCTTTTAGGCATAACAGAAATACTAGCACCAAGGTCACACAAAGCATTGCAATCAAAGTCATTCAATTTCATTTTAATGATGGGCTCCCAACCATCTTCTAACTTCCTAGGGATAGAAGCTTCATGTTTAATTTTTCTTCCCTAACTTGTATGAGAGCATTAGTAATATGTTTAGTAAAAGCCATGTTTATCACTAGCATTAGGACTTCTAGCTAGCTTTTGCAAGAACTTAATTACTTCAGAAATATTGCAACCATCAAAATCAAAGTCATTATCATCAAAAGTAATGGAGTTATTATCTTCCTTATTGCTAGAAATTTCAGCATCTTTATCAAGGACAGTTTCAGAGTTATCAGGCAATTTAGGACATTTTGCAATAGAAGTGGAAACATTACCAACACCAATTA
Source organism: Poa pratensis (assembly GCA_947311845.1). Lineage (NCBI taxonomy): Eukaryota > Viridiplantae > Streptophyta > Magnoliopsida > Poales > Poaceae > Poa > Poa pratensis. The sequence goes on from CAMZMU010000034.1 coordinate 5,617,759, forward strand.
TCTTGCCATTAATGGTAGGAGGTTTGCTAACACTTGAGTTTGAAGCATTTTCAGAAGTAGTAATAGTATAAACTCTAGCAATATTATTCTTTCTAGCAATTTCATCCTCTCTTTCCCATCTAGCATGCAATTCAGCTAACATCCTCACATTGTTATCAATTTTAACTTGTATAGCATTGAGAGTTTTGCTCTCTTTAACATCATGAGGCATGTTCTTTAGTTTCAACAAGTCAACATCAAGAGCAAGACTATCAACTTTAGAGGAAGCACATCAATTTTCCCAAATTTCTCCTCAACAGTTTTATTGAAAGCAGTTTGTGTACTAATAAAATCCTTAAGCATAACTTCAAGATCAGAGGGTACACTCTTATTATTGTTGTAGGAGTTACATAGGAATTTCCATAACCATTGCCACTATTAGAAGGATAGGGCCTATAATTGCTATTACCAAAATTATTCCTATAAGCATTGTTGTTGAAGTTATTATTTTTAATGAAGTTCACATCAACATGCTCTTCTTGAGCAACCAAAGAAGCTAAAGGAACATTATTTGGATCAACATGTGTTTGACCATTTGCAAGCATAGACATAATAGTATCAATTTTGGCACTCAAGGAAGAGGTTTCCTCAACAGAATTTACCTTCTTACCTGTTGGAGCTCTCTCGGTGTGCCACTCAGAATAATTAATCATCATATCATCAAGAAGCTTTGTTGCAGCACCCAAAGTGATGGACATAAAGGTACCTCCAGCGGCCGAATCCAATAAATTCCTTGAAGAAAAATTTAATCCTGCATAGAAGGTTTGGATGATCATCCAAGTAGTCAGTCCATGAGTGGGACAATTTTTAACCAATGATTTCATTCTCTCCCATGCTTGAGCAACATGTTCATTATCAAATTGCTTAAAATTCATTATGCTACTTCTCAAAGAAATAATCTTAGCAGGAGGATAATATTTTCCAATAAAAGCATCTTTGCATTTAGTCCATGAATCAATACTATTTCTAGGCAAAGATAGCAACCATTCTTTAGCACGTCCTCTCAAGGAGAAAGGAAAAAGTTTCAGTTTAATAATATCACCATCTACTTCCTTGAGCTTTTGCATTTCACAAAGTTCAACAAAGTTATTAAGGTGAACAGCAGCATCATCAGTACTAACACCAGAAAATTGCTCTTTCATAACAAGATTTAAAAGTGCAGGTTTAATTTCATAAAATTCTGCTGAAGCAGCAGGTGGAGCAATAGGTGTGCATATGAAATCATTGTTGTTCGTGCTAGTGAAATCACACAACTTAGTGTTCTCAGGAGTACTCATTTTAGCAGAATAAAAACAGACAGAAAATAACTTGAAAGTAAAGATGCAAGTAACTAATTTTTTTGTGTTTTTGATAATTGAAAGCAAACAAGATAAAATAAAACTAAGCAAGACAAAAACAAAGTAAAGAGATTGGAAGCGTGAAACTCCCCTTGCAGAAGACTGCTGTCTCCCCGGCAACGGCGCCAGAAAAATGCTTGATGACGTGAATCACACGTTCGTTGGGAGACCCCAAGAGGAAGGTATGATGTAGTCAGCAGCAAGTTTTCCCTCAGAAAGAAACCAAGGTTATCGAACCAGTAGGAGCAGCAACTCTTCAGAAGGTTGTCAACGAAATATGTGCGCAGGGATCGGACCTGACGTGGAATCTGCACACAACACAATCAAACTACTTTGCCCCAACGAAACAGTGAGGTTGTCAATCTCACGGCTTGCTGAAAACAAAGGATTAAACGTATGGTGTGGAAAATGAGTATTAAATTGCAGAGAATGAAAAAGGAACAGTTTGCAGTTTGTGGTTGTTTAATCAGTGTAAAAGAATGGACCGGGGTCCACAGTTCACTAGTGGTGTCTCTCCATAAAAGATAACTAACATGTTGGGTGAACAAATTACAGCTGGGCAATTGACAAATAGTGAGCGCATGACAATGCATATATGACATGATGACTACTATGATATTTAATTGGGCATTACGACATAATACATAGACCGTTATCCAACAGCATCTATGACTAATAATCCACCGCCGGGTTGTCATCCGAGTCCCCGTTGGTATTAAGTTGCAAGCAACGGATAATTGCATTAAGTAAAGCGCGTAATGTAAACAAACACATATGCCCGTGGACATAGCATCGTTAGGTTATCCCTAGTGGCAACAGCACATCCACAACCTTAGAACTTTCTGTCACTGTCCCAGATTAAACGGAGGCATGAACCCACTATCTAGCATAAATACTCTCTCTTGGAGTTACAAGCATCTACTTGGCCAAAGCATCTACGAGTAACGGAAAGCATGCAAGATCTTAAATAACATAGATAGATTGATAATCAACTTGACATATATTCAATATTCATCGGATCCCAGCAAACACAACATGTAGCATTACAATAATATGATCTTGATCATGTAGGGCAGCTCACAAGATCTAAACATGATGGCACAAAGTGGAGAGACAACCATCTAGCTACTGCTATGGACCCGTAGTCCAAGGATGAACTACTCACGCATCACTCCGGAGGCAGGCATGGCGATGTAGAAGCCTCCGGTGACGATTCCCCTCTCCGGCAGGGTGCCGGGAAGAGGTTCTGACCCTCCCGAGCTAGGGTTGACGGCGGCGGCGTCTCTGGAACTTTTCGTGGATATTGCTCAGGCACTTAGGGTTTTCTCGGGGGGAATAAGTAGGCGAAAGGGCGGCGGCTGACGACCCCCGTGGGGCCCACACCACCAGGGCGGCAGAGGGCCCTGGCGCGCCCCTAGCGTGTGGGGCCCTGTGGCTCCTCTCCGTTGCTCCTTTGCTCCATCTGGTGTCTTCTGGTAAAATAGGGACTCCGTGAAGTTTCGTCCAATTCCGAGAATATTTCCAGACTAGCTTTTCTGGAATACAAAAACAGCAGAAAACAGGAACTGACACTTCGGCATCTTGTTAATAGGTTAGTCCCAAAAAATGTATAAAAGTGCTATAAAGTAGATGCAAAACATGTAGCAATTGGTATAAAACAAGCATGGAACATCAAAAATTATAGATACGTTGGAGACGTATCAATCACATTCCCGCATCCCATCGGGTGAAAATGCACAAGGCCTCATCGCTGTCGGAGCTGGGCTTCGACGCCGGCAGCGCCTCGTCGGCCTTCTTCCGCCCGGTCTCCGACTCCTCCTCCTCCCCGCTCACCCCGACCGCAACCAACCGCCGCCTCACCAAGGCCTCACCAACCGCCGCCTCACCAAGGTCTCGGTCATCGGCGATCGGCCTCAAGAGGTACACCTCCTGGGCTATCGGCTACTCTGTCGCCAGCCTCGCGGCCTCCCTCCTCCGCGACCAGCGCCATGTGCACCCGGTCTCGGTCCTCGCCTCCGGCTTCCACGACATCTCCGACGGGACCGAGGTGTTCCTCAGCCTGCCCGCCCGCCTCGGCCACGGAGGCGTCCTCGGTGTCGTTGAGATGGACCTCACCGAGGCCGAGGCCGCTCAGCTCAGGCATTCCGCCAAGACGCTCTTGGAGAACTGCCAGCTCCTAGGCCTCTGAGTAAACAAATTAATCTACTTGTGTGATCTTAAAGTCATTGCCACGAACTCTAGTGATATATGTTGCTGTATTGCTTGGTACCGCATGAATGCTCGTGTAATTTTGGACTGCTCTGTTAGAGCTGAAGTACTAATGTAACCCCTGTTAATCTGGTGAAATAAAATGTGATTTGTGGTAGCATTGCTAAATCTGGTTGGATACTTGGATGGTGTAGAACATCTGGGCTTCAATAGAAGCCAATAGTAGGGTCATCGCTATCTTCTAAAGTTCTAATCAGTAAGGGATAAAGATGATTTTAGAAGATCCACCCAATGTACTCTTGGAGTCTGCCTCCAAATGGGTAGATATTAATCTTGTTGTTGCTGGGTAGCCTATTTGCCAACTATTATTGGCTAGCCAAAATACTGGTTGAGATTTGTTGACCCTTTGCTAATCAAAATTTTGGCAGAAAATTGGAAGGAAACATTAGAATCTCCTAAATTTCAGAAAATAAGCATTATACAAAATATCATAGGCCGCCAAAATTTCGCTCGGTATTGACGAGATAAATACAACTGCATCACAACATCTGGACAATGCTCAGAGGCTGTGTTGCCTCTGATCAGTTGGCCTGAGGCATGTGGCAGGAACAAACTGATTTGGGAAGTAGCAATATTTTATTTACTTATTCGCTAATTATTTTGTAGGTAAAATTACCTAATTAGCTTGTCTCTGCAGGTCAAAAAGAAAGAAAAAACTTGTCCCTCTTGCAAGGTGCAAATGGACTCAACGGGCTTTAGAGAAAGAAAAGGAGGCTTTTGGGCCTTTGTTCCTGGGCTACTAGTCAGCTCGTGGAGGAACTCAACTGCAGCCTCCGCGTCTCCTTCGACGGCCCTACCTCGTGCCGCGACCGATCCGCTGTACCTCCTTGCTCGCTGTTATAGCTTCTGTGTCCCGGCGAAACCTAGGAATCACAGAGTCGTGATTCCTAAGCTAGCTGTTCGACTATACATGGTAACATTGAAACTTTTTTCAGGTCCGGCTGTTTGTGCAATTCTGTGATGTATTAAGTTCATAAGCTAGCTGGTTCGGCACTTCCGCGTCTCCTCCGACGGCCCTACCTCGTGCCATGATTCGTAAGCTAGCTGTTCGACTATACATGGTAACCTTAAAACTTTTTTCAGGTGCGGTTGTTTGTGCAATTCTGCTGCACTTAATTGATGTAGTAAGTTCATTTTTGGCGAGGATAAGATAGTATTTTTGTGTATAGAAAATTTCTAAATTTGCTCTGCTGGCTTAGAACAAGGATAGATTGTTCAGATCAAGATTCCATATATACCAGGGTCGGCGAACACAATGTTTTTTTTTTTTTTGCGAGTAGTTGGCGTATTGTTTGTAGCAGTATGTGAAGCATCTTCTAATTTATGAAGGAACGCTGTGCAATTCAACCTCAGATTTCATTAGAAAGCAGGAAACCCTGTAGTAGGACTCTGTAGGAATCCGTGTAGCTAGGAGTATGAATAAGATTGCAGATATCGGCCACATTTCCGCAACATAACTAGGAGTACGTTTTGCCCAATTGCGTCCTACCTTACTGTCAGCAATGGCAATATAAGTTCAAAGTTCAAATCCAAATCTGGATGCCGTACTTCAGAGATTTTTCAATTCGCGGCTTTAAATATACAAAAGTTTTGAGAGGAACATTGAACAGTGAGCAGACAGCCTTGGGATCTTTTATCTTTAGCTTTGTACCCTGCAGCTAGCCAGCCACAAGCAAAGAATTGATTTCTATCTTTAGTGAAAGCAAAAGGGATGAAAGATGGAAATCAAAGCAAAAGGAAAGGATATTACCACTTTCTTCTATTCTGTAGAAGGCAGTTGTGCACATACACACAAGCACGAAGGACGCACAACATGTTACTTGTCCCTGTTTTGCTCTCTGATCCAGCCATCTGCTAGTGGCACCTGAACAATCTATTTGGCTTCTCTCCAGCTGCATACTCTCTACATAGTTCAGTTATTCAACTTAATCAAGGTATGAAACTAGCTCACTTCACATGCACTCAATCTGTCTGCCTTGAGATTTATGTAAGCTAGCTTTATTTGTCGCTCCTGCTTGTGTATCAATGTAGTGGAATTCAGAAAGTTGTTGGACAGCTGTCCGGATCTTAAGCTCCAAATGGATCTAATCTAGAGGCTGTAGATCAACAGATCCGACCAATTCATTATGCGCACAGAGGTATTTTTACGCATAAAATTATCCTTTTCTTCCATTCTACATGTTATATATATATAAGGAAAAAGTCCAAAATGAATCTTGAAGTTGTAGGCGAAAGCTAAATCAAACCCTGAACTCTGAATCCCAGAAATTGGCACTCTAAACTTATCATTCCCGGTCTATTTTAAACCCTGTGGCTGTTTCTCACGGGAGAATAAAAACCCTTAAATTACTATCCTCACTGACAGCATGGACCACTTGTCATATTCATCTTCTATCCCTAATTCATCTCTTAGGGTGTGTTCGGTTCCGGAATGTGAAGGAATGGACCATTCCATTCCACTGTCATGAAATCGTTCCATTCCTGTGTTCGGTTCGGACAAAAAATTGTCACGGAACCGTTCCATTCTTGTGTTCGGTTTTGGAATGGGATGAGAATGAAATGGAATGGAGTGAGAATCAAATTATTCTAAACTCGATTAATTATTTCCTAAACTGGATTAATTATTGCTAAACTTAATTAATCATTCCTAAGCTTGATTAATTATTTCTAATCTTGATTAATTATTCCTAATCTTGATTAATTATTCTTAATCTTGATCGGCGTGTGGATCGACACAGTCCGAGAACCGTCGTCTCGATCGGCGACTCGCCTCCGTAGGCGGCGGCGCGCTCTGCCGCCCCTCCGACGGCGCCAGGCCCCGCTACCGTAGAACCAAATGCAGTCTCCGCATCTCCGACGGCGCCGCCGGCCGAGCCGATCCCTAACTCACGCCGCGATTCGCCGTACCTGCTCACTGTTATAGCTTGCCTCCATTGGCTCTGCATTTCAGTTCTTTCTTATCATTGGCTCTGCATATCGAGATTCGTAAGCTTGCTGTTTCTGCAATTCTATTGCGCTTTAACTGATGTAGTAGTAAGTTCTCTTTTGATGAGGATAAGATAAGTATTTCTTTGTGTACAGAATTACTGAACTTTCTCGGATGGTTTAGAACAGAGATAGATGGTTCTGATTGAGATTCCGTAACATGCTTGGCCAGCACAATGGTTAATTTTTTTTCGGTTGCGAGTAGTTTGCCTAATGTTTCTAGCAGTATGTGAAGCATCTTCTTAATTATATAGAAACCCCGAGCAATTCAACCTCACACTGCATTAGAGAGCAGAAACCTGTGGTTGGACTCGTAGGATATCCGTGTAGCTAGGAGAATAAATAAGATTGCAGATAGTGCCCACATTCCGCAACATCACTAGGCCTACATTTTGCCCAGTAGCGTCCTGTCAGCAATGGCAGTGCAAGTGAAAACCTAAATCTGGATGCCCTGCAGAGTTTCTTCGAATCAAGTGGCTTGACATGCACAATTTTTTTCAGTTAGGTAGATTGGACAGCCAGCAGACATCCTTGGGACCTTTTATCTTTAACCTTGTACCCTGCAGCTAGCCAGCTACAAGCAAAGAATTGATTTCCGTCTTTAGTGAAAGCAAAAGGTATTTCTCTCAATGAAAGAGGGAAATGAAAGCAAAAGGAAAGGATTTTGCCACTTTCTTCTCTTCTAGCTAAGGCATTGAAAAAATGCGACTACGTCATATATTCATTATTTCTCACCATATCTGACTAATATAATTAAAGGTGCAAAAATTTCTTGTGGAAGTTGTTCAGATTATGTCATACAAATAATGGATGCTATCAGTGGCTCAATTTTGTGTGCACGTACTGATATTTGTCAAAATGACGACAAATCTCATATAGTTGACCATGTAATATTTCCGACCATATTTGACAAATATAACGAAGTGTGTACAGCTTACATGTCGACATGTCGTATTTAGTACTGTTAGGAATGTTAAGCAAGTTAACCTCACATTACCTCCAAATGTAAAGAGAGATGGAAGCCTTATGAGTACTGAGTAGGAAACATATAGGAACCATGTAGCACATCTCTCCAAGGTAGAATTAGGATCCGAGATATGAGAAGACAGCTTGTGCATTATTTCAACGAATGCCATCCCACCTTGCTACAGATGCAATGCAACTTAAAACCAAATCGGATTCTATACTTGAGAGTTTCTTCAGTTGAGATGGCTTGAAAGACACACAAATTATTCAGTTAGCAGGAAGACCCAATAGTAAACAAACATCATTGCAATCTTTTATCTTTATCTTTAAATCCTGCTGGTAGCCAGCCACAAGCAAACAAAGCAAAAAGGTAATCATGTCAATTCAGGCGAAAAACAAAAGCAAAAGATAAGTATAGTGTCTCTTGCTTTTATTCCGTCTAAGGGATTTGTGCGCACACACTAACCCAAATATTTGTCGCAGCATGTAGCATGTCCTTATTTTGCTCCCCCATCCAGCCATATTGTAGTGGCACTTGAACGGTCTACCTGACTTCTGTCAAGCTACATGCTCTCTGATAGTTCCAATTGGTTAACTTAACCGAGGTATGAAGCTAGCTCAACTGCACACATGTGCTCGATCTGTCTGCCTGCTTGTTCAGATTTATGTAAGCTATCTTTATTTACTTCTCCTGCTTGTATATACATGTATACAGGAAGTCTGGGACAGATCGACTACCGGTCCAGAGATTAATCTTGAAGATTGTTGAAGAGCTGACCGAACGATTGTAAGCCTGAAATGGAATTAATCTAGCTAGAGCCAGAGATCGACGGATCCAACCAATTCATCATGCGAACTGGGGTATTTTCACACTTACCAATCATCTTAAATTCCCTTTTCTATGCATCAATTGCATTGATAAGTTGGGTAATGTTTAGTATATGCATCCTCAACTAGTGTACTAAAACAGAATGCTCGATTAGTCGTCATGAGTATATGCCAATAGTCCAATACCATCGTTCAACTTATTGTGAGTTCTATTAATAATATGGAGTAGACAGTTTGGTCTTTGAACTGATGCTCAGCTACACACATGCAGGTTATCAAGGCGGACACCATTGATGTGGCCGTCGATAAAATTCTCGTTGAACTTGGAGCAGACACTACAAGCAGCAGAGAGAATGCCATCTACTTTGATGGATGGGATGGGCTTGGGGCATCTGCCGTCCTACAAGCCATATCCGGATGCCTCACAATATCAAATGAGCTGGCAACAAAGTCTACGGGGCTGGAGTTTCAGAAAATCATCCACATCGACTGCTCAAAGTGGGAGAGCAGAAGAGCAATGCAGAGGAAAATTGCAGAGCAGCTGAAGCTTCCCACCCGGGTGATTGACATGTTTGACAAGCAAGACGAGGAGGATGATTTCAACGGGTTAGACCAAGGCTCCCGCAGTGAGATAGCACAAGTTACCAGAGTGATTTACCAAACCTTACAGAATCGCAGATTCCTGGTTATTCTGCACAATGGAAGCAATGAGGAGATTGATATATTTAATTTTGGACTTTCTCTATATGGATATGCAAATAGCAAGATGCTGTGGACTTTCCAAGGGAGGTTTCGGCTTGACATCAAGATGATAAACAATGTGAAGAAGAGCACAACAACACATGTTCTTCTTTCAGCTTCAAGAGATGGACGAGATCCGGAGGATCTTTGCTCTTACCTAATGCACCATGAGGCTGCACAAGTTTTCTACAGTAAGCGTGGCCATGGCATCATCGATCCAGCGATTGTTGCTGAGTGTGCCTTGTATATGATGAAACAATGCTGCATCGGCTCTCACGTTGTTGACTACGACTGGCCTATCCACACCAGTAACTATTGGGTATGCAATGGGATCATCCCACTGACAGACAATGACAGAGCATGGCAAGTTGTTGATGTTCTGCAGCATGAGTTGCGGTTGTTGAACAATGACAGCCGGCTCAATAATGATGAGTAAAAAAAAATGCTTTCCTCTCACCTTGCAACGTCTGTTGAGCGCATGAAGTACTGGATTTCGACGGAAACTTGTGGATTTGTACAGAGCCACTTCAGTGTTATTCTGGAAAACATGTTACAACACTCACACATGCTCAGTGTGCTCAAACTCTCATGGTGTACCTTCAGTTTCTCATCGCCTCCGTTCCTGTGTTGCCGCAACCTGAGGTTTCTATGGCTTGACCACTGCCAAGACCTTGTAACAGGAAGAAGCACCACAGATAATCAGCAAACAAATATGGAATTGGACAATAGCACCACTGGGTCGTGGGCATGCTTCCAAAGCCTATGGGTGCTTGACCTGCGCTACACAGATTGTGATCGGATCTTGTCTGCACAGGTGATGGATCTCATGACCCAGCTCAGGGAGCTAAATGTGATGGGAGCCAAGAACTGGGACATGAGCCATTTACGGGGACGGCTGCGTAACATTCGCAAGCTCCGGGTAACAAAGTCCACGTGCTACTTCAACAACGACGTGCTCTCAGATATGGAAAGCATAGAGCTTCTTGATTTCTCAGGAAATACCATCGGACAAGGCATGACAAGATTATCTGGGCCACCAAGCAACAACAGCCTTAAGACTGTCATTATTGATGGATGTGATGGATTAAAAATCATCTCTTTTAGGAACTGCAAAGAATTGAAGAACATGTTGTTGAAAGGTTGGTTGGGCAGTCTCCAGGAGCTTGATCTCTCAGGCACAAAAGTAAAAACTCTCGACCTTCGAGGAGTACAATCGACACCCCCCAAGCGGATCATCTTGCTGGGCTGCGAGAAGCTCCGTGCAATATTGTGGCCAGAGAGTGTAAAAGAAGAAAAATGGCCGGATGTGTTGCAGATTGACACGGCCTCAACATCAGCGTCAACTGAAGGAGAAGAAGCAACACATGCACATCCATTTGTGGATCGATCCCTCCAGCAGCAGAAAGAAGAAAAGTTTAAGGATGGATGGCAGATTTCTCTTACGGATGCAAGGCTCCTTAGGTCGGTTTCTCCTGTAAGAGGTTATTTAAGTTCTGCACACTTACATATTGATATCTATTCTCCGGCTATTCTTGGTGGTAGCAACGTCCAAGGAACAAACAACGACCAACTAGTGCAAGTCCAGCCGCATACAAGTACCATAATGGACTCGGAGTACAGAGACGTTTTGAAGGATAGCCCAGTTGAAGTGATAAAGATGTGGGAGTGCCCTAGTATACCAAATTGGTGGGGCCAAACATGTATCATAAAGTTGATCGTGGACGGGCAGGCCAACAAACTCTTGAAGGATGCTCCAGTTGTTAGTACTAGTGATTTATTATTCCCTGATTTCGTATTTAAAGAGGCTACATCGCTGCGCATGTACGATAGCCCATCCATCACCAGCATCCCGCCACCTCCCAAAGGATCAAGATGGGAATATCTATCGTGGTCCCGGGTCGAGAGGTGCCCCAAGATACACACGGTCTTCACTCCTCCCAAGGCCAGTGATGTGTACATCTTTAAATGTTTAAAGACTTTCTGGGCGTCCCAGCTCCTCTGTGCACGCTACATCTGGGACAGGCCATATTATAATTTTGATTGGCTGGAATTCCTGCACCTGGACCACTGCCCAAGGCTCGTGCATGTGCTCCCCTTGTCCACACAGCAGGCACGAAGCGGCTTCCCTAAACTGAAGACTCTCGAGATAGTGTATTGTGGTGACCTCAAGGAGGTATTCCCATTGGACCATAAGCTTGAAGAATCGGATAAAGTTTTAGAATTACCCAGCCTGACGAGCATCCACCTGCACGAGCTCCCCATGCTGCAGCACATCTGTCGGCTCAGGATGCTGGCGCCTATGCTCGAGACCATCAAGATCAGGGGCTGCTGGAGCCTCAGGCGTCTGCCGGCAGTCGGGCCTGACACCAAGCCGCCTCAGGTGGACTGCGAGAAGGAATGGTGGGATAACCTGGAGTGGAACGGGCTGGAGGAGAACCACCACCCTTCACTCTACAAGCCGAGCCACTCGATGTACTACAAGGCCCAGCTGCCGAGAGTCAGCGTACTCAGGTGAGGTATGCATACACCTCTCGCTACTGTACACAAACTTACTTTTGTGCTCAACCAAGTTACACTTTTTTGCTAAACTGAGTTATTATCTTTTATTTTCTAGAACAAAAACCAAGCATACTGCTGTATGTAATGCCAGTATATCTAGTTAATTTTCCCAACCAATGTTGCTTTATTATGTTGCAGGTAATCCATCTGTTCCGTGAAGTGATCATCATGTGCGTCAACTCATATGGGAGCTTTTCTGCCGTGTGTATGTTGCTTGCCCTGCAAGATTGGTTTGTGGGTTCTCTTCTCTACATCTGCATTGCCATGGTGTGGCGATGAACTTTCAGTTTGGTTTGGTTTGGTTTGGTTTGGCTTGATTTGGTTTGATCATCCCTTGCTCTGTCCATCGAAGTACTGGTCATCTGGTTGCATGGATGATGGTACAAGCTGACGAGCAAATGAAAAATAAATCAGAGTGGGTGTTCATCTTATGCGACATGAGCCCCTGGGTGCTCATGTTGCTGCCATGCTCCTTCTCTGTGTGTGTGGTGTTGCTTGTTATGGTATTCACAGTCAGCTGTGGACTTATTGTAATTTCTAAGCATAAACAATGATGGTGATGCTTTGTGTAATTGGGGTTGTTTGTTGTGATATGAATACTCAACTATCTACTGATTGCAATTTGTAAGCATAAATGATAATGATGATGATTTTGTGTGTGATTTGTGCAACACTTCCGGTCTGGTTATAAATTCATTGGCAAGGTTCCTACCTAAGTAAGAGCCTTTGGCTGGGATGCTGTTTGTTCCCGGAATTAGCTTCATGCTTATTGTTCCAAATGATAGCTTAACCGATGCTCATCCCAAGCGGAGGACTGTGCCCTGGTAAGGAGAAGTGACTAACAGCTCGTCCTCCTCTCATCGCCCCCGTGTGGTGGCGGAGGGGGAACCCTAACCGGGCCAAAGGGTGCGGCCGGGCAAAGCCCTGGCCAGCGCCGGCGGCGACGGGGTCTTTTCGTCCCCCGTGTGGGGAGTCTGCACGGGCAGCGATCCAAAGCTAGGGCGGGGCTCAGCCGCCGGAGTCTCGGCGTGGTGGCTATCTGGCGCTTCGGCGCCTGGGGGCTGCGACACACGACGGAGGGAGGTGGTGGCGGCCAAGGCGGAGTTCCCTAGTCGGCCGCCGGCGGCGGTCGCCTCCATGGCCGGAGGGTAAGCGGGGATTTCGGTCTACGGTGTGCTCTCTGGCGATGGTGGCGGCGGCTGTAGATCGGATCCCCATTAAGATCTGTCGCGGGGTGGCCATTGGCCAGCCGGCGGCTCATGGAGGGGTTGGCGAGGGGCGGCTGGAGGTTCTCTGTTGGTGTTCTGATGGCTGTGTGCGTCTCACAGCGCGGCTCCGCACGGATCCAGTCAGCTGTGGGGCCAGGTGGCGCGAATGCCGATGAAAATCGCGCTGACTTCGGTCATGGCGGACGATGGTGGCGTCTTTGATGTCGTTTCCTTGTCGAGGCATCATCGTTGCAGCATGCGTCACCTCGCTCGGGCTGCTCTGGGGGAAACCCTAGATCTGGGTCTCCCGGATTGGATGATGGTGGCGCCGTTGGTGTCGTACGTTTTCCCTCCTGAGGGCATCGTTGTGGAGCATACGCTGGCTAGAGGGACCAGGAGGTGGAGCGGTGTTTCATCTACCGCATCGACGACGGCAGGTCTCGGCGGCGTGGCGCTGCGGGGTCTCGGCGATGGACGTGCAATGATGGACACACGCAGGCCGGTGGTGCTGTTTGGCGTCACGGCGGCGTCGACGGCAGTCCCGACAAGGTAAATGCGTTGATACCTATTCTGAAGATGGATCAGTGGAAGACGGCGGCGGCGGCTTCTAGGGCGTACGCATGTGGTGCCCGCTGAAAGTTTGCTGGACCGGTTTGTGCTCCCGACCCGCCGTTGGGTGGCATGGTTGAGGCCTCCGGATTTAGATGATGTGCGTTGGTGTGATGTCTGGGCAGACGGCCCCGATCATGTCCACCCGCTTCATCAAGTTGGTAGGAGTAGCGACTGATGTTGCCAGAAAGGTGGCTTCAGACTTATTGATGTATTACTTTGTAAGGCTTTGTTGAATAATTAATAAAAAAGGCTGTGTGCATCGTTTCGATGCAGAGGCCGGGGGTTTCAACCTCCATTTTGAAAAAAAACATAACCATGTTGGGAAAATTTCATATGTTCTAGTAATATTTCTGGAGAATAAAGTTGGAGCAAGCGCTGGGAAGAACTCACTGGAGAAATGCCCCTAAAGATACTGCAATAGGAGATTAGGACTGGTAGATAGATGATAGTCACTAAGTCCATCCCAGATCATGAGGGCCAGGTGAGTGTTTCCTTCTTTTTTTGACAACCTGGTGAGTGTATTTTTAGATATCTGATATATATCACAGTACATATTGTTATCCAGTATGCAAATAATCACATTTATTTTATGTGTTCATTTTATGCACTTAGAGTGACAGTGTTTCTTTTGCATTTGTAGATGGCCTAACGCAATATAAACCAACTTAAATTTTTGAAAGACAAAATTCTCTGTAGGAATTGATTGCACTGATATGATACATGTACTGCTATAGCTTTGCATCATGGCATCTTCCACTAGGTATTACAACTTACTGGAAGGCCTCTGGCGACTATTATACATAATAAAGATTGAAAAAAAGGGAGGAGTGAAGCAAAATTTAAAAGGGAAATTACACATATGGGTCGAGGTGGAAGAAGGCCTTGATGTCGAACTTTGTGGCGGCGCGGTGGAGGCTGAGCGGAAACATGGAACCACGGTAGACGGTGATGCTGCCGATGTCGGTGGAGTTGGTCCGGAGCGTCTCCACCTCCTGTCCTTCTCCACTGGAGGAGGTTCATGCCGGTCTTGGTGTCCAGCACCACCGTGCGAGGGATCGACTGCAGCAACAGAAAACATCAGGCAGGCATTAGCAGTTGGCACTAGTTAATTAACCAATCAGCTCCTTGTTAATATACTTTATTTACACAAATTTCTGTACACCTTTTGTTCTATCATCAATGTCGGCTTTTGGAATCATTTTTTTTTCTTGAAGAATCCTCTTGGTATCGTTTGACGGCAACTATAAATTGAGCTAAGCAGACAGGAGAACCCTTTTTTTTTTGTCTAAACCCAGTTTGCATGTACTAACATAAATTGTTACAGTATTTAGTTTGGTGGCAGTACCAAATTCTCCAATCTTCCATGCCACTAGACCACATGGGGTGGCTCATGATTATGCAGAGTTTGTTTGTAGGACCCAACTGCATTGGATGGAATTGTAGACTGAATGAAGATAAGGACACTTGACAAACAC
Source organism: Poa pratensis (assembly GCA_947311845.1). Classification (NCBI taxonomy): domain Eukaryota; kingdom Viridiplantae; phylum Streptophyta; class Magnoliopsida; order Poales; family Poaceae; genus Poa; species Poa pratensis. Next base: position 5,632,777 of record CAMZMU010000034.1, read on the forward strand.
CTGGCAGCAACATTGATTCAGCTGCTATCTATCGGAAACTCAAGTCCACACCTAGTTGGACGTACAAGTGCTATCTCGTCCATTGAAAACATCAAGATTCGTGCAACTATTTTGCAAAGCAGTCCTATCATTAATCCAAATTTGTGTCATTTCGCTCATCGGACCACATCCAAAACTTCATCATTTAAGTCATGAAAATTTCTTAACTTCTGAACATTCCAGGCTTCTACAATTTTTGACGAATTCATTATCAAAGAAATGTTTCTACATATTCTTCACCATTAGGAGAGTTTCGGATATCAACAAGATTTTCAGATTTATGTATCAACAAGATTTTCTGAATCAATGCATTATTAAGAATTTCAGATTTATGTATTTAACACTAAATTTGTGGATCATGTATTAAAAAAGGGTTTTGCCTCAGTCGGCTGAGAATTAGCTAAATCTCAGTCGGCTGTTGAATTTGGCTGCTAAGATTCATGCAGTTTGCCTTTTTTTAGCGAAGCCTGTCGTTTTTTGTTCGTGTAGCGATGCGTGTGTTTGTACTTCTAATTCTAATTTTATACACCATAGGTTCTGTGTGTTTGTACTTCTAATTCTAATTTTATACACCATAGGTTCTGTGTGTTTGTACTTCTAATTCTAATTTTATACACCATATTTCTATGTAATTTGTATTACCTATTCTGTTTTGTTATATATCGTTCTCAATTTAATCCGTAGACCATGCTCTATTTTTTTTACTCCCTACTGTGTATTAAATATTTTTGAACCTGTCTGCGAAGCACAACGATCGACTTACAGGAAGCGGCTTGGGCTCAGCGCGTACGTACGTACACGCACGTCGCCTCAGCGCGTGGGCTCTTGCCACGGGCGAGGGATGTACAGGACGCGGGACTCCTCCAACACGGACGTACACGGGGACCTGAGCGTGTCGATCGGCTGGGCGATCGATGTACAGGACGAGTGGGAGACAACCGATAAAAAATGTTCCCAGCCGTTGTATTAGCGTCGTGATTTGTGTTGTTTAGGGGTTGCAAGTATGTTGCAACTAAGTTTTTCCTGTTACAGGTGAGTTGCAACTGAGAAAAATGTTCCCGACCATTGTATTACCTTCATGATGTGCTTTGGTTAGGAGTTGCAAGTGGTTTGTAACAGTGATTTCTAGTTGCAACTAAGTTTTTTCAGTTACAAGTGGGCTGCAACTGAGAAAAATATTCCCGGTCAATGAGTTGCAACTAAGTTTTTTCTAGTTGCAAGTGGGTTGCAACCGAGAAAACATATTCCTGGCCATTGGATTAGCATCGTGGTTTGTCATGGGGATGACCCCCGGTAGTCTCATGACAGCGAGTCCGCGAGCTGCTACTGATGGGCCGGCTGCTCTTCAGCTACTACGATTCTCCGGCTACAGCCTGCAGCACCGAAGTCAACACTGTACCGCCCCATGCCTTCATGGGACGCTGACCACGGGGGAACTGCGGCCATGCTGCTGCCACTGTGCCCGCGGGCCACCATTGTAGCCTGGGGCACTCCGTGAAAAGGGGGCGGGGGGGGGGGGGGGGGCGGGGGACGGAGAGCTCGAGCCTCTCCCACAGAAAGGCTTTCCCGGAACTCTCTTCCCCGGGGCTCTCTCTCTCTCAATTTCCTCCATTGCTACACAGCTAAAGGAGCAACCTTGTATTCCTCCGATATCCACCATATACATCAGACATGCAGGAGTAGCGGTATTACCTCCACAGCGAGAGCCCTGAACCTGGGTATATCACCGTGTGCTGTTGCCCAACCCCGTGCCGGATCTCCACCATAGCCTTGCTCTCACCTCTCTTAGTCATCCCATGGCATCTGCCGTCACAAAACGATGACTTGGTTCATGTTGGCCAGGAGTCGCAAGTGGATTGCAGTTGCGATTGTCCAGTTGCAAGTGGGTTGCAATTGTGATTCTCTAGTTGCAAGTGGGTTGCAAATAAATTTTAGGTTGTCTCAACTAAGTTTTGTTTTCCGGCTGCAAGTGAGTTAAAACTGAGTTTTCTCTAGTCGCAAGTAGGTTGCAACTGAGAAAAAAATGTTTCTGGCCGTTGTATTAGTATCGTGATTCGTGCTAGGTAGGGGTTGCAACTAAGTTTTTTCCGGTTACAAGTGGGTTGCACGCGGGCGTTGTAACTGCATCCTAGGTGCACATGGGACGTCAACGTGTGTAATTGTATCTCATAGATTACTGGTTGTACTTGCATATCGGTTGCATACAAAACATAACTACGTCTTGGTTGCATACCATGTGTAACAGTGCATAGGTTGCACCCGGGTCATAAGTACGTCTCAGTTGTGCGCCTTGTTTAACTGGAAATCAGTTGCACACCGTGTGTAGTTGTAACTTAGTTGCACACCGGTTGTAACTGCGTGTCATTTACACATCGTGTGTAAGTGTACATCAGTTGCACACGGATTGTAACCGCGTCTCACTTACACAGCATGTCTAATTGTACCTCAGTTGCACACATGAGGTAAATACAGTGTGATTAAAAAATCACTCATTGTTATTATTTCATTTTCAGAAGATGAATATAAGTGTGATAAAATTGTATCTCTACGATTAAAATTGCATGAAAATAGTATTTCAATTTTTACTGCTTTTTTCAAAAGAAAATCGTTTTTGCAAAGAGACACGCGAAACTCCCCAAATATTTATTGATCAATTATTCAATGAGTTGGAATAAATTAAAAAAAGAAGTACATCTTGTTAGCCCAGAAAGCAAGCCCCATGGGCCATGAGAAGGAGCACGTACAACTCTCATGCCTCAAATACAAACGGACAATCACACCAGGAAAAGCATCGACCGTCACAAGAACAGATCGCTACAGGAATCGACTGAGAACTAAGTTATTTCTCAGTCGACTGAGTCCTAGACGGTCCTTTAAAAAGATCAATCCAGGCATCAATAAGAAAACGGATGAACAGACTCCACACAAAAATCTTGGGACAAAATCCGAATTTGCATCTAGAAGAAAACGGATCTGAACCAAGAAAAAATAGGATCAAGAATAAACCCACGAATCAACACACAGATCTTTTATTCAACAGACAGAAAAGCAAGAAAAATCCCCAATATGGGGGCTGCACTGGCCTCCCTGCCCGCCACCAGCTGCCATGCTTTTGTCCATGGATCCATACTCCATGGCCATGACTCGCCGTCTCCTTCGAGGTGATTCGGTTCCAGCGAGGTTGAATCTCGGTAGGAGGGTGGTCTTGGTATGAGGACGTCGGATCTGGGGGCGGCAAGGCTTGGAGAGGACATATCCGGGGTCGGGACGATGGATCCGTACACCGTCGCCGGTAGGGAGGGAGGCAGTGGTGGCACGGCCGTTAGGGGTGGGAGACGCGGTGACTGCGGCTGTGTGAGAGAGCCAGGTAAGGGTAGGGCTACGGTGGGGAAGAAAGGAAATCAGCCTGATTCGTTGGCTTATATCTAGGGTGACCTGGTTGCTAATTTATTCAAAGATGGGGGTATATAATACAAAACAAATCTACCAGCCGTGAGATTCAACATGGACAGGCCGGATAGTTCGTGGAGGTCGGACTGGTTGTGGAATCGCCTCGTTCGCTATCTATCTATGATTCATCACTAAGTGGCTACTATATTTGCCGTACCAGTGTGTCCGTGGAGCCCAACAGAATTGTGAATTACTAACAAAGCACCATTTTACTAGAACCGATGCATGTAAATAAATTAACTTTGCAATCTTGTAGGGGAAGAAGGGATGTTGAAGTACCTGGAGGGAGGCCCATCCATTGGCGACGTTGGCACGCTCAGAGTCTGAAGGCTGTGAAGGAATTCATCTTGTTTTATTTTTCCTCTTATAGTAAGAGCTGTTGACTGGGATGCTGTTCGTTCCAAAGCTAAGTTTTGTGCTCATTGTTCTCCCATCCTGAACTTGGACATTGCGTTGCTACTCGCTAGGCTGGCATGTTCTTCCTGGCTGGAATTTCCTTCCCAGATGTACTACGAGCTCCATCTGTGTGAAATGATGCACCGTCTTCCAGAGATGGTGGCAATTAACTTTGCCACGATATATACATTACTGTCATTGTGGTGTTACATTATGCATTGCTTTTGGGCATTTTAGGTTACTGCATAAGTAAGTAGCCATTTAAACAAGAAAAAGTCGCCCCTTTTCTTTTTGTAGTTTTGAGTAATCAGAATGTGACGACCCGGCCATTTAAACAAGAAAAAGTCGCCCCTTTTCTTTTTGTAGTTTTGAGTAATCAGAATGTGACGACCCGCCATTACCAAATGAGCTAATGGCACCGGTCTGTGGATTATTACTTGACAAAACCTTGTCTTGTCAAATAATAAGCCACCTCAGAGATATGCAACAGAGAATAGATAGAGCGGTTCATTAATATTACAATACCATGCCACGCAGGGCTTAAAGTCACCTAGGCTTTGCATGTCTGCCATTTATTACATAGCCTCATAGTTGAGTACGTACCAGCAAGCTAAATACTAGATAGGGTATTAGTAGTATCCCTTAAATTACATAGCTTTGGTCATATATTTATTCATCCCAACCCCCATAGATGGTATCCAGGTCATACATCCCATCTACTGAGTCCACATTAAGGTCCAGTCCATAGCCGTAGCCATCCCTAGTGCATGCTTCACTTGGTCCAGTAGGAAACTCATACTTTCTTTGCTCTAAGAAAGAGGGAATTAATAGCAAGAGTGAGTACAAAGTACTCAGCAAGCATAAATAGCAGAATGCAAATATTCATGATAGTGTATCTTCAAACACAAGTCCTATATCAACTCAACACATTTTAAAATAGTTTTATTGCAGAAAACAACAATTATAATTTAGAGAAATCTATTAATCACTTGTATCGCGAAATAGAACCAACGATGGATTCCCGTAGCCTCCAATCCAGGAGACAGGCATGATCATGATTTATTTTAGCACTGCGCAGGCTGTATCACTTTACCCATATTAACTCTGATTTTCTTGTTCTCGCAATTCCTTGTATACGAGACCTGTCAGAGTTGAAAGCATTTTCCCATCTCATACATTATACCTCCACCCGCCTAGGTATTCCCTAGACGTTGTGTCGAGCAAAGATACTCAACACTCCTCCATGCTTAATAGTAGCAGATAGCTAATGCACCCATCCGGCATTAGCTTGGGATTTCATCACCCAACCTAGCACTACATACCATGTGGATAGTAAAATGACTTGACAGGAATAAGCTTGGCCTGCCATTAATTTGGCAGGTCTATGGTCGATACGATATTTGTACGGTCCACATATACAAGTGACAGTGAGTATTATTCCTATATGATAACCCTATGTAGAGAGCCCCACCTTCCATTGATTTCCATCCCGGGCACTCTCTACCCACCAAATAATTATAAAATGGTCCAGCTGCTCCATCAACTGAGACCATCATTCACCATCAACACACACAATTTATTCCAAATTCATTTTATGCAAGTTGATGATAATATGGTAGAAAATAGTGTTTTAAGAAATTAATTCTACTCTACATGACCAAGGAGAGCTTGCCTGAATTGTCGTACTCGAACCCAGACTCAGTTTGGTTCAGTAGCTGTTTCTCCACCAGTGCTTGCTCGCTTCCTGAAATTCGGTGAATAAATACCGAGACTAAATCGAGTACTGAATATAAGAACAAACTACGTCGTTCGCAGTGTCGCCATCCTACAATTAGTTACCCAGGAATTATATATTTTTGCTGGGTAATAAACAGGTGTTACGTATTTGTTAATATCTTGAACAGCTAGCATTATTTAAACCATCCTAGCTGATTAGTACTAGTAGTCAACCAGTGCACGTGTTTCCTCACTCTCTCTTCTCTTGCTTATCTCTGCCCCTGTACACATCGAGTAGTAGTCCTAGTACAGAAGCAACACACGTACACTTCAACTTCTCAGCTCTTTGCTGCTCCTTCTTGCCCAAGTCGCTCCTGTCCAGAACGCCGGCAACGACGATGGATTTCTGCTGGCTACTGGATCCTAAATCCCTCCTCTCTGCTGAACCTACTCCTCTAGTTTTCCCCTTCATTTACCGCCACAAATGCTCTAATTTTACTCTGCTTTGGATTTCAGGTTGGGTGCGGCTGGGGATTCTTCTACTCTGTTCCAGGTTCAGATCGCCGGCGTGCGGCCGCGCTGGAGCTGCTCCGGCTCCGACTACCAGTGAGTGCTCTAACCCTGGATTTTACAGTACCAAGTACAGAAGATGTGTTCTAGCCTGTAAGTGCATCCATGGTCAAGCTTTTTGTGTGTAGGTTCAGTATTTAGGCTAGCATATTTTTCCCCAAAGTTTTTCTAATGTGCAGATTAGTGTACTCGTGTTAAATCCCAGATTTCCTTGTCTCGAATCATCCACTCCAACTCCTTTTCTAGTGTTGTTTCTAGCTTCTTTGCTGGTGATATTCTTATGTGAGCAAGTGTGCCGTGCTAGAACGTGAGAAGGAGAAGTGGCAGGGAGAAAAACACCTGTCTGCGATGCAAACGCTGACCAGCCCCTTCCTGAGGCTGCTCCTTCCCCTACGGTTCAGTGCTGGTGGCCTCAAGTCACCATCTTCACTTGTTGCTCCTGGATTTTTGTTGTTTGTGTGTAGAGAGATGAATGTGCTAGGAAGAAGAAAGCTTGGTCTGGCTGCTTGGAGACAGAGTCTGAATGCTACGAGTGTTCCCTTAGCCTGATTGCTCTACTCCCTTATCTAACACCAGGAGGCCTTTCCTATTGGCTGGTAGTGGCTGCCCATCTCTATTTCACTGTGAGAGAAATGTGGAGTGTTCTAATTAGCTGGGAGCACAGCCCATGCCTAGACCACTATTTTCTAGTTGACTTCAAATCTGGTGTGAAGATTCTAGTTGTGGTTAGCCTGTGTCTCACTTGTGTCCACATTTGGGCTGGATAGTAGCAAGTTTTCCTTTTCTTGTATTCCTCAAATGATGTAACAAATGACTACACATTTTAATGGCAGGAATAAATTATTGGTTGGGCAACTATAACTATTGTTGTGATATGAGTTGTGCTACAGAAATTATACTTGTGTGGTAATTATTGTTACTAAAATTACGGGTCGTTACATCCTACCCTCCTTAGAAAAAGATTTCGTCCTCGAAATCGAGCACTTACTTGAAGAGATTGGGGTAGGTCACTCGTAGATCTTCTTCCTTCTCCCAAGTTGCCTCACGACAGAGTGGTTCCTCCATTGTACTTTGCAGAACCGAATGGTTCTTGTTCTAAGCTTGCGGTCTTCACTCTAATATCTTTAATGGACGTTCTTCATAGTCAGTCGGGCTGTAGATCAATGTCCAAGTCTGATACTTGTGGTGGTGGCTTGTTGCATTTCTTGAGTTGTGATATGTGGAAGACATTGTGGATTCTAGACAACTGTTTGGGTAACTCAGTTTATAGGATGAAGCACCCTTCTGCTCCAAAACTTTAAATGGCCCAACATATCTAGGACTCAACTTCCCTTTAATTCCAAACCGTCGAACTCCTCGCATAGGTGACACTTTCAAGTAGACCAAATCTCCTATTGCCAATTTCATGTCCCTCTTGTGCCTATCAGCATAGCTTTTCTGCCTACTTTGTGCAATCTGGAGTCGTTCTTTAATCAGCTGGATCTTCTCATCATTCTCTCGCACTATGTCAGGACCTAGTAATGGTCTCTCTCCAACCTCATACCAGCATATAGGTGATCTGCATCTCCTCCCATACAATGCTTCATATGGAGCCATTTGTATGCTGGACTGATAACTATTATTGTAGGCAAATTCTGCTAGGTGTAGATGCTTATCCCATGAATCCCCAAAGTTCATTACACATGCTCTTAGCATATCCTCTAGAATCTGATTAACCCTCTCGGTTTGACCATCGGTTTGCGGATGATAGGCCGTGCTAAAATTTAGCTTGGTTCCTAGAGAATTTTGTAGGCTTTTCCAAAAACTTGATGTGAACACAGACCCTCTGTCTGAAGTGATTGTCTTCGGCACACCATGGATAGTAACTATCCTCTCTATGTATAATTCCGCCAATTTATCAAAGGAATACTTCTGGTTGGTAGCAATGAAGTGTGCTGACTTAGTGAGTCGATCCACTACAACCCAGATGGCATCTTTCTTCTTTAATGTCATGGGCAAACCAGTAATGAAATCCATGCATATATCTTCCCACTTCCAGTCTGGTGTTTCAAGTGGTTTTAATAATCCAGCAGGCCGTTGATGTTCAGCCTTTACCCGCTGACAAGTGTCGCAGTTGCCAACATATTCTGCAATTTCTCTCTTCATACTAGGCCACCAAAAGTTTCCCTTCACATCTTTGTACATTTTTGTGCTCCCTGGATGGATAGTGTAGACTGTGTCGTGAGCTTCATGCAAAATAATTTCTTTAATTTCTAAGTCATTTGGCACACAGATCCTACTGTGATTCCAGAGAACCCCTTCCTTGTCCATTCTGAATTGTGAGGGCTGTCCAGCTTGAATTCTTCTTATTTCCTCCTTGATGAATGCATCTGATGCTTGCTTCTCCTTAATCTGATCAAATAAGGTGGGGTGGAATGTCATGGACGCTATATTGGCTGTTGATGTAGCTTCGCTGAACTCTATTTCCATTTTTGCGAGATCTTGTAGCAGCTTCTTGTCATATTGTTCAAGAGAGATATGGTTGCAATGTGCCTTCCTACTAAGTGCATCGGCCACTACATTTGCTTTACCCGGGTGATAATTAATTGTTAGATCATAATCTTTTATGAGTTCCAACCACCTCCTCTGCCTCATGTTCAACTCTTTTTGTGTAAAAATGTATTTGAGACTCTTATGGTCGCTATACAGTGTGCACTTAGAACCATATAGATAGTGCCTCCAAATCTTAAGTGCAAACACAACAGCTCCCAGCTCTAGGTCATGTGTGGGGTAATTAACCTCATGTGTCTTTAGCTGCCTAGAAGCATAAGCCACTCTCTGTCATTTTGCATTAGCACACATCCTAACCCAGATTTTGAAGCATCACAATACACCACATAGTCTTGTCCACTCTCAGGTAGTGCCAATACCGGTGCAGTAGTCAACCTGTTCTTAAGTTCCTGAAAACTCCTCTCACACGCTTCAGTCCATGTATATTTAGTTTCTTTTCTCAACAATTTAGTGAGTGGTGCTGTTATCTGAGAAAATCCTTTATAAATCTGCGGTAGTATCCAGCAAAACCCAGGAAACTCCTTACCTCACTTGGATTGGTCGGTTGCTTCCATGACACAACTGTCTCAATTTTAGACGGGTCTACCTCAATTCCTCTGCCTGAAACTATGTGCCCCAAGAAAGCTACTTGGTCCAACCAGAATTCACATTTGTTAAATTTTGCATACAGCTGGTTCTCTCTTAAGGTCTGCAGGACTATTCTCAAGTGTTCAGCGTGCTCTTCCTTGCTTCTTGAGTATATCAGGATGTCATCTATGAAGACAACTACAAACTTATCTAGATATTCCATAAACAACTTATTCATTAAGTTCATGAACATGGCTGGGGCATTAGTTAATCCAAATGGACAACTGTATACTCATGGTGTCCGTACCGGGATACAAATGCTGTCTTTCAATGTCCTCTTCCTTCATTTTAATTTGGTGATATCCAGACCTCAAGTCAATTTTTGAAAAGACACATGCACCCTTGAGCTGGTCAAACAAGTCATTTATTCGTGGTAGCGGGTATTTATTCTTTATAGTTACCTTGTTAAGATCCCGATAGTCTGTGCATAGCCTCAGCCCTCCATCCTTCTTCCATACAAATAATACTGGCGCTCCCCATGGTGATATGCTTTCCCTAATGAATCCCTTTGCCTTTAATTCATCCAACTGTTTCTTTAGCTCCACTAAATCTGCTGGTGACATTTTGTAGGGTCTCTTGGCGATGGCTGCTGTTCCAGGTATTAAATCGATGCCAAATTCCAACTCTCTATCAGGCGGCATACCAGGCAACTCATCCGGAAATACATCAGGAAACTCCTGAACCACAGGTATGTCTTTTACTTCTATCTTTTGTTGACTTGCTGCCATTACTATAGGATCTTTAGCCTTGGTTCTACTCCCAAAATATTTCAGCCTAGAGCCATCTGATTTCCTTATAGACACACTTTTTTGTTCACAATCTACTAATACTCCATTAGCAGCTAGCCAGTCCATTCCAAGGATTATTTCTAAACCTGACAACTCTATGACATGCAGGTCTGCTGAAAATTTGGTGTTGTGGATTATTATTGGTTGATTTCTTCGCATCTCCTTTACTGTGATTTTCCCCCAGGTGAGTTAACTCCTAAAGCTACTCCCAACTTTGCACATGATAGTCCATTCTTGTTCACGAAATCTTGGGAAATAAAAGAGTGTGTGGCCCAGAATCAAAAAGAACTGTACCAACTGAAGGAGGAATGAGTAGTTTACCAATAACAACATCAGTAGCTTGTCCCAACTGCTCTGCAGCCACATAGTTCAGCCTAGGTTGTCCTCCCACTGGTCCTCCACGTCCTGCTCCTCTTCCTGCCATGTTCATAGGCCCTCCTTGTCCTCGCCCAGCTGGTGGACGTTGCACTTGAATCTGCTGCCCTCGTGGTCCAGTATGCATGGGAGGGTTGGTGCAATTGATCTTGTGGTGTCCTGGCTTTCCACACTTGAAGCATGCTCCTGTACCCGTCATGCAGTCCATACATAAGCGCTCATCTTACATAATTACACATGTACACACTGCTAGTTCACTAGACTACTACCAGGCCCAAAACACTAATCTCTGGTCAAAGCGTCGCACGCCTAGTCTGATAAGCTGGAGCTCGATCAAGCAGTGTCGCTGCTGCCTCCGCCACCATTGCCATTGTTGCTGCTAGTGCCACCGCCGCTTATGTGGGTCCATGGGTCAATCCCAAGTTCGCGTGCATAAGCTAAAGCCTCTCTATACTCCCTCAAGCTAACACTCATGCGTGCTTGGTTGTGGACAGGTTGGTGTTGTTCTGGAATAGGAGGGTGTGGCGGCTGCTGCTGTATATGTTGTTGTGGTGCTGGTGGTACCATTGGTGGGGGTGGAACTGGTCGTTCAACTGGGTCTTCTACCTCCTCAACTCCCTCAAGCTCTTCTTCTGGTATTAACTCCTCTGATCCTCCTCTTCCTCCTCTGGATCCTCCTCCCTTCTTCCTCCTCAATATCATCTGGTATCGGTATAGGATTAAGAGGACCTCCAGGCACCAACATGTTTATGGCTCCATGAAGTGCTGATCTATACTGCTCGCTTATCTGAAAGTTGTGGAACCAGAAATGAGTAGCCTCTTGGTTCCTAATAAGTTCTTCCTTCATGGTATGGAACAACATCACGTCAGCGATCATTGTCATACTAGATGTGGTGCTAACTGTGGAAGGCGCTAGCATTGGCTGAGTTGGTGAGGATCCTGCGTTTAATGTACCACTAGGCCCCTGGTGGTTCCACTGTCCGAAATTTCCTGGATCAAGTGCTGGCAGGTCACGGTAGCCGGTAGTGTGTAGCTGGCCTCCAAAGCGTGATCGCAGTCCATGCATGGCTTCCTTGGCAACTTCTTGCATGGGTATGGTGTCGTCGTATGATCGTTGCATTGTGGACAGCTCCACATAGAAGTCCATGTCCGATGGAACACCTGTGATTATCACTCCCACACGTCGGTGAGGGTATGTCCCATCATCTGGTATCTCCTCAAAGAATTGAGGACAGGGAGCCCCGAGTTCCTGCATCATTTGCCAAAGTAGAAGGACATGCTGGCCACGGACCCTTGATGGTGGAATTCTAATTCGAACCATCCTGCAACAGGTGTCTAATTAGTATGGTAGTCATCTACGGTTAAACGACGAAATAACGTGGGCTCGGATTAAATATAGTGCAATATAGCAGCTGACTTGATGATAAGGATTAATTGTTAGATATTGCAATATAGCAAAACTTGGTCTAAGCTTAAGTAACCTAACCGTCTCTAACTATCTGCGTGGCCCTCGAACCATTGCTCTGATACCACCTGTGACGACCCGCCATTACCAAATGAGCTAATGGCACCGGTCTGTGGATTATTACTTGACAAAACCTTGTCTTGTCAAATAATAAGCCACCTCAGAGATATGCAACAGAGAATAGATAGAGCGGTTCATTAATATTACAATACCATGCCACGCAGGGCTTAAATCACCTAGGCTTTACATGTCTGCCATTTATTACATAGCCTCATAGTTGAGTACGTACCAGCAAGCTAAATACTAGATAGGGTATTAGTAGTATCCCTTAAATTACATAGCTTTGGTCATATATTTATTCATCCCAACCCCCATAGATGGTATCCAGATCATACATCCCATCTACTGAGTCCACATTAAGGTCCAGTCCATAGCCGTAGCCATCCCTAGTGCATGCTTCACTTGGTCCAGTAGGAAACTCATACTTTCTTTGCTCTAAGAAAGAGGGAATTAATAGCAAGAGTGAGTACAAAGTACTCAGCAAGCATAAATAGCAGAATGCAAATATTCATGATAGTGTATCTTCAAACACAAGTCCTATATCAACTCAACACATTTTAAAATAGTTTTATTGCAGAAAACAACAATTATAATTTAGAGAAATCTATTAATCACTTGTATCGCGAAATAGAACCAACGATGGATTCCCGTAGCCTCCAATCCAGGAGACAGGCATGATCATGATTTATTTTAGCACTGCGCAGGCTGTATCACTTTACCCATATTAACTCTGATTTTCTTGTTCTCGCAATTCCTTGTATACGAGACCTGTCAGAGTTGAAAGCATTTTCCCATCTCATACATTATACCTCCACCCGCCTAGGTATTCCCTAGACGTTGTGTCGAGCAAAGATACTCAACACTCCTCCATGCTTAATAGTAGCAGATAGCTAATGCACCCATCCGGCATTAGCTTGGGATTTCATCACCCAACCTAGCACTACATACCATGTGGATAGTAAAATGACTTGATAGGAATAAGCTTGGCCTGCCATTAATTTGGCAGGTCTATGGTCGATACGATATTTGTACGGTCCACATATACAAGTGACAGTGAGTATTATTCCTATATGATAACCCTATGTAGAGAGCCCCACCTTCCATTGATTTCCATCCCGGGCACTCTCTACCCACCAAATAATTATAAAATGGTCCAGCTGCTCCATCAACTGAGACCATCATTCACCATCAACACACACAATTTATTCCAAATTCATTTTATGCAAGTTGATGATAATATGGTAGAAAATAGTGTTTTAAGAAATTAATTCTACTCTACATGACCAAGGAGAGCTTGCCTGAATTGTCGTACTCGAACCCAGACTCAGTTTGGTTCAGTAGCTGTTTCTCCACCAGTGCTTGCTCGCTTCCTGAAATTCGGTGAATAAATACCGAGACTAAATCGAGTACTGAATATAAGAACAAACTACGTCGTTCGCAGTGTCGCCATCCTACAATTAGTTACCCAGGAATTATATATTTTTGCTGGGTAATAAACAGGTGTTACGTATTTGTTAATATCTTGAACAGCTAGCATTATTTAAACCATCCTAGCTGATTAGTACTAGTAGTCAACCAGTGCACGTGTTTCCTCACTCTCTCTTCTCTCTTGCTTATCTCTGCCCCTGTACACATCGAGTAGTAGTCCTAGTACAGAAGCAACACACATACACTTCAACTTCTCAGCTCTTTGCTGCTCCTTCTTGCCCAAGTCGCTCCTGTCCAGAACGCCGGCAACGACGATGGATTTCTGCTGGCTACTGGATCCTAAATCCCTCCTCTCTGCTGAACCTACTCCTCTAGTTTTCCCCTTCATTTACCGCCACAAATGCTCTAATTTTACTCTGCTTTGGATTTCAGGTTGGGTGCGGCTGGGGATTCTTCTACTCTGTTCCAGGTTCAGATCGCCGGCGTGCGGCCGCGCTGGAGCTGCTCCGGCTCCGACTACCAGTGAGTGCTCTAACCCTGGATTTTACAGTACCAAGTACAGAAGATGTGTTCTAGCCTGTAAGTGCATCCATGGTCAAGCTTTTTGTGTGTAGGTTCAGTATTTAGGCTAGCATATTTTTCCCCAAAGTTTTTCTAATGTGCAGATTAGTGTACTCGTGTTAAATCCCAGATTTCCTTGTCTCGAATCATCCACTCCAACTCCTTTTCTAGTGTTGTTTCTAGCTTCTTTGCTGGTGATATTCTTATGTGAGCAAGTGTGCCGTGCTAGAACGTGAGAAGGAGAAGTGGCAGGGAGAAAAACACCTGTCTGCGATGCAAACGCTGACCAGCCCCTTCCTGAGGCTGCTCCTTCCCCTACGGTTCAGTGCTGGTGGCCTCAAGTCACCATCTTCACTTGTTGCTCCTGGATTTTTGTTGTTTGTGTGTAGAGAGATGAATGTGCTAGGAAGAAGAAAGCTTGGTCTGGCTGCTTGGAGACAGAGTCTGAATGCTACGAGTGTTCCCTTAGCCTGATTGCTCTACTCCCTTATCTAACACCAGGAGGCCTTTCCTATTGGCTGGTAGTGGCTGCCCATCTCTATTTCACTGTGAGAGAAATGTGGAGTGTTCTAATTAGCTGGGAGCACAGCCCATGCCTAGACCACTATTTTCTAGTTGACTTCAAATCTGGTGTGAAGATTCTAGTTGTGGTTAGCCTGTGTCTCACTTGTGTCCACATTTGGGCTGGATAGTAGCAAGTTTTCCTTTTCTTGTATTCCTCAAATGATGTAACAAATGACTACACATTTTAATGGTAGGAATAAATTATTGGTTGGGCAACTATAACTATTGTTGTGATATGAGTTGTGCTACAGAAATTATACTTGTGTGGTAATTATTGTTACTAAAATTATGGGTCGTTACATCCTACCCTCCTTAGAAAAAGATTTCGTCCTCGAAATCGAGCACTTACTTGAAGAGATTGGGGTAGGTCACTCGTAGATCTTCTTCCTTCTCCCAAGTTGCCTCACAGACAGAGTGGTTTCTCCATTGTACTTTGCAGAACCGAATGATTCTAGTTCTAAGCTTGCGGTCTTCGACTTCTAATATCTTTAATGGACGTTCTTCATAGGTCAGGTCTGGCTGTAGATCAATGTCCAAGTCTGATACTTGTGGTGGTGGCTTGTTGCATTTCTTTAGTTGTGATATGTGGAAGACATTGTGGATTCTAGACAACTGTTTGGGTAACTCCAGTTTATAGGATGAAGCACCCTTCTGCTCCAAAACTTTAAATGGCCCAACATACCTAGGACTCAACTTCCCTTTAATTCCAAACCGTCGAACTCCTCGCATAGGTGACACTTTCAAGTAGACCAAATCTCCTATTGCCAATTTCATGTCCCTCTTGTGCCTATCAGCATAGCTTTTTTGCCTACTTTGTGCAATCTGGAGTCGTTCTTTAATCAGCTGGATCTTAGTAGGAAGGCACATTGCAACCATATCTCTCTTGAACAATATGACAAGAAGCTGCAACAAGATCTCGCAAAAATGGATGCTTGTGAAATGTTCAATCTAGAACTTAATTCAGTCGCCACATACATAGTGAAATAAATTCTCGGCACAAGCAGGAACTACACTTGGTTGGCTAAATTTTTTTGGAAACTTTTTTTTAGAGATGCCACGTCCACTTACTCAAACAACGCTTGTCCAAGGCAGTTGTTGCTGAGCTTGAGATCATAGAAGCCATCATGATGCCTCGCGAGACAGAAACATTGCCTCCACTAACACAGAATAATCCATAGATGTTGTATGTATGGTTTGATCCTCGATGATTTGGGAATTCAAATGAAGATTCGTTCTTAGGGAAAAGTAGCTAGACACCGAATACACAAAAAAAAAATGGATGAAGATTTTCCACTGTGCAATTCACTGTTCATTCATGAAAGAACAACGTGGAGCTCTGGCTTGTTGTCTAGACTCTAGAGAACGTGTGGCAGCGAGGGGCACATCAAGTAGCCATAGGAGTAAAGTGCAGAACTGACCAGCCTCGCTCACGGTGGGCTAGTACTGTCATCACGCGTTGAGCTGATCCATGCTGTCAGCAAAGCTAGCATCAGTGCCACCTGTCGCATGCACAATGCCTCGTCAGCATGAAGCAATTGACCAAGCTCGCTTACGTGCTCCGCCGGCCTCGCAACCACGCCGACCTGGTCGTTGCTACTTGCTGCCTCCAGCTAGCTGCTCGCCGGTGAGGCCGCCACGTGTCACACTGCCATGTCAGCATCAGTCCATCGCAAATGTTCAGTAGCGTGGAGCTCGCCTCTCTACAGTGCAGGTTCACTGCACCTGCATGGTGCATATTCCTCTGCCGACTCGCTCAAAACCACGACCCCGGAGAAAAAAAACTAATGAAGAGCAAAATCACACGTTAACTAATCATGTACTCTACATGACATGGCACCGTCCACCCTGCCAGGTGGAGCAACGTACACGTGGACAGAGCCACAGCCAGGAGATGGATCGTTTCAGTTCCCACACCAATAAGTTCGGATCAATCGATCGATCTGGGCCATCGACACCTCTATCTGCATTATTCTAGATTCTCTGTCTGTTACTTCTCGATCGATTTGGTTCACGAGATTGACCCATCAGCCTAGCTTAATTAGCTAGGACAGTGACCATATGTACTCATGCAGCCTCTCCCTCTCTCTGTCTATATTATTGTTTGATCATCGTACACCTAGTTATTATACTGTTTGTTTCTTCCGATCAAGTGAAGCTGAATCTACAACTAACGCAGTAGAAGCAGTACGCTTCCAATCAATCTCTCTGGAGCCTCTTGCTTGGCTGATTGATTGGCTCCGGTACCTCCAGATGGGTCTCTCCGACACTGACGAGTCAGCACCTCGTGGCCGGGCAACCAATGAATGGAGCGCTGCCACAAACGAGAGCCCAAGGTTGGTTGAGTGACAAGACACATGAGTTCCTGCAGTGATATGATCCAAAATGTGACCAAAACGCTGCCATGCCATCTGCCATTGCTTATCCACACATCCATCCATGTTCCATCTATGGCTTTGGTTTGGTTTAGTTTCGTTGGCACACAAAAGAGACTCTCGCTTGTATGACAGGCTGTGTAATCCAGACGAGTGTAATGTGGGGCTACGTCAGCCTAAAATTGGGATCGATCGGTCAGAAAATCAATTAGAACGCATAAACCGCTCGATCAGTGTTTTTGCTACGGTATGAATTGATTGTTTTTTACGACAAATTCTCATCTTGATGATTTTGTTTGAAAATCTAACCACAATAGTGGTGGCTTTTTGCAATATTTGCTCTGCAATCATACCATCAGCCATCGATCGTGGCCTCACTGCCACATGACATTGCCAGCTGACACCCTTCACTTTCCTCTAATATTCCTTTATTACATTCGGATCAGATGCATTGTTTCGACCATGGCTAGGGCATCATTGACACTTGTCTCATGAGTGTACATATAGTATATTCAATAATTCTATCTGCCTATGCTGTTATGCATGACTTGTGTTGGTATAGATTCTCTGTAATAATTGGTAGCCAGTAGATTATACTATTTTAAAAATCGTAAACAAACACTAGTTGGTGTCTCGAGTTCAACAAAACAAGCAATCAGGCGAAGGCAATCATCATCAGTCGCAAGAACACTCTAGAAAGCATGTGCTTGAAGCCTTGAACTATAGTAAGCACCAGGAGAAAAATGTACTAGCCCGTTCCCAAGCTAAAAATCTGGCATGCAACGTTAAAAAAAGGTATCATTTGACGTGAGACGATGCTATGTGTTCTAAATCTACTGCATACGTGTCAGGTTACGTTTGGACTTCATCACGCCGGCACAAGTACATTGGCCACAGTAAGGAACTAAGGATTAAGTCCATTACCAATTAGTACCGTTCACTGTGCAACTAGTGCTGTTGATTTCTGCTGATAATGTGAAGCCCAACTGCCCAAGCTAAGCTAACCGCACGTACAGTAGTGATTGTTGGAAGCAATACATGCAGCAACAGGACGAGTGTGCTTTCAAGGTACACACCTTGTTGCAGCTTCATTGGCAGTGGATCTCTCTAGAACGATCGATCATATATCATCTATTCGACAATGGTGAGTCAGCACGTTTGGATGGAGTAAGCCAGCACTCCTCGCTGCCTGCTTCATGCATGTGGCGTGCCACTGTGCCAGTGGACTGGACAGGAGTACACGGGAGGATGCGATTTCACGTCGTACTGTTCGAAGGAGCTAGTATAACCAAACGGTAGCTGCTGCCAACTGGCATCGTTCCTTAACCACGTACACAACCATCCTCCATAGACTGATAGACTGGCCGGTTTAGGTTTGGTGATGAACAAAAGAGGCTTTGGTTTTTGTGAGAGGCTGTGTATACCACCACAAGAGTAAGAGAAGAGTCTTAGGTGGGACCGGCTTAAATATACGTCCGCGAGAACCATCGGTTTCGGTTCGCCGAATTATTTGTGGGGTCAGACCGGACCCGTATCTTTCCATGGAATCAAGCTTCTTCTTCTCCTTCTTCTTCTTCTTCATCTTCTTCTTCTTGCAGCTAGGGTGTTAGGGAGTGACAAGGATAGATCCGCTCCACGGCATAATTATCAGGTGATAACTCGAAGCTATCTGAAATGCTATGCTCTGTATATCCTAGTGAACTTTGGTGCCGGATCTCCTGACTTTACCACCCTGACTTACCCCTGACTTTGGGTCACTGATAGGTGTGGGTCCACCATCCCGCGTCTTGTGGCTCCCACGTATCATTGACCCGAAGTCAGGGGTAAGTCGGGGTGGCAAAGTCAGAGGATCCTTTTCCGCAAACTTTATTGTGGTTGTAGATGTAGGGCATGTTTGGTCCTAGCTAGATTTTGCCACACTTTTCTTACCAAGTTGTGGAAGCCAAAAGGGCTGGTTGCGACAAGTGTTGGCAAAACTATTTATCAATAACAGAAGGACATGATGCTAACAAAGTAACGCATGCCGCAATTGGGGTTGGGGCAGTGAAGTAGACCTTAGTCACAAGCAGCTACCACGTACCTGTAGCCAAGTTTTGGTAATATGTGGCTATGAACCAAACATGTTTGTAGTATGCTCCCGGGTGACTCAGCATATCACTGCTAGTAGTTGCACCGGTCTTTTGCCACCTGCCACTTGTAGCCCTGTCAGCATCATCTAGCAATCATTTAAGACACATCGCCGACCTTACAATGTCGATCCACGTGTCCACAAAAAATAGGAAAAATGAACACCGGACGTGGCACGAGCTAAATGGTGTGACACTTGGCGATAGCCATGACGAGGAGTTTGTTCCCTGGATGGATCCGAAATTAGGATGGTCGTAGTCCCTACCGTCGCATTATTGTACTTGGTGATGTTGATGCATCTGAGTAAATTGTAGTATCCACACATCTTGGAAAGAATAGTGATAGTCATGTGCACATGATGCATCCGACGTGTCTATGGTGTGGTTCTTGTACCCATCTCGTTTGCTATATATTCTAATTTGATGTCGGTGAAAATTTCAGGATTTGTCTTAAGTCAGTTGCCACACAGCGAGAGGAACAATTTAGTACTGCTCACACGAACTCTAATTGGCTAATAAAATTAATAAACTCTCCCTTAAAAACTAAAATTAAGAATCTCTAGCTACTTTGTAAGAATCACCACTCGTACAACGGCTACCGAAGATTGTCGTTAATGAGTTTGAAGATCGAAGAAGCTACAACAATACGTCGCGAGACAGGAACATGCATGCATCCCCTCCAAATAACACAGAATAGCGCATATATATACGTTGTGTTTGTGGTTTTATATTCCTCAATGAGTTGGAGGTACGCATCCAAACAATGCTTAGTTGCTATAGAAAACTAGGCTGGGAATTGCATTGTTTTGCACCAACACTGTACCGCTATAATGCAGATTTGGATTAACCTGCACTAACGCATTAGTTGCGTTTCAATTCATGTGCATTATGAATGCTGAATCTGGAAGAACCCGTTGGTCGTTTCCAAGGAAATGCTAGCTCTAGCTAGGACAGTGACCACACCCGTTCCTCTATCCTATCCAAGATCCACCCGTTCTTGGTGTGTTCTTTCCGATAATGCATGCGAAAGCCGGCCGCGCCTACAAATCATATTGCACTGCAGGACCTGTTTTTGCTACTGGACTAATGCCGCTCAATCGCAATCATACAACTGCTGATCATATCGCAATTCGCAAGCATCATATACCCTACAAGCAGCAGCTGGACCAGTACCTTCTACAGCGCCCATGGATCTCTCCGGATCCACTGCTGATCATTGGCTCCGGTGCACATGGATCTAGTCAGCACTATCCGTTGCTGTACGTGAGCCCTGCTTCATGCATGTAGCTGCTGCCACCGGAGCATTGTTGCTTAACCATAAAAACATTATCCTCAATCTTGTGGACTCGCCTAGCTAGGTTTGGTAATGAAGAAATAAGATCTGTGATGAAGCAGTGCTAACCACCGGAGGAGCAGCCTGACAGCACAAGAGTCCGCAAGAAACCATCGGATTGCGTTCGCTGAATTATTTGAGGGACCGGGTCGTTTCTCTCTCCACGGAACCAAGATTCTCATGTTTTATGTTTCTTGTTGCAGCTTTTGTATTACTCCGTGAAGAATGAGTTTGCACTGTTCATTATACATAGAATTGTCTGAGATGGACGACCGTGAAGAACATCAACGCACAAGGTTGAACAAATGAGAAAATCTGACAAAAAATGGAGTTTTGAAAGTTTTGACGGTTCATTATACGGATAATGGTTTGAGATGAACCGCGATAACGTTCATTAGCTATAGTAAAAGCCTCATGATATGCCTTTCTAATCACCGCTAGTTGCACCGATCGTTGCCACATGTACACTACTCTGCCATATCATCATCGTTGTCGTTGGACCAGCCAACAACGAGCTCACAGCCTCAAGACTACAACGCCACCGCATCTCTCCCCTCGACAACGTGTCGCTCGATAAAGGGAGAACCATAGGAGAAAAGTGTGCGTAGTACCTAATGATGTGGCGGCATACTTGACAAAGCGACACTTGGCGGTAGCTAGGTTCCTGGATAGATCCAAGAATTTTCGGTGGTTCGAATCGAGTGGAGAGACTAGAGTGGATTGTTCCGTACATCCTCTCACTACGGGAAACGCACAATACGCCGACGGCTGGACGCTCGTATGCCGTCGGCGTACACATACGCCGACGGCGACGTAGCGGCCCGTCGGCGTAGCCACTCTGCCGTCGGCGTATCCGTTGCCGTCGGCGTATGAATGCAATTTTTTTTAATTTTTTGAATTTTTTTTTGAACTTTTTGAACTTTCTAACTCAGCTACATACTAAATCTCTAATTACACATTTAATCATAGGTCAAAGTACTTACGCTGGTCAAAGTTCCCGTTCGGTCACCCATCATCAAATTGCTCCAGCCCAAGCACGCTTAACCTTTGAATTCCTTCATTGTTAGCTTCCAAATGAGAAATGAGAACTTACTGATATTTATATCATATCAATCATGTTAACCCCTGATTTAGGATGTTACACTTTTTCATTGTTTAAATTTAGAAAATTCATTTGAATAAGTAACAATGATTGTAAAATAGTATATATTTTTAATAAATGAAAAAATGAAATTATTTTTACTTTTATTTCCTTTTTACATTTAATATGGAATAATTCATATCTTTAATTCCGTTAATCGAAATTTGAAAAAAAAAATGTCTATGTCAATTAGAAAAATGAGAGGAATTCAAATATGACATCCATATCATCATTGTTGCCAAAAACAAATTCCAAATTATTTTTATAAATATCATTTTCCATTTTTTAAGTGTAAAAAATGACTTTTTAATTAAGCAAGTAACAAACATATGTTACAAAATGTCATGTGCACGGTGAAAAAGATTTTATGGATGTCATATTTGGATTCCTCTCATTTTTCTAATCGATTTAGACATTTAATTTGTTAAATTCCGATTTACGGATTTAAAGATATGAATTATTTCATATTAAATGGAAAATAGAAAAAAGTATACGCCGTCGGCGTATCAAATGTAAAAAATTGAAAAAGTATACGCCGACGGCTGCCGTCGGCGTATCAAATGTAGAAAATTGAAAAAGTATACGCCGACGGCAAAAATCTACGCCGACGGCCAAAATCTCTAGGCCGACGGCTATGCCGTCGGTGTAGCTAAAAAAATAAAAAAAGATCTCGGTTGGCCTGGTCGGGGTCTACGCCGACGGCCCCGACATTTGGCCGTCGGCGTATGTCCTGGCCGTCGGCGTTTTGTGGATTTCCCGTAGTGTCTATATTGTCCTTGTCCGTGGCGATGTTGATGCTGATGGGTAATTGAGGACGTAACTTACGTGGCACTTGCCTGCCAGGTGGAGGTAGCCATGTAGACGTGGAGAGAGCCACAGCCAAGAGTTCCACATGTACTTCCATAGTTCCATCACATTCGTTTCCCAGAAACTTGTAAGACAAAGCTCTGGGTGCACGTACGAACACAGCGACCGATTGAAGGTCTCTGTCCAAATCCATAGATCTGCATTATTGTGCAATGAGATGCTGAATCTGGAAGAACTTTTCTCGGATCGAAATTAGATCAGCCTAGCTAGCGATCGAGCAAGGACAGTGACCAAGATTGCAAAACGATATCACCATTCAACGAGTCTCATGATCATATGATCAGCTCGATCGAGAACGAAGAAATAGAGGCTTTCGCTCCCTGATAGGCTGTGTAAACCACGAGAAAGGTAACAAGGAGAGAAGAGTGCGTCAAGGCTCTAGCGCAAGAGTCCGAGAGAGCCGTCGGTTTCGGTTCGCTGCATTATTTAGGGGCCCGACTCCTCTCTCTCCACGTAAGCTAGAGAAGCTTATTTGTCATCTTTTGCTTGCGTGTTAACCATGGATGATTAGTCGAGGACAGCTCGTCTCCAGGTCCGCCCCACAACTTGACTTGATGCCTCCTCGATCGAGGTCATGCCCAATCAGTGACTAGCTAGGCAGGCACATGCATACTTGTCAGCTATATATACAGTGCCAAATTAGTTTCTCGGTTCACCAAATCGCTCCTTAGTTTTACCGAGAAACCCCGTAGGTAACGATGCTCTCTCGACCCCTAACATCGCTCTCTCGACCGACCAAGCTTAAAGGAAGCAACGAGAGCCCAAGGTTGGTTGAGTGACAAGACACAGGAGTTGCTGCAGTGATATGATCCAAATGTGACCAAAACGCTGCCATGCAGCCATGCCATCTGCCATTGCTTATCCACACATCCATCCATGTTCCATCTATGGCTTTGGTTTGGTTTAGTTTGGTTGGCACACAAAAGAGGCTCTCGCTTGTATGATAGGCTGTGTAATCCGTACGAGTGTAATGTGGGGATACGTCAACTTGAAAGTGGGTTCCACCGGTCAGAAAATCAATATGAACACGCAAACTGCAAGATCAGTGTTTTTTGCTACACTATTACTAAATAGTGGTTGGTTTTTGCAGAAATTCGCATCGTGTAGGTTTTTTGAAACCCTAGCTCTAATAGTGGTGCCTTTTTGTAATTTTCCCTCTAGAATCATACCATCAGCCATTGTGGCCTCGCTGCCAAATGAAGTTGCCAGCTCAATCCTATCACGTCAATCTTTCCTTTAATCTTCCCTTTTGTAAAAAAAATCGGATCAGATGCGTTGTTTCAACCATGGCTAGGGCATCATTGACACTTGTCTCATGAGTGTACATATATAATATATTCTATAATTCTATCTGCTTATATGCATGAGTTGTGTTGGTATAGATTCTCTGTAATAACTGGTTGCCAGTAGTTTATAGTACTATTTTAAAAATCGCAAACAAAAACTAGTTGTTCTCTTATGCCCAGTCTGGAGTTCACAAAACAAACAATCAGGCGAAGGCAATCATCATCGGTCGCAGGAACACTCATCAGGCAAGCACGTGCTTGAACTATAACTAAGTAAGCAGCAGGAGAAAAATGTACAAGCCCGTTATCAAGCTAAAAATCTGGTATGCAATGTTAAAAAGGATCATTTGATTTTTTTTCGAAAAGGAAAAGGATCAATTGATGTGAGAAGATGCTATCTTGTCTAAATCTACTGGCAGAAATAGAAAATGTAAATCTGACTTACAACACACGTCCAAAACACCTCCAAAACTGTGTGCATCGATCACTATGACACCGAGAGAACATTCGTTTTGTTTTAGTGGCGCCGAGAATGAATTCGGCACGTCCGCTCTTTTCTTTCACGTCAGTAATTCAATACCACTATCATGGCCGAATTTATCACACTGTCTTTTTTTGAATGATCATCACACTGTCACAAGTACATTAGCCACCAGTAAGGAACTAAGGATTTACCCATTACCAATTAGTACCGTTCACTGTGCAACGAAATGAACGAATGCTGCCGTTTTCTTCTGCTTATGTGAAGCTCAAGCTGACTGTACGTACAGAAGTGATTGCTGGAACCGAACACGGCCAAGTGGCCGATCGATTGGCTCCGGCCGGTACACATGGCATGGATGATGGATGCGTCAATGCCAATGAATCTCTCTAGAACGTTCGATCATATCTGTCCGACAATGATGAGTCAGCTACATATGCATGCATTCATGTACTCTGTATGCGCCCAAGTGGACTGGACATGAGTATATGGGAGGATGCGATGTCACGTCCGATTGTCCGGAATGAGCTATGACCAAACGGTAGCTGATGCCAACTGGCATCGTTGCTTAACAAAAAATAAAAAGAACCCAAGCAGGAATAGCCTTTGGTGGTATATTAATATATAGAATCCCACCCTTGCGAGAATTACAGAAATTCTGCTCCCGACGGGAGTTGAGTTCTGGTCGCTAGGTTGCACAACTACAACACGTACTAACCACTAGGCTATTGCCCCGCTCTCCGCATCGTTGCTTAACCATCTTCGCTAATCCATAGATTGGATTAGGTTTGGTGATTAAGAAAAGCGTGCGTTCTTTGTGAGACGCTGTGTAGACCACGACAAGAGCTAGAGAAGAGCCCGAGGGGTGGCCGGCACACATACGCGTCATAGTGAACCATCGGTTTCGGTGCGCTGAATTATTTGCGGGGCCGGACCAGTTTCTCTCTCCATGGAAGCGAGTTTATCTATGTTTTCACACTTTTCTTACCAAGTTGTGGCAAGCCAAAAAGTAGGATGAAAAACTGTCGCTACAAGTGTGGCAAGTTTTGGCAAAACTATGTATCAATAACAGAGGGACATGTTTCTAACAAAGCATGGCGTGCCACAGGTTTAATTGTATGGCGTGCCACAGCTGGAGCAGTGAAATAAACCTTAGCCACAAGTGTGGCAGCTACAACACTTGTGGCAAAGTTTTGGTAATGTGTGGTATGAATGAGACATGTCCATAGTATGCTTCGCGTGATTCAGCTCGTGCCTTCTATATCACTGCTAGTAGTTGCACCGGTCTTTGCCACCTGCCACATGTAGCCATGTCAGCATCTAACCTATCTAGCAATCATTTAAGACAAATCATCGACTTACCATGTCGATCCACGTGTCCACAACAAATAGGAAAAAGGAACACCTGACGTAGCACGAGCTAAATGACATTCAAACCTTTCACTTCAATCTTTCCTCTCATTTTCTTTCTTGAAAATTCAGGTCAGATGCAGTGTTTCTCCATTACCTTGGCTAGGGCATCACTTACAGATGTCACATACTCTCATGAGTATAAGTACATCCAATAATTCCAATTGTTTATGCGGGGGTTCGGTTTGTATAGATTCTCTGTAATAGTTGGTCAGCAATAATCCACTATTTAAAAAATCATAAACAAAGTCTTGTGCCCAGTCTCCAGTTCAAACAGACAAACAACCTGGCGAAGGCAATCATCATCAGTCGCAGGAAACACTCTGGAAAGCATGTGCATGACTGTATTTAAGTAAGCAGCAGGAGAAAAATGTACTCTCCAGTTCTGAAGCTAAAACTATGGTATGAAATGTAAAAAAAAACATTTTGACGTGATTATATATGAAAAGGTTCAGGCTGACTCTAAGAGCCCGCCGTAGATACAGTCAAAAAAGAGAAAATGTGCGTGCTATTTTATCTAAATCTACCGGTAAAACAGTGTGCATCTCGATTACACCGACTGCTATTGTTATCTTCTGGTATGTGAAACTCAAGCTAACGTAGTGATTATTGGATGCAATACACGCAGCAGGACGAGTGCTTGCTTGATACACAACTTGTTGCTTTTAAGTGGCCGATGATTGGCTCCGGATGGGTCAATGTCAGTGGATCTCTCTAGAACGATCCACCATATACCTCTCCGACAATGGCGAGTCAGCGACGTTTGGATGGAGTAAGCCAGTACTCCTCCCTGCCTGCTTCATGCATGTGGCGTGCCAGTGGACTGGACAGGAGTACACGGGAGGATGCGATGTCACGTCCTACTGTCCTCCATCCTCGACCAAACGGTAGCTGCTGCCAACAGGCATTGTTGCTTAACCACGTACGCGACCATCTTCCCTCCATCCTCCATGGACTGGTTTCAGCTTTGGTGATGAAGAACATAGGCTTTGGTTTTTGTGAGAGGCTGTGTATACCACCACAAGAGTAAGAGAAGAGTCTTAGGTGGGACCGGCTTAAATATGCGTCCGCAAGAACCATCGGTTTCGGTTCACCAAATTATTTGTGGGGTCAGACCGGACCCGTATCTCTCCATGGAATCAAGCTGCTTCTTCTTCTTCTTCTTGCAGCTAGGGTGTTAGGGAGTGACAAGGATAGATCCGCTCCACGGCTTAATTATCAGGTGATAACTCGAAGCTATCTCAAATGCTATGCTCTGTATATCCTAGTGAACTTTGGTGCCGGATCTCCTGACTTTACCACCCTGACTTACCCCTGACTTTGGGTCACTGATAGGTGGGTCCGCCATCCCGCGTCTGGTGGCTCCCACGTGTCAGTGACCCAAAGTCAGGGGTTAGTCGAGGTGGCAAAGTCAGAGGATCCTTTTCCGCAACTTCATTGTGGTTGTAAATGCAGGGCATGTTTGGTCCTAGCCAAATCTTGCCACACTTTTCTTACCAAGTTGTGGAAGCCAAAACATATGGTGAAAAAGCTGGTTGCGACAAGTGTGGCAAGTGTTGGCAAACCTATGTATCAATAACAGAGGGACATGATGCTAACATAGTAACGCGTGCCGCATTTGGGGTTGGGGCAGTGAAAGAAGCCTTAGCCACGAGAGGCTACAACATACTTGTGGCAATGTTTTGGTAATGTGTGGCTATGAACGAGACACATGTCCGTAGTATCCTCTCGTGTGACTCAGCGTTTGCCTTCCATATCATTTTTAGAAGAAAAGGGCCTTGCCCATGTTCCATTCAACGAACGAAACTTGAACCGAGTCTTACAGCATTTTAAGCATTCAGGGAGAAGGCAGCATGCCAACCCAGACTAGAAACATAAAGCCTATTACAGACATAAGTATCAGCTGCAGCAGGCCTGAAACACGCACACAACCTGACTACTACAGCACAGACATACACCTAGAGCTTCTGCACAACTTTCCAGTTGCAACCAGACTCCACCAAGATCAGAGAGTTTTTCTTCAATGTCTCCGCCAGCGCCTTGGTCGTGGCTTCCCGATCACCAATTTGCGGTTCACCAAGAGCTCCCCATTTAGCTTTCTTGATCGCACCAGCAGTTTGAATCGGGTCCCTCATCCTGGATCTCGCCAAGTCAGAAGGGGGTGGCTTCGGGCAATCCTCTCCAGCTGTGATAGCAAGGTGCTCATGTGTTCTTTTGCAGCATCGGAGAGCAGAATCACCCATTGTGCAAGAGTAGAGACCAATCTTCTCCACAAAACCTGCATACCAGTCCATGGAGTTTTGTTAAAGCATATATCATTTCTAGTTTTCCACAACACCCACATAACAGCTGCGTGGA
This sequence comes from Poa pratensis, assembly GCA_947311845.1. Taxonomy (NCBI): domain Eukaryota; kingdom Viridiplantae; phylum Streptophyta; class Magnoliopsida; order Poales; family Poaceae; genus Poa; species Poa pratensis. The sequence continues at coordinate 5,660,740 of CAMZMU010000034.1, forward strand.
GAGCGTTATGCATCTCATGCTTTGACTCACTCAACCATAGGCTAACAATTTTTTCATAATTGACTGGTAATATAGTTATTCCAGTCAACCTACCTAATTCTGACCACAAACCTTTAGCAACCACACACTCAAAAAGCAAATGGTTACAAGTTTCATGCTTAGAACAAAACAGGCAAGATAATCCGGTACGGCTTGTCTCTTATTCAAGTTATCTCTAGTGAGAATCTTATTGTGAGAGACTAGCCACAGAAAGAAATGAATTTTTGGTGGAATCTTAATTTTCCACACAGCTTGAACAAAAGTAGGCATAATTCCGCGAAAGTTCACCACAGCATACAGGGAGCTAACTGAGTAAATCCCTTTCGAGTCAAGCTTCCATAAGATTGCATCCTCCTCATTATAGAAAGAGATAGAACTTGCAATCGAAACAATGTCATACCATTGCAACATTAGACGTTCATCAAAGCACCTTGTAAAAGTTACTTTAAGCTGAACCCCATCCCATGCATCCGCAATAGTAATGTTTTGCTTGTTAGTAAGGATATAAACATCCCAAAACTGGATGGCCAGGCTAGAGCCCCCAAACCAGCAATCTTCCCAAAACTTAACCTTCTTACCATTGCCAACTTTCCACTGGTATCCCAGTTTAGCCGCATTGGCAGCCCACAAGACCCCTTTTCAAAAGGGAGAAACTCCTACCGAAGAGCGGGAAAAAAGATTTGGGTTGTTAACGTTATACTTGTGGTCAATAATTTTCTAAATGATATTTTTTAATCCATGGGGCCAACAAACACATATTCATCTCAGCTAAATTAGGGATACCAAGACCCCCAAACTCTTTTTTCTATGCAACTAGGCCCCAATTGGCTAAATGATATTTAAAGTGACCCTCATAATCATCCCATAGGCAATGAGCCATTTGAGAATTGATGAGGGCTATAGCCCACTTGGGAAACTTAATTACACTAAGAAGATAAGTAGGAATGCTGACCAGGACACTTCTAACCAATTCTAACTTAGCTGCATGTGACATAAGTTTCCCTCTCCAGCCAGCCACTTTCTTAATCAGTTTATCGATTATTGGCTGGAGATCTTCCTTCTTCAACCTCCTATGATGTAAAGGTACCCCAAGATATTTCAAAGGGAATTTGCCGAGTCTACAGCTAAGAATCTGTGTAAAGATCTGGGCCTCCTCCTCTGGGACATTAATCGACACAAGATCACACTTGTGGAAATTAATCTGCATCCCAGAGAGATGCTCAAAACAGGACAAGAGCCATCTTAAATTTAGAGCACATGACCTATCTTGCTGTAGAAACAGGAGGGTGTCGTCCGCATACTGCATGCTCAGCACCCCTGTCCTATTAAAGCCATGTAGCAACCCTGTAATCAGGTTGTTGTTGGCAGATCTAATGAGCATCTTAGTGAAAACATCAGCTGTGAGGTTGAATAAAAGAGGGGGATGGGGTCTCCTTGCCTAACACCCCTACTAGCAATGAAAAAATCACTATTAACATCATTTATTCTGACACCGAAAGAGCCTTTCTCCAAAAGTGAGTTGACTAATGCAACAAACTTTGGGCTAAAACCTCTCGAAATCAGCATTTTAAGTAGGAAGGTTCTGTCAACCCTATCATAGGCTTTCTCATAATCCAACTTAAAAATAAAACCAGATTGATCGCTACAGGCAACATCATGAATAATTTCGTGCGCTGCCACCACGCTTTCTAAAATAAACCTCCCCCTAATGAAGGCAGTTTGATTAGGCGAAATAAGATCCTCACAGATTTGTCCCAACCTATTGGTGGCACACTTAGAGAAAATCTTAAAACTACAGTTAATTAAAGCAATGGGCCTAAATTTTTGTATATGTACAGCATCAGGCTCTTTAGGTAGGAGTGTAAGTAAAGCAAAATTAAGTCTGTAAAGGTCTAGTGACCTTTTGTTCCACTCCGCAAACATATTAAAGAGATCTTGTTTGACCAGATCCCAAAAGCATTGATAAAAGAAAAATGGAAGCCCATCTGGGCCAGGCGCTCCATCAGCATATGAGCCAAAGACAGCATCCTTAATTTCTTGCTCAGAGAAATCAGCATCTAAAATCTCATTTTGAGCAGGAGTAACTTTATCCGACTCAGACCAGAAATCGTTAGCTAAATCAACATTTATTTTTTGTTCTGCGCCAAATAAAGATTTGTAATAATCAACAGCAATTTTAATTATACCTTCTGTGTCCTCCTCTCTGCCAGCGGGCCCTTCCAAATAGGCAATGTTTTTCTTCCTCCTCCGCTGGTTTGCCTGAGCATGGAAGTAAGAAGTGTTACGGTCTCCCTCTAGGATCTGTCTTTCCCTCGACCTTTGTCTTGCTTTTATCTCTTCCTTCTTCCATATGTTTGTTAATTCATCAAAAATAAATTTCATCCGGTTTTTAGACACAGGCGAAAGACAAATAGTCTCAGAAAGAATATCTAACTGATCAAACTCAGCAATAAGTTGTTGTTTATATTTAAACTGGGCAGATTCCACATTTGCACACCAACCTTTAGTGTACCTCCTAAGATTTCTGACCCTAAATTGCCAGATATCAATAGGATTAGTCAAATGACAGGGAATCTTCCAGGCTTTATAAAACCTATTTAGCAAATGACATGAAACCTAAATTGCCTTCCATATCATTGTTTGCAGTTGCACCAGTCTTTGCCACCTGCCACCTATAGCCATGTCAACATCAAACCTATTTAGCAATCATTTAGGACACATCGTCGACCTTACAATGTTGATCCACATGTCCACAGAAAATAGGAAAAATGAACATCGGACGTGGCATGAGCTAAATGGCATGACACTTGGCAATAGCTATGACCAGGAGTTTGGTTCCATGGATGGATCCAAAATCAGGATGGTCGTAGTCCCTACCGTCGCATTATTGTGCTTGGTGATGTTGAGATGCATCTCAGTAAATTGCAGTGCCCACACATCCTAGCAAGGATAGTGATAGTAATGTGCACATGATGCATCCGATGTGTCTATGGCGTGGTTCTTGTACCTATCTCGTTTGTTGTTATATGTTCATTAATTTGATGTTGGTGAAAATTTCAGGATTTATCTTAAGTCAGTTGCTACACAACGGGACAAATGATTTCGTACTGCTCAAACGAACTCTAATTGGCTAAAAAAAATATAACTCTCCCCTATTTTATTTTTAAGAAACTCTACTTTGTGAGAATCACCACTCGTACAACGGATACAAAGATTGTCGTTAATGAGCTTGAAGATCGAAGAAGCTACCACGACACATCGTGAAACAAGAACATGCATCCCCTCCAAATAACACAGATCAGCGCATCTACGTTGTGATTGTGGTTTGATATTCCTCAATGAGTTAGAGGTACGTACCCAAACAATGGTTAGTTAGTTGCTATAGAAAATAGGCTGGGAATTGCATTATTTTGTGCCAACACAGTACTGCTATAATGCTGAATTTGGAGTAACCTGCACTAATGCATTATTTGCGTTTCAATTCATGTGCATTATGAATGCTGAATCGATCTGGAAGAACCCGTTGGTTGTTTCCAAGGAATTGTTAGCTAGCTAGGACAAATCATATTGCACTGCAGGACCTGTTCTTGCTACTGGACTAATGCCGATGGATCGCAATTAATCATACAACTGCTGATCATATCGCAAGCATCATATACGTACCCTACAAGCAGAAGCTGGACCAGTACCTTCTACAGCGCCCATGGATCTCTCCAGATCCACCGCTGATTGGCTCCGGTGCATATGGATCTAGTCAGCACTATTTCTGCTTCATGCATGTAGCTGCTGCCACCGGAGCATTGTTGCTTAACCATAAAAACATTATCCTCAATCTTGTGGACTCGCCTAGGTTTGGTAATGAAGAAATACGGTTTGTGATGAAGCAGTGCTAACCACCGGAGCAGCCTGACAGCACAAGAGTCCGCAAGAAACCATCGGTTTCAGTTCACTGAATTATTTGTGGGACCGGGTCGTTTCTCTCTCCATGGAACCAAGATTCTCATGTTTTATGTTTCTTGTTGCAGCATTTGTATTAGGAGTGTCGAGAACACCTTGTCAATTCCCCTTCGATCACAACTTAATTTCTCTAGCGTTTCACAAAAAACAAAATTTAATTTCGCTAGCGGAGCAGGCGAAGGGTCTCTAACATCATAGCTTCGTATTTTTTCAGCCAAGTCGACCTGGGGGCTGGGGTAGCATATAGCTAGTACCACCTTATTGACACATTTGTACCGTTTTTTTTTTTTTTTGATATTTCAATCTGGTACGGACTGAAACTTGTGAACGGACACACTAAAACACAAGTCTATATACATACGATTTAAAAAAAGTTAGAATATCTTATAATTCGGAACAGAGGGACTACTAGTCAACCAAGAGAGTGACCAACCACCCTGCCACATGGCGTGCTATTCAAAGCTACTCACTCCGTTCCAAATTAATTGACACACATTTCTCTATATATGGATGTATCTAGACACTAAACAAGTATAGATACATCCATATTTATACAAATGCAAGTCAATTAATCTGGAACGGAGGGAGTAGTAACTAAATTGTATGACAAAAAACGAATGTTAGCTATGGATGCGCCGAGCCCTTTATTTTGAAAAATTAGAAAATGGTATTTCATAGTTTTTTTTAAAAAAAATCTAGAAAACAATCACGAATGTAGTCAATAAGGTATACTAGGAACGTGCAAAATCTCAATGAGGAGTTCTTTATATCCTGGGCAACAAAAAATGACAAAATTTGGAGTTTTGAAATTTTTTTTTCAAAACATAGTTTTACGGTTCATTTAAATGGAGAATTGTTTGCGATGAACGATCTAGTTCAACGCACAGGAAGGAACGTACATTAACTATAGTAAAGGCCTCATGATTTATGCCTTTCTAATCACCGCTAGTTGCACCGATCGTTGCCACATGTACACTACTCTGCCCTATCATCATCGGTGTCATATATTGGACCAGTCAGCAACGAGCTCACGGTCTCAAGACTACAAGGCCACCGCATCTCTCCCCTCGACGACCTGTCGCTCGATAAGGGAGAACCATAGGAGAAAAGTGTTCGTAGTAGCTAATGATGTGGCGTACTTGACAAGGCGACACTTGGAGGTAGCTAGGTTCCTGGATAGATCCAAGAATTTTCGGTGGTTCGAATCGAGTGGAGAGTGGATTGTCCCATACATCCTCCATATTGTCCTTGTCCGTGCCGATGTTGATGCTGATGGGTAATTGAGGGCGTAACTTACGTGGTACTTGCCTGCCAGGTGGAGCTAGCCATGTTGACGTGGAGACAGCCAGAGCCAAGAGTTCCACATACACCTCCATCCCATTCGTTTCACAGAAACTTGTAAGACAAAGCTCTTCGTGCACGTACGAAGTACGAACACAGCGACCGATTCAAGGTCTCTGTCCATATCCACAGACTCTCATTATTGTGCTGCCAGTGCAATGAGGTGCTGAATCTGGAAGAACTTCTCTCGGATTAAAATTAGCTCAGCCTAGCTAGCGATCGAGCAACAAGGACAATGACCAAAATTGCGAAACGATCACCGTTCATTGAGTCTCCTGATCATATGATCAGCTAGCTCGAGCTAACGCTACTACTGATTTCTGGATGAAACATCTCTCTCTCTCTCTCTCTCTCTCTCTCTCTCTCTCTCTCTCCCCTCCCTCCCTCCCTCTCTCTCTCTCTCATAGTTTGGGAACGAAGAAATAGAGGCTTTCGCTCCCTGATAGGCTGTGTAAGCCATGAGAAAGGGTAACAAGGAGAAGAGTACGTCTTAGGATCTAGCGCAAGAGTCCGAGAGAGCTGTCGGTTTCGGTTCGCTGCATTATTTGTGGGCCCGACTCCTCTCTCCACGTAAGCTAGAGAAGCTTCTCTTGTGCCTGCGTGTTAACCAGGGATGATTTATCGAGGACAGCTCGTCGCTAGGTCCGTCCCACAACTTGACTTGATTCGGTAGCGGAGCAGGCGAAGGCCGTCTCAAACAAAACAGTAGTCCTTCCTAACACTTGGAGCCAACCACAGGCGTAGCCAGCAGGGGGTCGAGGGGGGTCAATCGACCCGGCTCGATCGGGGCGAGAAAAAAGGAAATTTTGAGTCGTAACCCCTCGTCCTTCCCGAGTCGTGCGAGGGAAAATATCCCCGCTCCATCCGCATCCGCATCCCGCGAGCCCACGGCCCGCCGCCACCACGCCTCGCCCAGCCGCCCAGGCCGTCCGCCGCCACGCCCCGTCGGCGACCTGCGTCTCTCGCCACGCCCCGCCCCTCCCCGACCGCGCACCTGCCCCGGTTGCCCCGCCCTGTCACCGCCCCGGTCGCCCCGCCCTGTCCTCTTCATCAGGTCGGACGCAGCCGCCCCGCCCGGCCGGCCGCACACAGGACAGGCAGCGCCCCGGCTGCCCCGCTGCCCCGTCAACCAGTCCTGCCGTCAATGTCCCGCTGTTGCCCGCCTGCCCACCACCGGTCGCCGTGTAGGAAGAAGCTCAAGCTGCAGTGCTTGCTCACGCGGAGGAGGAAGAAGAACAACAGGTTGATTTCCCCATTTTATTTCAGATTTCAGTTCGATTTTTTATGTGTATTTTGTCTAGTAAGTAACTAGTGTGTAGAAGTTTGATTTCGATTTCAATTTTGTAGGACAATGAACAAGCAAATGCTCCTGAAATATTTGATCTAGGAAATGTAGTTGCCGATCCTGGAGTTCGAAGCCCAATTGATGAATATAGTACCCTGAAATCAGAGATAAAATGAGATGGGCATATTTGTTTCGAGAGGTCGTAATCGTTTAATTGGTCATAATTTTTCCAAAACAAAATTTGGTCTAGATATACGGTCATTTCTAGATGCATGGTATACCAAATATGATTGGTTAGAGTATAGTGTGGAGAAGGATTTGCTGCATATTGTTTCCATTGTTTTCTTTTCAAATCTTCAATCAATAGTTCACACTTTGGGCATGATGTTTTCACAAAGACAGGGTTTCAAAATATGCAAATTAAATCAATTTGGACCGTTTTGTTTGAATACACTTGCTTTTCTGTCAAAAAAAATTTAGTGCTTATTTCTTCGACCCGGCTCAGTTCAATTCCTGGCTCCGCCACTGGAGCCAACGAGACTCAATCCATCCATCCATTGATCCATGCATCGCTGCTTGATTGCATAAACATCTGCTATGGGAGGTGCACATGCCTGCCTCCAGGTCATGCAACAATGCAATAGTAGCATGAACCAGCCAATCAGTAACTAGCTAGGCAGACACATGCATACTTGTCAGCTACTCACTCCATTTTTAAATATAAGATGTTTTAGTCTTTGCCAGTTACTCGACGAGATTCTCACAATAATTGAAATTCAAACTTGAAACGTGAAGAAACTAACTCAAAATTTATTTTGGAATAAAGAACTTGGCCCAAATTCAAACGATATAATATATTTTTTCACGCTAAACTCATTTAACAGGGGACCGGGAATTCCGATTACCGGTCGGTAACTGTGGTATTTTGAGTGGTAACCAAATTCCTACTTAGTACTACCGATCACCATTCACTGACTAATTCTGCTGATTGTTGTTAGCAGGAATGCACGTACGCATGCTGGTGCAAGCGCTACTACATGCTAATCTTTAGAATGCTTGTTTGCTTGGCTGCTGATTGTTTCCGGTACACATTGATGGATGCGTCTCTCTCTCTAGAACGATCGAACATTTCTCCCTCCGACAGTGTTGAGTTGCCACCTCGTGCACCTATGCATGGTTCGGCCGGGGTCGAAGACAAAGAGGCTTTCGCTCGCTGATAGGCTGCGTAAACCACAAGAAGGGCAACAAGGAGAGAAGAGTGCATAACCTAGCGCAAAGAGTCCGTCCAATGAGAGCCATCGGTTTCGTTTCCCTGAATTATTTGTGGACCTCACTTTCCACGTAAGCTAGAGAAGCTTTCTTGTCTTTTTCTGCTTGCGTGTTAGGGCATGGCATTAAACAGAGGAGTAAACTTTAGAGGAGTAAAAGTACTCCTCTAAAGGTGGTCGGCACCGAACCGATCCCCTAAATTTAGAGGAGTAAACTTTTTTTTGCCCCATTTCTTGCCGACGATCCATCGAACACCTCGGGCTCGTCGACGTTGACGACAGCCGCCCGCGGTGGCCGGCCTCGGGGAGGGTTCGCCGTCGAGGCCTTGCGCGTCGAAGAGGCAGCTGCAGCCTTCGGAAGTGCCGCCTCGGCCTTCTTCCTCTTCTTCTTGGCCGCCGCCTCCGCGAGCGCCACCTTGGCCGGAGTCGGCTTGCTCTGCCGCCGGCCGGCCACAGGAGCAACGGGAGGACGCGGCGCCACCTCGGGAGCCTCCACGCGCTTGCCGCCGGCCTTACCGGAGGCCTTGACGGCCGTGCCGGCCGGCCGGACCACGTTTTTGCCCCCCAACCTTTTTTCGATTGCGGCGGAGATCTCCGATTGTGGCAGCGTCGGGGAGTCTCTGGCGCCGGGGATGGTCGGAGAAGGTGCGCCGGAGAGCTACGCGTCGATCTCGGGCGGAGTCGGCGACATCGGCGCCGGTGGGGAGGCGGGCGGGAAAGAACGGCGGCGGGCGGGAAGAGGAGGTCGGGAGGCGGGGACTTTTTCGGGAAAAAACGAGCTCGCCCCGTCGATTCCGGCGACGGCGAGAGGCGGCGAGCGAGGGAGAGGTGGGCCGGAGGGCGGCGGAGGGACCGGGTGGGGGCGGCGGGGTATGGGGGTCGCCGGCGGCGACGCCGGCGGGAATAGGTGCGGCAGGTCGGGAGGCTGGAGGTTTTCTCAGAATTGGTTTCGGAGGAGTATATTTAGGAGTCGGGAGCCACTTTTACTCCTCCGATGAGTAAATTTCTAACCGTTTTGAGGATCGGTTAGGTGCCGCCACTGCGTATTTTTACTCCTCTAACCGATTTTACCGGATCGGTTAGAGATGCCCTTAACCAGGGATGACTTGTCGAGGACAGCTCGTCGACAGTAGATGTTCTAATTCGAAATTATAGAACCTAGTGTTGATTAGGGTACTTAGTGCTAATACTCCTAACAAGGAGCGAGACTCCATCCATGCATTCATGCCATGCATGTTGGAGACTTGGAGGTGCACATGCATGATGCCTCGAGCCCTTGAAGTCATGCAAGAGCATGCATATGCACCGAGCAAATCGCGGCGACACGTGCGCATGTACCTACCAATCAGTGACTAGCTAAGGCACAGGCATGCATAGATGTCAGCTAGGAGTATATGTACAGTGTGAAATTAATTTCCCAATTACACGCTGGCTTGGCAAAATTCGTGTCTTAATTTTACCAAAAAACATTTTTTTTTCGATAAAGACCAAGAAACAATTGAAGGTGCAGCTCCCCTTAAGGCAAGGTAGGGCGCAGGGGCCGCCATTTTTTTGCAACCACGCTCTTATACACGTGTTTTTCTAAGCAATTACTAGTTGTACGTACGGAATCCACAGGAAAAAGTTTTGCGTGTTTTAGTAAGGATATGTCTAAGCGTTGGGCGTCTGAGATTTTTAAGGCTTAGTTATTCGAGAAAACTGCAAATGCGGTTTAGCGAAAAAGTGCCACACGGTCACGCTTTTCTGTCTCAGTTTGCATTTTTTCCATAAAGGTGCGACTTAGATGTGAGTTGCATTTTTTATTGAAATGTGGTCGCACTCTTTTTCCATTATACTCCCTCCGTCCCAAAAATATAAGACGGCATTTAATTTCGCTGGTTAACGACGTACAAGTTTGACCATGGTTTGCATTGATAACAATGTCCAGAAAATTAGTATAAAATATACAGAATGAAAGAATATTACAAGACGAACCCAGCGGTACCATGTATATTTTTTTTTTACAAAACACAGTACAACGCATGCGCTCAAATATACGCGCACACACTCATCCCTATGAACGCACGCACGCACACCCTACCCATATGAGCACCTCCGAGAGACTAAACCGGCGAGTCGAGTGTTGAGATTGACGAAGTCACCATAGTCGCCTCGATGTTGACGGGAACGTCGTCTCCCAAAGTCAAGCATAAAAAACCAACATAAAAATAGCGCGCATTATATTTTGAGACCGAGGGAATAGCATATTTATTCAGAAACTAATAATCCAGCTTGAATGCATGCGCGCTGCTGCTGACAGCGCAGTAGTGTGTGCAACCCATCATCGGTTTCGATTCGCTGAATCATACGTGGGCCCAGGAATCTTGATTCTATGCATATTCCACGCCAAGCCAATCGATCCATCGGTTTCGGTTCGCTGCATTATTGGCGTTAAATTATTGTTGGACATACGCAAACATATGGATACATGTTCTCACATGCGACGATGCTATCATGCATATGCACAGTGACAATTTCCCGCAAAGAAAAATATATGCACGGAGCAATTCGCGGCGACATGCGTCAACCAATCAATACGTGAGTAGCTACACATGCACATGTCAGCTATATCTACAGTGCATAATTAATCCAATAATTAGTTCTTTGCTTGCTTGACAAATTGCATCTTAATTTTACAGGGAAACTCTCGCTGTATATATGTGCTGAGGCTAATAACAAGTATCGTAGCCATCCAATCTGAAAGGATTTACATTACAAATCCAAAGACCTAACGAGAGCAAACAATGCTCATACATAGATATATCCAAACACAACCACAAGCTACAAATATATCCAGCCTCATCCAACTACAAATCAACGGTTCAATTAAATCTAATCCAATTTGAAATTATTTACATTGCAAATCCAAAGACTTGCGAGAAAATCAAACTAATAGACATTACATCCAAACGCAACCACAAGCCACAAATATATCCAGCCTCATCCAGTTACTAATCAACGGTTCAATCTGATCTAATCTAATCAGTAACCTAATATAATCCAAACTCCAAAAGCAAAGAGTGCGATAATCCAAGCGTCAAAAAAGAGTGCGACAATCCATCTCTGCTGTTCCATGCGGCGACTAGACAGGTTCCTCGTCCCATAATCATCCTCATAATCACAGTTGGCTCTCCAGCTATCGATAACATGGCCTGGATAGATGATGATGATGATGATGATTAGCAGCCAGTCACTCACTGGGCCCACAGAGCAGACCGCCGTCAGCCAATGGGACCACGCCAGATAAGCAGCTAACGCAGCGGGTGGAGAACTGGGACTATAAATGCCACCCCGGAGGATGGGATCCTCGGCAAACACGCAGAGCTGCTTGTTAATTAAGATTAGCACAAGCAGAGGGGGAGGAGGTATCGATCAGTTCCAATAATCCCTCTACCTCGTACTAATCGAGGCTTCCTCTCCTCCTTGCTTCCACCGATCGATCTCGATCAATTCTATGCCAATGGAGACAAGGGACGCCTCGGCGCCGGCGCTGCTGCCGTGCTCCTACGCGCCGCTGCCTGACGACGTTGAGGCTGCCGTGGTTGAGCGCGGTCGCCGGACATGGCCTCTGTTGGCAGCGCTGCTGCTCGCGTTGGCTGCGGTGCTCCTTGCCGTCGCCGCGCTGGCTGGTGTCAGGCTCGCCGGCCAGGGTCCCGCCGGGGGCGTCGTCATTGACGGCCACCCAACTGATATTGTCACGGGCATCAGGAGCAGCCGGGGGCCTGAGTCCGGCGTGTCGGAGAAGACGTCTGGCGCTTCGGCCGAGCGCAGGGGCATGCTGGGCACGGATGCCGGCAGCAACGCGTTCCCGTGGAGCAATGCCATGCTCCAGTGGCAGCGCACCGGCTTCCACTTCCAGCCCGAGAAGAACTGGATGAACGACCCCAACGGTACTTTAACGCCACCACCAATATTTTCTCCATTGATCCCCTGCATGCAAGCAACAATCTTCTTATCAGAACAAAGCCAAGCATATGATGGAATCTTGCAAAAATTCAACTTTGCCATGACAACTGATGAATCTAAATGCAAATTTCATTGGCGAAAATGCAGGTCCGGTGTACTACAAGGGGTGGTACCACCTCTTCTACCAGTACAACCCGGACGGCGCCATCTGGGGCAACAAGATCGCGTGGGGCCACGCCGCGTCCCGGGACCTACTCCGGTGGCGCCACCTCCCCGTCGCCATGTCCCCCGACCAGTGGTACGACCTCAACGGCGTATGGTCGGGCTCCGCCACCGTGCTCGCCGACGGTCGCATAGTCATGCTCTATACCGGCTCCACCAACGCCTCCGTCCAGGTCCAGTGCCTCGCCTTCCCCTCCGACCCGGAAGACCCCCTTCTCACCAACTGGACCAAGTACGAGGGCAACCCAGTGTTGTACCCGCCACCACACGTTGGGGAGAAGGACTTCAGGGACCCTACCACAGCGTGGTACGACGGTTCCGATAAAATGTGGCGGATCGTCATCGGGTCCAAGGACGACCGCCATGCCGGCATGGCCTTGACCTACAAGACCAAGAACTTCACCGACTATGAGCTCGTACCTGGACTGCTGCATCGAGTACCGGCCACCGGGATGTGGGAGTGTATCGATTTGTACCCGGTCGGCGGTGCAAGGGGCATCGACATGACGGAGGCTGTTGCGGCGGCATCCAACGGTGGTGGTGATGACGTTTTGCACGTAATGAAGGAGAGCTCGGATGACGACCGACACGACTACTACGCGCTAGGGCGGTACAACTCGGCGGCGAACACATGGACACCCTTAGATGCTGAAGCCGACGTCGGCATTGGGCTGAGGTATGACTGGGGAAAGTTCTACGCGTCCAAGACGTTCTATGACCCGGCCAAGAAGAGGCGTGTGCTGTGGGGGTGGGTCGCCGAGACCGACTCCGAGCGCGCTGACGTGGCCAAGGGATGGGCCTCTCTCCAGGTATATTTTATTCTCCAGGACAAATGGCAGAGTTAATTAACCTACGTACAATTTAGAAAGTGTTGCATAGGCAGAGTTAATTAACCTACGTACAATTTAGAAAGTGTTGCATAGCATGATTAGGAGTGCTGCACTTTTCTTGGGTTCCACAGACACATCTGCATGGCACGGGTGGGTCAGGCATGGCCATGCAGCCACTTGTATGAATCATAGATAGATTGCAGCTAAATCAATGTTGCTGTCATGTGGTTGTCAAGTGCCATTAGGTAGGGAAGGTTCATTCCCTATTCAATCTACAATTCCAGCTACTGTTGAGATACCTTCATTGAAGGATGTCAATGCACCTGTGTCTTATAAACAAACTCTGCATGCCCCATGTGGCCTAGTAGCCCTAGTGGCATGCAAGATTGGTAATCTGATGCAAGTACCTAACTGAATAATAAGTATAAACAACTTCAGCAAAGAAAAGTGATGGCCTTGTCTGCCTAGTCAGGATTAGCGCTATTTCTTTTGCTGTCATTATGACACCACGAAGATTCTTCGGAATTAAAAAACATCTAAAATTGCCAATGATAATAGTAGCTACTTGTGATGAATCATAGATACTAGCAGCTAAATCAATGTTGCTGTCATATAGTTGTCAAGTGTTTATCTTCCCTTCATTCAGTCTACAATTCCAGCTACTGGTGAGACATGGAGTGTATATACCTTCACTGCAATTGTGGATATATTGAGTGTATATGCATTCAGTCTACAATTGCAGCTCAGCATGCCCATGACTCATGTGACACCCCATGTGGTCTAGTGGCATGCAAGATTGGCAATTTGGCAATGCCACCAAACTAAATACTAAATAGTTTATGTAGTACAACCAAACTGGGATTAGACAAGAAAAGGGGTCTCTTGTTTGCTTATATCACAGTTAGTTACTTAATACTATCTCTTAGCTGTCAAAATGATACCAAGAAGATTCTAAAAGGAACTGAAAAATAATGATGTAAACTAGATTAACAAGCTCTGAATAATTAATGAACGAGGGCCAAGTGCTAATGCTTGCCTGATGTTTTCTGTTGTTGCAGGCGCTTCCTCGCACGGTGGTGCTGGACACCAAGACCGGCAGCAACCTCATCCAGTGGCCTGTAGTGGAGGTGGAGACACTCCGGACTAACTCAACAGACCTCGGCGGCGTCACAGTAGACCACGGTTCTGTATTCCCGCTCAGCCTCCACCGCGCCACCCAGCTGATATCGAGCTTTCCTTCCGCCTGGACCGCTCGATGTAGCCGCCGCCAAAGAGGCCGACGTCGGCTACAACTGCAGCACCAGTGGCGGCGCGGCAGGTCGTGGTGCGCTCGGCCCCTTCGGCCTGCTCGTGCTCGCTGACGCCAGGCACCATGGTGGAGACACAGAGCAGACCGCCGTCTACTTCTACGTCGCTAGAAGCCTCGACGGCGGTCTGCGCACGTACTTCTGCCATGATGAGTCGAGGTCGTCCCATGCCAACGACATTGTTAAGAGGGTCGTCGGCAACACTGTGCCAGTGCTTGACGGCGAGGCGCTGTCCGTCAGGGTGCTGGTGGACCACTCCATCATTGAAAGCTTCGCGCAGGGCGGGAGGTCGACGGTGACTTCGCGCGTGTACCCGACGGAGGCCATCTATGCCAACGCCGGGGTGTACCTCTTTAACAATGCCACCAGCGCCCGGGTCACCGCCACCAACCTCGTCGTCCATGAGATGGACTCCTCCTACAACCAGGCCTACATGGCTTCACTGTAAAAAGAAACGGAAAAATTGAAAATTATTGATTTTTTTTGGTTGCATATACATGTGTATTCCCTTTGTGAATTTTACTACACTCCTCCCGTATTTTCTTTTCTTTTTCCTCTTTATTATGTCTATTCATTGTCTGAGGCCTTTCAGAAGTTGTAATAGCTAGTGGAAGATGCCATGATGCAAAGCTAGAGATGTACATGTATAACGTCAGTCCAAGTTGTTCATAGAATTTGTTTTTCAAATTTTAAGTTGGTACATATGTGTCACACTGTCTACAATTGCAGAACAACATTGTCTAACTTTAACTCCACAAAATGCACACGGAAAATAAATACGATTCTTCACATATTGCATAACAATTTGTGTAGTGATATATACCTGATATCTAAAATGCTCGCACCTGGCCATGATCTGATGTTCTTGGGCATCCAGCCAGTGACTTCTGAAATTCCTGATATTCTGTTGCAGTATTACTGTCCTTCAGGGGCATTTCTCTGGTGAGTTCTTCCCAGCGCCCCTCCACAAGATCCAGTATTCCAGCATCTTATTCTTGAGGTGTTAGCAATGAAATTTTGAAATGATTGCCAAAGCGGAACCACATGATACCCTTACAGGCATGAGCAGGCACACCATAAAAAATCCAACGAGGGATTCGTCCAGAACCAACATTGACTTGCTGAATGTTGTTTGTGAATACACTTCTGTCGATATATTGCTGCAGTAACTATGTAGATGGTAGCTCAACGCGTTGATCACCTTTTTACTTGATGCACATTGTCATCATTGGAATCCTCTTTTGATAACCTTGAGGCACATCTCAAAACACAGAAAATAAAACCTGGATTTCAATCAGGCAGGCGTGTATATCCTGCACATTTTGCAGTTAGTGACCATGCATAAAGGTCCAACATCAAGAGGCTGCTAAAATGGAAATGTTTTGGACGTGAAGCTTTATCAAACTACCAGTTTGTAGTTATGCTAAAATGATTTTTTACTAACGTTAACTATTACAGTCTGGTGGTTTATTTAATCCATATGATGTGTCAAATTTGCCAGTCAGTGCACGAAATTCAAGTACCTGGCTTACCTTTCTCCTTCAGTTGCTGAACAGGAAATCGAACATGGATAGGGATCAATAATGATATAGCCATATAGGTGTCGTGCATAACCTTTGATCCTTTATATTGAAACGATGTTAGCAAATGCAGTTTGGCACTTGGCCTGTCAAAAACACATCGACAAACTATTAGGACAGCTACTGTGACAAAGCGTTAACCGAAACAATCTTCTGGAAGTACAGAATCATGATGCCATAAACACACCTCTTTGAACCCTGAACCTGCAGGAAGCAACATTTACTCTTACTTTGCCCCCACAAAGCCAGCTGATGGCCTGAGCATGTTATCCATGCTTTGCTTTGCTCAACATTTCTTATTTTTCTTCGAGTGGCACTTCTCACTTATATTTTAACTTGAATCAAGTATGAAGTTTGTGTGTTAGACGCATGATTACCAGAAGTCCCCACATGAGCAAATGCCATTGCTAAACTTGTGAAATCTGACAGCGTCTCTCACAAGAATATCACGCCCGGTTATCTTAGAGATGAACTTGGTAGCATTGTGACAATCCACACAGACCCGTAGGTTTTTGACAATCCGAATTGGCATTTCCTGTGGAACGAAAATTAAGCCGAATGCAATCGCAAGCTTCTCGCTATGATTGCTGAGCATTTGAACCTTCTCAGAATCCGCTACATCATGCAGCACTGAACTGACATCAGGCTTGTACCCTTCTTCCACCATCTTAGAGTTGAGCCACTGGAGCTTTTCATAAATTGTTCTGGAGAAGGGATGAGACTGGTCATCTGCTGAAAATATGTGGACTTTATTCTTATACTTGATCCAGCTGCAGCCTGGTTCCTTCTTGACTTGCCTGTCCCTCATTCCACGCCTAAGCTGCGCAACCTCGGTCCATTCACCTTTAGAAGCATGCATGCTGCACAGCAACACATAGCTCGCTGGGTTTTGAGGGTCAACTTTCAAGAGATTCTCAGCAGCCCATTTGCCAATCTCCATGTCACCACGCAACCTACATGAGCTCAGCAATGTCGCCCAACCAATTGCATCAGGACAGCGTGGCATCTGCCTTATGAACTCCTCAGCTTCTTTTAACATCCCTGATCTGCTATACAGGTCAATCATACAAGTGTAGTGATCATCCAAGGGTACAATACCATGGTCCTCCTGCATTGACTGGAAGTAGCTGCGGCCTTTCTCCACAAGCCCTGAACGGCTACAAGCAGAAAGGACACCAATAAACGTTACCCCGTCAGGCTTCACACCCTTAGACAACATCTTCTCAAACAAATCTATAGTTTCTTTTGCCTTCCCAAACTGCGCATAACCCGAGACAAGGGCTGTCCAGGAGACCTGATCTTGAAAGGGCATCTCATCAAACAGGCGGTGTGCGTCCTCGATACTGCCACACTTCCCATACAGGGTAACTAGTGCATTAGAAACTGTAATGTATGGCCTCAGCCCTGATACGAGCGCCATACAGTGGAACTGTGCTCCCTCTTCCAGGCTTGCTAGGTTAGCACAAGAACTGATAACACTGCCCAGAGTGAAATCATCAGGCTCAATGCCATCCCTCTGCATCTCCAAAAAAACTCTCACGGCCTCCTCGCCACAACCATTCTGTCCATAGCCAACAATCAATGCAGTCCATGAGATGATGTTTTTGCATGTCATCCTTCTGAAAACGGCTTCTGCCGATCTGATGCTCCTGCATTTCGAGTACATGTCAACAAGCGCACTTCCGACAAATACATTATCATCATACAGAGTTCTGATAATGTAGGCATGGATCTGCTTCCCCTCTTCCACGGCAGCAAGGGCGCCACAGGCTGTAAGGATGCTTCCGAAAGTGTACTGATCAATGCCGCACCCGCAGCCCTCATCCTCCTGAAAACATCCAGCGCCTCCGGCTGCAACCCATTCTGCGTCAGCCCCGTAACCATCGTAGTCCAAGAGATGGAATCCCTGTCAGCCATCGCCTCAAACAGGCCCCTCGCATCCGCAACCATCTTGCACCGGAGCAGCCCCGTGATCATCGTGTTATACATCACCACATTCTTACCCTCCATCTCATCAAAGACCCGCTTGGCGTCACCGATGAGGCCCATCTTGGCGTACATGTCGACCAGCGGGCTCCCCGTGAATGCGTACGCCCCAAATCCGAGCCGCAATATCTGGCAGTGCACCTGCCGGCCAAGCGCGCGGTCGCCGAGCGCCGATGCAGCCATGACCATGCCGGACATCGTGATGCGGCTCGGCCTGACCCTGACGCCGTCAACGACACTCTCGTCCCGCAGCAGTGCCCGGTACGCTGCCGCCGCCCGCGCGTGGGCGCCTGCACCTGAGAACCCCGCGATGAGGGCGTTGTAGGAGACGGCGTCGCGCTCGGGCATGGACGCGAAGAGACGGTCCATGTCAGGGAGGAGGCGCGCGTGGGCGAGCGCCGAGAGGAGGGCGTTGCGGGTGAAGAGGTTGGGGTCGGGCATTGCGTCGAACAGGCGGCGGGCAAGGGCGAGGCGGCCGGACCTTGCGTAGGCGGTGAGGAGGTGGTTGAGGAGGTAGGTGGGCGGCGGGGGAGGGAGGGTCCGGAGGATGAGGCAGTGGATGGCGGCGGAGATGCGGGCGACATCGCGGCTGCCGGCGGCGGAGGAGAGGAGGGCGGCGTAGTGGTTGCAGAGCGGGCGGCTCATAGCGGCGAGGAAAACTGGCGCACAAACGGCCTGGTTCATAGCTCAGGCCCACATCTCGCTGACGCATGACGAAGGTGGACTGGGATTAGATACGTTTTGGGTCATTTGATCATCGGCCCATGTTGGGTTAGGCCGCAATCCATGAAAGGTTGTAAACCAGCAATATTATTTTAGTCTAAAAATAAAGTTTTTGACTTCTAATTTTTCTTTATGAATGTTATGGTGCAACATTAAGATGAAAAATTCAAGCTATTGAATATGATTACAGAAAATCTTGATGCAACTGTTAGTTTAAATAAGGATATTTACCTTTCGTTTTTGTTAGGTCTTATGTAACATGTTTTTAAATCAATCAATAAAATTGTATTTCTTGCTTTAAGAGGAAGATGCAAAATCTTTGATTCCCGTGTATTAATAAAAAATTTATGGAAATTTCCGAGTTACAATGTTTCTTAGATATTGAAAGAAGAACATAACTGAAACATGTATTTACCGAAGACAATATTCAAATAGTGCTTGTTACTGATGTGCGACGGAAAACACATTTGGCACAAACGGTTCGACGCTACAAAACTATTCAATGACTACTTACTTAATACAAAACAATTAGATCAATATAGCATTGAAGATCTAGTACCAGGAAATTCCACGACAAAAATGATTTGTCATTTGGATGCTCGATTTAAAAATGAGATGTAGTTTTGAAGATCCAGTACGTACCAGAAATTGATGAACTTCTTATACGGCGTGGTAGAATTCTGGTGATAAATGGATATGTTCAATTAATAGACATAAATTGGTGTATCTAGTATAGTGTTCTCCTCGGTTGCTCAAATCTCTATTTAAATAGAACATTGAATCCTAATTAACCATGTTGCTTGCTTGTCGATTACCCGATTGTATTGGAAACGATTCTGTGTAATATGTATAACATATAGGAGAGACTAAGAGATAGATTCAATGTAAACGCGATATTACACCTTAATAACTATGCAAGGTAAGAAATTCTACTCTAGAAACCTCATTTGGGATATTTGTTAGACTCGTATACTATAGAGCCTTATGAAATTCAATGATAATACATAACTACAAATACATATAAAAAATTATATTACATATAACTGACACAAAAAATTCAGCTTTTGGAATATTAGTTCGGTGAAACTAACATAGACTAAGTTTAAAATTGCTATGAAAGATATATATCAATTTGGGTAGAATTTGCAGCGACAAATTTGAATCTATAACAATGATCCTTGAGATTTTTCATTTGTGATTAATCTTGTTTATGTGCAATATAAATATATATATATATCCTCACAATAGAAAACTACACTTTAAACATAAAAATGAAAGTTAGAGACAAAGTAGGTTACAAAAGATAAAATTGTTTAGTATAAATTTGGCGACTATCTTAAGCGTACATATACTCCGATGATAGGAATTACAACATTTGTTAAAGAAAATCAGCAAACATCACGGGTTGTTGGAATGACTATTCTAAGACCCGCAACACCTACCCTAGCCCAAAGAGACGCTTTTTCAGACCAAATTCTCTCAGTCAATGGAGAATTCAATCGTTGTAAAAAAATAGCTACTTGGATAATCATTAACAACATTCATAATTGTGTTTTCACAAAGTGAAAAAAATAGATACTTGGATGATCCTTAGTTGAAAGCGTTGGCAGCTATATATTTGAAAAAAACATCTTCTTTATTGACTATTGGAAGTGAACACATCTCCCTAGAGGGGAGTTACCATAAACCGAATTTTATTTTGTTCTTAACATATATCCGCCATGCATGTTCTGGAGTTCAACGTGATGCACGGATGTCAATGCTAACTAAGGAGCTACTCACTGCTAAGGACAACAGCTAGTTGTTTGGTTACGCCTTAAACAGGCCCCTCGCATCCGCAACCATCTTGCACTGGAGCAGCCCCGTGATCATCGTGTTATACATCACCACATTCTTACCCTCCGGCATACATGTCGACCAGCGGGCTCCCGGTGAAGGCGTGCGCCCCGAAGCCGAGCTGCCGTATCTAGCAGTGCACCTGCCGGCCGAGCGCGCGGTCGCCAAGCGCCGACGCGGCCATGACCACGCCGAACATCGTGATCCGGCTGGGCCTGACCCTGACGCTGTCCACAACGTTCTCCTCACGCAGCAGCGCCTGGTATGCCGCGGCGGCCCACACAGGCGCGCCGGCGCCCGAGAACCCCGTGATGAGCGCATTGTAGGAGACGGCGTCGCGCTCGGGCATGGACTCGAAGAGCCGGTCCATGTCGGGGAGGAGGCACGCGGGGGCGAGCGCCAAGAGGAGCGCGTTCCGGGTGAAGAGGTTGGGATCGGGCATTGCGTCGAACAGGCGGCGGGCAAGGGGGAGAAGGCCGGACCTGGTGTAGGCGGTGAGGAGGTGGTTGAGGAGGTAGGTGGGCGGCGGGGGAGGGAGGGTCCGAGGATGAGGCAGTGGATGGCGGCGGAAATGCGGGAGTCATCGCGGCTGCCGGCGCCGGCGGAGGAGAGGAGGGCGGCGTAGTGGTTGCAGAGCGGGCGGCTCATGGCGAGGGAAAATGGCACTCAAAGAGCTTTCCGGTTCATAGCCCACATTCCGTTGAAGAATGCCTGAAGCAGGCTGGGCTTAGGTTCGTTTTGGATCATTGATCGTCGGCCCATCTTGAGTTTGGTAAGTGTTTTTATTCTAAAAGTTAAATGCAATATTTTTTGTCGGCTAAATTTTATTTATGGAAGGCATGGTGGAACATGAAGATGCAAAAAAAGTGATGCTACGAAAGATGATTATGAAGAATCTTGATGCAACTCTTAGTTCAAATATGTATCTTTGCCGTTTGTTTTTGTCTCGGCTTGGTTAGGTCTAATGTACCATGTTTCTTAATTAATCAATACATTTTTGTTTATTGTTGCTTAAAAAGGAAATCATGCAAAGTTTGCTTCTTGTGAAGTAAGAAACTTGTGGCCTATAACTTTGTAGTATTGAAGACAACTTGCGGCATACAACTTCCTAGTTAGAACGCTTTGTAGATAGTGAAATATGAGCATGACTGAAATCATATTCGGCAGAGCTTACTACTGAAAACACATTTAGCACAGAGTTCGACCACCAGAAAACTATTCAAAGAATATCACTAATAAACAATGAGATACAATATTGAAGTTCTGGCCTTTGAATTTAACGCTAAAAACTATTTCATCATTTGGATGGTTGATTTAAAAATAAGATATCGTTTGAAGATCTAATACAAAGAAATTTAAAGCTGAAAATGATTAATAATTTCAAGCCTAACATCATACTCTCGATCATCGAATTGAATCGATGATCTTCTTCTATGGTATGGTAGGATATTTCTAGAAATAAATGCATATGTTAATTAATAGACATAAGTTGGTGTAGCTAGTATTGTTTTTTCCTCACTTGATCAAATCTCTATGTAAAAAAGGATATTGAATTCTGACTAAGCAGGTTGTGTCGATTTTGTTCACACGATTGTGTTGGAACATGAAAAGACTGTATGTAAATGATATAATAAATATACATGAGAGGCTGAGAGAAGGACTCGTTGAAAATGTAATGTAGAGACCGTATACACTATGTAATTTTCTATTAGTTACTACTAAGGCAAACAATTCAACTCTACAAACCCCAGTTATGATATTTGTTACTCGTACACTATAAAATCTCATGATATTTAGTGATAACAGTTAAACACAAATACATATAAATATACTATATTACATATAAGTTATATAAATCTATTTTAGTAGCATTTGCAATGATAAGTGCGAAAATTTATTACTTCGTGACAAAAATATATATCGATTAAAATGCAAAACACAAAAACTTGAAAATAGCAACAAAGTAGAATACAAAAAGATAAAATTGTTTAGTATAAATAGGCGGATGTGTCTTGACATGCCCATGTAAAAAAGAATATCTACTTTGAGGGTCATTAGTTGAAAGAGCTAGGTCACTACATATTTGAAAAATCTTATTTCTTATTTTTTTGGTAATTTACTCCTCCCTTAGAAAACTTAACCTTTTTGTTCTTGATATTTTTTTCTCGCACATAACCCAAGAACCGGAGTTAGTCGTTTATTCATTATTGTGTTGTAAATGTATTTAGAATAGAATCTTCCCAATTGGATGAAACACCTTCTTAAGAGTCTGCAGATAGTTTGCAAAATTAATTTTATTGATTGTTTAAGAAAATAATTTCTTGAAGGTCATATATACCTTGACCGGGCTATCGATTTCTAGGGAATCTCTGTTTAGACTAAGTCAAGAAAATGGGGTGCGTAGAAAAAGATGGCACATAAGCTATATGTCGAGGAAAAGTGAATTGACGGTTCTAGCGCCTTGGCAAAGGCCATCAACGATGAGTGGCTGAACACCATTGTACATACATATCTGTGCTTCGATGTATTATATGCGCCACAGAAGCTCCTTACCAAGCTTCTCACCTTAACGAGGAGGCAATTCGTGCATCAATTGGCATGGGTTCGAGTGGCGTTGAATCTCTTTATTTCTTACGCTCTTTGAAGTCTCGATGTCTTATTTAGTCCCACCCCATTCCCTTTTCCTCCACGACCTGAGATCTTTTTTACTTTCCCCTACAATCTTGCTCTAGTACTAAGAAATTAAGCATCTAAAAGATTCATAATGATCCAAAAGATTATGATGCAAAGTCAAAAAAAAGATTATGATGTGAGAGGGAAATTAGTTTCACCTGTTTCCACGTGGACATGCCTAATATTGTTCGTTCAACACGTGTCTAGTGTGTAGCACGCCACATGTTGCGCGGGAGCTTCGCGGGGTGACCTCCCTTAGTATCTACATTGTTTCCCAACCTTTTTTAACTGCTTTTTTTCCTGCTTGGATCTGTATATTTTCTGTTGCTTGTGATGGATTAATCAGAATTGTGCTTTTCGTTTGGCATTAAAGAAAAACGTGCATACAACGGTTTGCTCTCTAGAAGCTTCACCGATTATTGTGTGAAGGCTTGGGTCGAAACATGGTCGTTCTCATGCATTAGGCGTGTGCCGTTAGCGAGAAGGAAGCGGTTGGGTGCTGATCCAATCAATCATTCCCTGGGGACAACACAAGCCGCATGGGTGGCCACAACACCCTATCTCAACGGATTGTGATGAGTTGAAACAGAAAGGCCACCTACCTACCAGTCACATAGGTACTAGTAGTACAAGAGCGTAGTACTGCATTTAAAACTCTCTTACAAGCACATAACTGAAAATATTTTCCGAAGAAAACATGTACATAAGTGGAACAATTTTAAAATAATTCTCTTGGTAAAAAAAGGTTAACGGGAGATGATACTTTTCATGAAATTTACTTTGTCACATGGTAGCATATGCTCCTACCAGAATTAAAATTATTTCGGAATGTCAAAACATTGTGAACAAAAATTTGACGGGCACATCTTGAGATTCTATGTGTGCATGCTAAGTTTCGCGGAAAACATTTTTTGTGACATGCATAAGAAAGACAGAAAAATGCCTCTTGAATAGCACTGAATTTATCTTTTCTACATACGTCAATGTTAGTTTTTCGTTAAAAGACTTTGTGAGCAAACCGAATATCAAGATGTGCGCGCGGATTTTCTTTGTTAGAATTTTTCTACATTTCAAAATACATTTGAAATGCATGTTAAAACCGAGCGTGTCAAGCTCTATACTTTTCCATTTGTAGTGTAATTAAAAAACACATTTAAGAATGTCCAAAGATTATGAAATAAAATTTCGCGGGTACATATTTACATTCTATGTGCTTAAAAAGTAGCTTCACAAAAAAAATCATATTTTGTGTGGCATGTGTAGAAAAAGATAAAAAAAATGTCTAGTGAAAAGTCGTATTTTAGCATCAAATTTTATCATGATTACGTGAGTCACAAAAAATTGTCGTTTTTTTTCATGAGACGACTGCGTTAACATTAGGATGTTAAGATTTATGCTTTACTTTTTTTGACATTTCAAAATGGTTTAAAAATACTGTACATTTTAAATACAGGGTGTACATGCTTGAAGCCAAAACTCCTCCCTCGTGCCTCATGGTAATCTCCTGCTAGCCAGGGCGATCGTCTTGCACGTAGAGGTTGACAAAATTGCGGCCTTTGCCCTCTATGCAAGGCGACGCCCGAGACGGCCGACCACCTTCTTCATTGCCGCTTCACCACTAGAGTTTGGTCTCTCTTGAAGGATTGGCTAGGAATTCCTCTTGACCAATCGCTATAGCCGACGCTATCATTCAAGGATTGGTGGCAACAAATGTCCGGCGTCGGGGTCACCAACCGTAAGGCGATGGCCTCCCTTGTCCTTTTAACCTTTTGGGAGATTTGGAATGAGAGAAATGTTAGGGTCTTCCGGAACAAGCACGCTTCCTCTCAAGCCATCCTGTCAAAGATCAAGAACGAGGCGAATATTTGGATCCTTGCAGGCGCTAAGCGCTTAGGAGAAATTTTACCGGGAGAGTAGTCCGGTTGTATCTTAATTTCGGTTGTTCTAAATTTGTTGTCTCAACTCTCTCTTAATTAATATAAGGGCAAACCTTTTGTCCACAGTTTCTAAAAAAAAACTCGTTATCGAGTTTCTCAACACCAGAATTGCGATGCAATAGGCCAAGACAAGCAGAAGCATCTAGCAACAAAGTTATTACGGTACGGCAGGAAATGATGATAAGGCTTCTGCATGAGTGAGTGCTTGATGACACATCACCATCCTTCCCCACCATTTGGTCTTACTCGCTCGGCCGCTCACCTGCACCACCACGGCATCGATCACCACGGCCAAGAACCGTCGCGATCCGGTGAACAGACTCAGCAAAAAGCCCCACTCCACTCCACTAGCCAGTCATTCACTACCACGGTAGCCACTAGCGAAGAAACAGAGCTGGCTGGAGAGATCGAGCACCGCCACTAGCCAAGAAACAGAGCTGGCCGGAGAGATCAAGCTTTAGCCTTTTTCTTTGCGATGGCGACGGCAGCGTCAGCGGCGGCGGCGGCCACGCAGACGGAGCACCACGGCCGCGGCAACGCGACGGCGACCACCATCGCGAAGAGCAGGTGGGGGCCCTACTCGGGCGCCGGGGACTTCGCGGGCAACATGGCCGTCATCCTCGCGTCCCTGCTCGCCGCGCTGGCGCTCGCGCTCGCGATCCACGCCGGCGTCAGGCACCTGCTCCGCCGGCGACGGCAGAGGAACGGAGGCGCGGCGGCGGTGGACCCGGAGAAGCCGCCGCCCGTGGAGGTGGCGCCGGCGCCGGCGCTGCTGGTGCTGGTGTACTCGGCGTCCGGGACGGAGCTGGCGGGCGCGGCGTCCGAGTGCGCCATCTGCCTGGCCGAGTTCGCGGACGGGGACGCCGTGCGCGCCGTGCCGGCGTGCGGGCACGGCTTCCACGCGCGCTGCATCGAGCGGTGGCTCGCCCCCGGCGGCCGCCGCTCCTCCTGCCCGACCTGCCGCGCGCCGGCCTCGACCCCGGCACCGGACGGCGCCCCCGCGCCCGCGGCAGCGTCTTGATGCCATGCCATGCCAGGTCGCGCATGCGCGTGGCGGGCACTCTGTTCTTAGCAACCAGTCACCTGTTTTTCCTTCGTTTCTGCTTCTGCTTCTGAATTTCGTTTGTTCGCTTCCATTTCATGTGTAAATAGTATCCATCAAGGTAGGGATTTGATGTCTGAACTGGATCAATGGTCACATTCCATCGAAGTGTTTGTTCGTTTGTTTCAGTAGCTAATTCCTCCTAGCTAATATTGTAATATTGTTTGGGTAGCGGGTCTTTCTTTATCTCTGGCAAGTTTTGGCAGTTGAGGGGTAAGATTCAACTTAGGCTCACGATTTGGCATCTGCTCGACGACTCGTTATGATAATCTTGTTTGGTGTGGTAGTAGATTTCTCAACAGAAGTCTATATGTTTTAAATTTGTAGACCAAATTGATATTCTTTTAGTTTACTTTTAGTGAATTTCACCTTTTACCCCTAGTTATTCATTTGTGACACAAATTGCTCCATCTATGAATCAAGAAAAAACTAAAAAGAATTATATTCAGAAGCGGAGGGAGTAATATGTATGTGCCAAAAACATACAACTATGGAGTAAAAGGGAAATTTTGAGTACTGAAGAATCAAGTTGCTTGTCTGTGTGCAGGTCTGTTAGGCAAAGGTCGCATGTTTTCTCTATTGCTCGTATCACCTCGTTGCTACTTTGAGTTTAAAAAGGCTTCCTTTAGAGAAATTTGTTGCTTGCCTCTCGATTTAGTACACGAACTCGTGTTTGAAAAATACTATAGATGATCAATGAGTATAGTATACTAGTGAGGCACCTTCAAGGAAAAGGCAGAATTGGCACCTAATACACTATGTATTTTCTCCTGGTTACAACTAAGTAAAGCATGGCCATGTGGATACATCGGAAATTATCCTCCTCCCCGAAGAATCCTTAGGATATTTGTAAGATTCATAGACTATTATGGCATATCAGTATATAGGAAAATAATAAATAAACACAAACACAATTCAATACCCACACGATGTATACGTGACACAAACCATTTGTAGTATTTATTCCGTTTGCTTTTGTTTTTATTTAGGCGAATATCAATTTAGTGGAATATGGAGACGACATTTTAAAAGCAACTTAAGTTATATGAAAAAAGTGAATTTGACTTTATTATTAATTTGCAATGATAGGTTTGGATAGCATACAATGAAGTATAGAATTTTATATTATGTGCTTCATGCTTTTATAAACTTACAAAACTATGTATAACTGTACGACAAAAAAATGTATCACTAACATATGGCAAAATTAGTGAAAATATGATTTCAATTAAGTCAAAATATTTTTTATAAATTTTTATATCTCCTTTAACTCGTAAATAATAGGACAAAAAAATTAATGCACACTCTCATGGTCACGCATGGACCTTTGCCATCGGCAACGCAACTAAAAGCGAAACACAATTTTTTTTACATGAACCTTATATAATAGTAATTAAATTTTATTTGCACAATTGATGGCCATGCAACCATTTATACCAGCATATGGCACCAAACATACATTTAGGACAATATCTGTTCTGAGACTCAGAGTATAAATAATAAAAATGTGTTATGTGATTTTTTGAGAGGCTAATCCATCTCTATTTTGAAGAAAACTTATTTATAATAGTTATTTTTCGAATCACACATATTTAAAGAAAATATTCATTTTTGTTGTTTGAGACAAAAATAAGTATTTGTTTTTAACGTTTAAGGCCCAGAAAGGCCTCAGAGCTTCAATGATAAGGCAGCATATACCAAATTACAAAGAGGTTCCATAAGAATTTGAAAGTTACAGAGCCATCCTCGGACTTTTCAAACATTAGTGCATAATTTCCTACATTAGTGCATTTCTTTATTTATTTAATAAAAGTCAGTAAAACACATTTTCACACCAAAATTTAGAGCATGCTCACTATGACATTTCACAATGGGTCGCCCACACTCTGTTCATGAACAAGGAGGGAGAATCACTTCCTCACCTAATCCATTGCCACACTCCTTATTTCTGCAATTAAGCAATGTTTTATTTGCTACTGTTAGATAGTTAAAACTTAAAAGAATATAGTTTTTTCTCGGTTCGGTCTCAGTAGGTAGCAAAGCCTCGGTGGACTGGGGAGGATAATGATGATTGGATGAATAGCAGGTAAGCCCATTGGGCCTACTCGAGGACCAAGTCAAACGGTGGAAGCTCAAAAAGCTCAGCAATCCCACGACCGGGGCAGAGAAGCCAAGCCACGCTGGATCGACTAGCTTGTCTGTGTCTCGCTAGCTAGGAGATGTGGAGTCGAGCAGACAATCACGTCAATCGTGTAGGGCAGAAGGTTGACCGTTCATGCACGCAATGAACACTAGCATTACCAAGAAATAAAGCGTAACTTTACTAGTCGGCAGCACTAGGGGGAATTGATCGATTTCTCATTATCGGTGTGATAGTAGATAAATACAACGATGCCACATTTATTATCTGTAACCCGACCATGCCACTATACAAGACATGACAAGCGATTTACCAAGACAGGTAAGGTTCCTTCATAACAACCTACACAAGACAAGATATTCATAGTAGGAGTATGTCTTTACCTCTATACAAGGGGCACAAGGGGTTGAACCTGGATAAATCTTTCGTGTCCATCCACACCACTACTGATCCACCGTTGCTTTTCCCCCCACACTCTTTCTCTCAACGATGTCGATTACGAGCTATATGGCTACCCTGTGAACACACGTCGATAGATCTCCTGCTAAAAGTAGAATAAATTGAGAGGATCGCAGTGTCTCCTTGCATGGCTATCTCGAGCACGACTACCACCACGTCATACACGGATCAAAGGAATCAGTGAGGCCGAAGCATGCAAGTAATCATGAGACCAAAGTAATATCGCCTATGGAACAGATTGCTGAAAAAACACGTGAAACTAAGCTTCTTGTGGTACGTCATTAGATTTGTTCCTGGTTTTGATCAAAATTACAGCCCTTGGCACCGGCAAGTGAAATAAACGGTTCGCTCAGCTATTGTTGCTTTGACCTGGGCCGCGTCCTCGCTATCGTCCAGACCCTCACCACTGCCGCCCGGATCAAGGTCCCGCACCACCGCCGTCCGCCGCAACCTTCGTCCAGGCCCTTAATCTTCGCCTCCGCCCAGAGGTGGGATCCCGTGGCGGGCGGCGGCGGACTCCCGGGTTGCCAGGGGAGGTCCTCGGCAGCAGATCAGGAGACCAGAGGTAGGAGAAGATGGTTGCTCCGGCGGTGCAGGACCCGCAGCGAGATGGCTGGGTGCCTGAGCAGACATCGACGTCGAAGCTGCATCTGCACCATGACTAAGAACACCAACATCCAGCTGATGGACTTCTCGTTGCGGCAACACCACATAACGAGTGCCCTGCGCCCGGCCCCGACCACATCTGATGTCGCTGTGCTCCACAAAGACGACACCTTCGGCGGACGGATAGTAACCATGCGCACGAAGCGAAGAGCTCTGCAACAGCTCGTCCCATCGCCCGCACAGGTTGTGGCTTCGCCGCCACCGCTCTCTCAGTCAAACACGGCAAAGGGAAGGCCATATACTGATGAAGGCCAACTTGTGACGAAGGAGAGCGGAGCGCCCCGGATGTCCGCTTGGAGCAACTTTGTGGTGATCCAAATTCGTTTATACTGATGAAGGCCAACTTGGCCCATAATGTCCGCTGGCCCATCTGGGATGCACGGAGGGGGGTGCGGGGGGCGGCAGTTCCCCGCGGTACGGTACGGATCGTTTCCGGGTCGGACTGCAGCCGACTTAGGGTTTTATGCCACCATATATACCTCTTGTAAGCCGCCGGTTGGGATAAGTCGCGTTGTGTAAATCCCCGGCGTTTGTAACCTCACCCGATTATAGTGAAGATTTGCTGGCTGACGCCCGTGGTTTTTTCTTCTCCATTGTTGGAGGGGTTTTCCACGTTAAAATCTCGTGTCCCCATTGGTTTGATCGTTCCGCACTTCGTCGTTTCTTTGCTATCGTTTATAACAGTGACACTGTAAAGAAACCAGGTGTCGTCTGGTTCAGTTTGTCCATGCTACTGTATAGTACCAGTACCAACGTGGCTGGGAAATAGAGTTAAGATGTCCACGAGTCGACCTAGGTCTGGCGCCGCCCCTACTACCTCACGATCACTCTTCCACAGCTGTTGAATTCCACCGGCGTTGTAATGAGTTTTGCCAAGACGGAAGGCAAGCAGTCAAGGGAGAGTAGAAGTTAGAGTCGTTGGAAAAAGAGGAATACCACTCTCTGTTACGACGATGATCTCCAATTCCTATGATAAATCCGCAGGGAGTACCAGCCATTTGGCCACGTTGATGACTTGATGTTATGGAAATAGCTATGTTCTGTCTTTGAGCAATATAAAAAAACACTTGCCAACAAAAGTAAATAGAATATAGTAAGTGTTATGTATTTGGACCACTTGATTCAACAATAAACTAACCGGAAAGTGTACTCAAAACATTTCAACATAATTCAAGTCATATCTTAAAATAAATTAAAGTTCCGTAGCAATGTACTGTCTAAATCGTTTACTTATATTCCCTCCGTCCACAAATAACTGTCTTAGATTTGTCAAAAAGTGGATGTATCTAGACTTGAAACATGTATAGATACATCCACTTCTGTACAAATTTAAGACACTTATTTTAGGACGGAGTGAGTACATGGAACACCAGTAGTTGTTAGTTACTGTGTCGGCTACCGGTGCCAACCGCTGACGTGAAAGAGACGCCGTCGGTCGGTAGCGGCCACGTGACTACGTTCATCGATTCTAGTCGTGAAGGAGCCGCCGCTGGACCGTAGTGGCCATGTCGGTTACAAGCACCGATTGTAGCCGTGAACGAGCCGCCACCCGTCGGTTTTGTTGTGGGACATAAGTGTGCCGCCTGCAACCGTGAAGGCAGCTACGAGTGCCACCCGCCGCCGCTTGGCCATGCGAGGGTGTCGAATAGGTGTATCCAATAAGAATTAACCTGTAGCAACGCACGGGCATATTAACTAGTATATACTTACTCCAATATTCATACTCTTTCAGCTTACTCTCCAACGGAAGATCTTTTACGGATCAAAGGAATCAGTGAGGCCGAAGCATGCAAGAGTAATCATGAGACCAAAGTAATATCGTCTATGGAACAGATTGCTGAAAAAACACGTGAAACTAAGTTTACAGTAAGTCAATAATAGTGACATGTAGTCTTGAGCATGACAGTCACCCCAACTGGTCCGGTAAATACAAATTTACAAGCCCAATTTTGTAATCATTGGCAACTCTACCTTGCTTGGTCCTGTGGCCTCTTTCAACAGCCAAGAACCAACACAATATCAGCATGAAAGCTCCACTCCAGGTTTCAGGAAAAAAGAAACTGAATCGGAGTGAGAACCCACGCGGAGCTCCCTTCCTCTCCTCTCTCGCGACCCTAACCCTAGCCGCCGGGCCGCCGCCGGCGCGCACCGCTCGAGCTCGTCCTCCGCTCCCCCTCCTCTCTGTTCCCTGCCTCGCCCCCCGCGCGGGCGAGCAGGGGAACCCCAGCCCGCGGCCGCCTCGACCCCCTTCTCCCGCCCCCGCTCCTCGCCGCCGCCGGACGGCGTCGCCGGCCGAAGGCCGGGCGCTGGCCGGCGAGGCTCCTCCTCTCCCTCGCTCGTGGATCCCGGCGCGGGTCGGGCGAGACGGCGTGGGCGCGGCGGCGCGGCCGCTCCGGCGGCGGCGTGGATACCGGTCGGTTCCAGGGCGGCGGCCCTCTCTGGCGTGGCAGCGGCGCCCTTGCGGCTGGCGTCGCTGAGGGTGGCTCTGGCCGTCGGCCTCGTCCTCTTGGGAGGCGCGTCGGCTGCGGGCGGCGACTGCGACCTGGATTTCCTTCCTCGTCGATCTGAGGTTTGGGCTCCTCCCTTCAGTCTTCTTCGCAAGATGGGAGCTTGGGACTAGGGGAAACCCTAGGCCGGCTTGTCCGACCTGGTCACGGCGACGCCTTTGGGTGTCGTTCTACCTCCTTGGAGGCGTGGCTGCGGTCCCTCCTCTCCACCCCCAACCTGGCTCCCGGACGAAACTCCAAGATCTTTGATTGGGCGGCGTCGGCGCCCTGTGCGTCGTGTCCTCCTTGGAGGCGCCGCCTGGGGAGTCCTTGGGCTCGGGTGAGATGAACAGAAGGTGGGAGATTTGGGTGGCTCCCCTGCTCCCCCTTTCCTCTGCAGTTGCGCTCGGCGCTTTCCTGTTGCTCTCTGGTTGCCAAGGGCAGCGTTGTCGAAGACGGCGTGGTGCTCAGTGTCAAGGTATGGCGTGCTCTGGGGCTCCTTCGGATTCGAGTCCAGCATCTCTCCGCTCTCGGGGGAGCGTCTCTCATGTCCGACGGCGCCTTCGTCTAGGCGAGAGGGTTGGGGCTCTCTTCGGCATGAGAGCAGGAAGGTGCTGTTCTGCTCCAGCTCTTGGTTCTCCTCGCTCACGATATGACCAAGGCAGTGCCCCTTTGCCTCTCCTACGCGGTGTTCTTGCCCTGGAGTTGCTGCAGTCTTCACTTCGGCAAGCGGTGCTTCTTGTTCTTAGTTTTTATGCTTGTTGTTTAGTGTAGAGTTGTAAGCTGTTCAGTGTGCACCTTGTATCGTTCGGTCGCGGTGGTGTTCGGTGCTTTTGGTTGTATTGGTGGCCTTGTGTATTTTCTGGCCGGTTGATGGCTTCGTTAATTCAAAGCCGGGCTCGTCTCGAGCCTACGTTCTAAAAAAAATGAAAGCTCCACTCCACTAGTTAGTCATGCACTAGCACCGGCAGAGATCGAGCACTGCCACTATCAAAGCACAGAGCGGGAGAGATCAAGCTTTAGCCTTTTAGCCATTGCGACGGGGGTGACGCAGACAGAGCACCACGAGACTCGGGACGCTCGACGGCCTGGACGCCGGCACTGCTGATGCTTGTGTACTCGGCGGCCGGGACAGAGTTAGCGGGCGCGGCCTCCGAGTGCGCGATCTGCCTGGCCAGTTCGCGGACCGGGACGCCGTCCGCGCCATGCCGGCCTGTGGGCACGGCTTCCACGCACGCTGCATCGAGCGGTGGCTCGCCCTGCCTCCACCACGACGCTCCTCCTGCCCGACCTGGCGCGGCCCGGCCTCCACCACGCCGCCGGCGGCACCGGCACCGGTCAGCGCACACCGCGGCAGCGTCTTGATGCCATGCCATGACAGGTCACGCCCGCGCGTGGCGGGCACTCTGCCACTCTGTTCTTAGCAACATGCCCCCTGTTTTTCCTTCGTTTATGCTTTCTGAATTTCGTTTGTTCGCTTCCATTCCATGTGTAAATAATATTCATCGAGGTGGGATTCGAAATCCGAACTGGATGTATATGGTTACATTCCATCGACGTGCTTGTTTCAGTAGTTAATTCCTTCTAGCTAAATTGTTTGGGGGTATGTCTTTTTTTATCTCTGGCGAATTTTTCGCGGTTGAGGACAAGATCCAACTTGGTCTCACGATTTGGTTATGATAATCTTGTTCGGTGTGGTAGGATTTTTCTTTAAAAAATCTATTGGTTTTAAGTTAGTAGACACAAGTTAATATAGTTTTAGTTTATATTGAATGAATTACGCCTTTTACCCCTAGTTATACATTTGTAACACGAATTGCCCCATGTGGTCAAAATTATTATAGATTACCCTTTTAGAAACTTTAGATCTTCCTTTTGATGATGCATGTACATTGGGTAAGGTGTGAGATGATGATTGAGGTTCGAAAATGTCTGGATGATGACGATGAATGGAATAAATGGGCAAGAGAAGCCTGAATATGACCACTGATAAGGCCATATCGGTCTAACACGCCAATATTATACTATAACAAAACATTCAGAATACTAAAATGGGGTATAATAGTGTTAATTGTTTTCTAGATGAGCTATTTCAAAATAATTCTCACTTAATGAGTAATATGTATGTGCCACAAACGTACAACTATGAAGGAAAAGTAGAATTTTGAATACTGAAGAATCAAATTGCTTGGCCGTGTGCAGCTCTGTTATGCAAGGCCGGGTGTTTTCTGTATTGCTCGTATAAAAAAAGTTTCCTTTAGCGAAAATTGCTGATTTCTTCACGATTTAGTGCACAAGCTCGTGTTTGAAAAATGCTATAGATGATCAGTATAGTAACTAGTGAAGCACCTTCGTGGAAAAGGTAGTACTGGCACGAGAGTGGACAAATGGCCTCCGAGCCATAGGAATGTTGTTATTCGAAAAATGTTGAAAATGACAACTGAAGTTTCCAAAAATTCGGATCCCGGAGGTAGATCATTATGAGATCGACAAGTGTGAAAAACCAATTGAAATTCGTCGTATCTTAGTCTAAGTAAAACATACAAATGGGTAAATTTGGGTACGATGAATAGTGGACATTTTTAGAACTTCAAAATTTGTTAGATCTGTCATTTTTCTATACCCTAAAATATGACGATTTTTTAATCGATATTTTTCACGATGGTAGAATTCAATGTTATCTATATCTAGAATATTTGTCCCTAATTGTTTGAAACTTGCAAATGCCATTTTCTTTGAAAAACGAGCTCCCTGTAATCTGGAAGCCATTTCTGGTTTCCGGTACTGGCACCTAATACATTTTGTATTTTCTATTGGTTATAACTAAGGTAAAGCATGGCCGTGTGCATACACCGGAAAGTTATGTTCCTCTCTGAAAAACTAAGGTAAAATAATCCTAGTGTACATACCTTGGTTAGGATATTTGTAAGATTCATACTTTATTATCGAATATCAGTATATATAGGAAACTAATAAATAAACACGAATACATATAAATAACCACACTACATATAAGTGGCGCAAACCATTTGTAGTTTTTTTCATCCGTTTTCTCTTGTTTTTATTTAGGCAAATATCAATTCAGTGGAATATGCAGACTACATTTTAAAACAACTTATGTCGCAATGATAGGTTCGAATGCATAACAATGAAGTATGGATTTTAAATAATATGTGCCTTATGTTTCTATTCACTTAAACAAAGTAAGTATGATTGAACGACAAAAATGTATCAATACAAATATGGGTTAAATTAGTTACAATATGGCCTACAATTAAGTAAAAATGTTTTATATAAATTTTTAAATTTCCTTTGACTCGTAAAAAATAGGAGAAACTCATGAGGAGCGAATACCTATTTCTACCATTGCACCATCTACTCCATTCATTTTGACTATTGGAGCTTTCAGATTTGCCATCCCACCAGAAGATGAGGTGAAGCCCACGTTCAGGACTCCGTCGAGCAGAGGCATGCTGTGAAGGTTGAGGTGTTCCACGTAGTATGCTCTTTTATTTTCGTGTGTTTTATTTTAAGTTGGTTCGAACCATGTTTGGAGTTAGCCGGTTTGAGTTAATGTTAGGTTCGGTTTGGGCTTTTAAAACCGATTGAGGTTTGAGTCACCCATATAAAGGGTGCGGCAGCCGCCATGTATCCATAGACTAGAATTTAGAGATTGAATTATTTTAAGGTTCATCCCAAGATGGGTCACTGTATACGTGAGGTTGTTGGTTTTGATTGATGATCGTTTCAATCTGTTGTTTGCGCATCGCTTGGGATTGATTTCATTGATCCAATGTTGCTGCTCTTTACTCGCTGTGAAAGATCGGGCCTAAAAATTCTTTGGATCACGTTGATTCTTATCATCTTGGTATCAGAGTCGTCAGGTTTCTCATGACGATTTTGTTCTGAGAATTATCTACTGAGTTTGTTGTGCTGGAATTTTCTGCTACGTGAAGATCCGCCGCCTTGCTGTTCTCTAGCCTGGATTTTCTGGTGTGCAGCGATCTGCTTGAGATGAGCTGTTTCGAAAGTTCCGTTGTGGTACCAGACCCGATCTGTACCTGCACACGATTCGGAAAATAAAAGGAGTTTGCATTAGCTTGGAATACTTACGATCAGTTTTAAATTCTTGGGCTGCGTGTATTTGACTCCAGATTCGTTTTGTTTATTTTTTCCCTCACGGAGAACTCCTGTTTACGATCGGTGTACAAGAACCTGGTCGCGAGACTTCCTGTCGCTATTTGTTCTTGCTGATGCGAACTGTCGCGCTACCGTTGTTTGCTGTTTCTGCGGAGGACGTCTACCGCGCCACGATTCGTCCGCAATGGTGAACTCTGTTCATGGCGAGAATTCAGCACCCATTGTGGAGCAACCGGAGGAGCTTGTACCACCTATTTTTGCTGAATATTTAGCTTCTAATGTTCGGGCAAACATCTACATCAGAAACACTGATGGTCACATTGAGAGTTCAGCCATGGGCACCCCAACGAAGAACTGAGACCTAAACTTTTTTCATTAACATTGTATACTAATTACTAAATTTGTTATTTACACAACCGATGTCATGCAGTTCGTTTTATACCGACATTTGGGACCAAATACACACTCATCAAAACATCCGTTTCACTACGGGAAAGCCACACTACGCCGACGGCCATACTGTACGCCGACGGCTAAATGTCGGGGCCGTCGGCGTACAGCGCGAGCTAGGGCAGCCGCCCACACAGCCGTCGGCGTACGAAGCGCCGTCGGCGTATCCAGGTAAGGCCGACGGCAGCCGTCGGCGTAAACCGTGCCGTCGGCGTACAAAAGGACGCCGTGACGGAACTTCCAGTGGCGTTTATACGCTGACGGCCGTGCCGTCGGTGTACACGTGTACTGCAACGCCGACGGCGGCCGTCGGCGTATAGATGAAACTTTATTTATTTATTTATCTATATAATATTTATTTATTTATTTATCTATATAATATTTAATGTAGTTATAATTTATATATATATTGGACCTATAATTTCCCGCCCAATTTCAGTATCCCACCCCCGTAAAATAACGGTTCGAGTTTCCCGAAACCCAACCCTACAACATATACATGTAAAATAAATAAAAACAACACATGTAAAATACCTTCCTATGGCCTAACCTAACACAACCAAGCAAAAAAGTCCACTGGCCTACCCCCTTTCGACGCACGTCTATGGGGGTAGACGAAAACGTTAGGGTTTTCCCAGCGGATTCGGGGTTTCGCCGAAGCGGGGCCCGGAGCGTCGGAACCACGCCAGAACCTAGGTTGTGCCATACCATATGTATACAAGTGTGTTAGGTGTTGTAAATGTGCAATATCCTACTCCGGGGTGTGACCGGCTTCACCGGATTCACTTTCTCTCTAGTGAGTTTCTGCACTTAGAGGTGAAAACTCCCGTTTCGGGAGAACCGGATGGAATCTTGTGTTGATTTGGGGTAGACTTTGGTTTCTCACCTTTCTATGGCCTAACCTAACACAACCAAGCAAAAAAGTCCACTGGCCTACCCCCTTTCGACGCACGTCTATGGGGGTAGACGAAAACGTTAGGGTTTTCCCAGCGGATTCGGGGTTTCGCCGAAGCGGGGCCCCGGAGCGTCGGAACCCCACCAAAACCTAGGTTGTGCCATACCATATGTATACAAGTGTGTTGTGTGTTGTAAATGTGCAATATCCTACTCCGGGGTGTGACCGGCTTCACCGGCTTCACTTTCTCTCTATTGAGTTCCTGCACTTAGAGGTGAAAACTCCCCTTTCGGCAGAAACTCACTAGAGAGAAAGTGATGCCGTGAACCCGCTCACATCCCGCTGTGGGAACTTGGACATCCAAGCACCCAACACACTTGTATAAACATGGTATGTCACAAGCTAGGTTTGGGTGTGGTTCCGACGCTCCGGGGCCCCGCTTCGGTGAAACCCTGAATCCGCTGGAAAAACCCTAACGTTTCCGTCTACCCCCATAGACGTGCGTCGAAAGGGGGTAGCCCAGTGGACTTTTTTGCTTGGTTGTGTTATGTTAGGCCATAGGAATATGAGAAACCAAAGTCTACCCCAAATCGACACACGATTCCATCCGGTTCGCCCGAAAGGGGAGAATTGGCGGGAAACATGCGCTCGAAAGAAACACACGAAGGAAACACACGATCCGTGTGCTTTTTCCTGATCCAACGGCTCACCAGCGCTCGAAAGAAACACACCGCTGATCCAACGGCTCAGAAGCACACGAAGGAAACACACGATCCGTGTGCTTCTTCCTGATTGGGCATACTACAGCTCAGAAGCCCATTTCTCACTATATATATGTAGTCATGGCCTCCATTGGCATAGCACATCTAAACTGATATCTGATCCCTCATCACTCTCCCGTGGCGTCACCACCGCGTGTGCCGTCCGCCATGCCAAGGTGCTGCCCTCTCCCTCCCCTACATACCTAGGTTGCACGCACCTTAGTTGTTTGATCAAATTCCCCACTCATTTTTTCAGATCTCGGCGGGAATCGATGATGACCACCGGCCATTTGTTGGACACGGGCAGTGTCCGGGACTGGGCTCCGCCGGGCTGGCACTGGGAGGTGTCTTCCGGGACGCGTAGTTTGGTGAGGAATCCGGGTGACGTCGTCGACCCGGATCTTGTTTGGTGGCCGTCGCGTGGGCCAGCCTCGGTGCAGAGGCCGCCGGCCCCCGAGGTGGAGGTGCGTCGCCGTATCAGAGAGGAGGACGAGCACGTCCGTCGCTACCTGGTTAGGTTGGATACGCAAGCGCTGCATGACAATATGTGGTATTCACTTCATAGGGATCCTCCTCATGTGAGTATTGCCCCAGTGATGGTTCCTTATCTTTGGGTGCAAGCCGCCGGCCGCTCAGCACCTCGCGGCTTAGGACCCGGCAAAACTTAGTTACATTATTCGTGATGTATTATGGATTAAATAAAGATGTAGACTGGTGGCTATAAGCACATTCCTACTAGTGCAAGTTTGTTGTCATTCGTCTATGTACCCAAGTTTGTTGTCATTCGTCTATGTACCCAAGTTTGTTCTATCTTAGTTGCTACTACTCCGTTTCGATTAATTTTGATAAAAGTTGGTTTCACAAGCCCCAATGGACTAACCTAACACAAATAAAGTCTAGTTTAGTTTTCTTATGTTCCATGGTAACGTGACAAGCCCCAATGGACTAACCTAACACAAAAACCCTAACGTTTCCGTCTACCCCCATAGACGTGCGTCGAAATGGGGTAGCCCAGTGGACTTTTTTGCTTGGTTGTGTTATGTTAGGAAACACACGATCCGTGTGCTTCTGCCTGATCCAAGCGCTCGAAAGAAACACACCGCTGATCCAACGGCTCACAAGCACTGGAAGGAAGCACACGATCCGTGTGCTTCTGCCTGATCCAAGGGCTCACGAGCGCTCGAAAGAAACACACCGCTGATCCAACGGCTCACAAGCACTGGAAGGAAACACACGATCCGTGTGCTTCTGCCTGATCCAAGGGCTCACAAGCGCTCGAAAGAAACACACCGCTGATCCAACGGCTCACAAGCACTGGAAGGAAGCACACGATCCGTGTGCTTCTGCCTGATCCAAGGGCTCACGAGCGCTCGAAAGAAACACACCGCTGATCCAACGGCTCACAAGCACTGGAAGGAAACACACGATCCGTGTGCTTCTGCCTGATCCAAGGGCTCACGAGCGCTCGAAAGAAACACACCGCTGATCCAACGGCTCACAAGCACTGGAAGGAAACACACGACGCCTATAAATAGGCCACTCCTCAGACAGGTTACTCACTCACACAAAACATTCCAGCTCACTCGGAGAGACATCTTTGGGCAACCAGCGGCAAGACGTCTGTGATGACCTGCGACCGTACCAAACGGTTGCAGATCATCATAGACGTCTTGCCGGACGGTTGTAGATCATCAGAGACGTCTTACCGCTGCTTGGATCGAAGTGGCGCTCAAACCGTGTGTCTTGTTTCAGCTATATTTAGACATTCCACACAAATTATCCGGATTTACCCAGCTACGTCCCACCCTGCATGTGATATCGCAGCCACGGTGGGATTGTAGC
Source organism: Poa pratensis (assembly GCA_947311845.1). Lineage (NCBI taxonomy): Eukaryota > Viridiplantae > Streptophyta > Magnoliopsida > Poales > Poaceae > Poa > Poa pratensis. The sequence continues at coordinate 5,700,610 of CAMZMU010000034.1, forward strand.
TGGGTGAAACCGTATGATTTGTTCATTTATGCGTTTAGTTCTACCTTCGCCACCGAATCCAATGGCTGGATTTAGCCTACCTGCTGGCATGTTCCCTGGCATTATTGTGTTCGTCCTTGTTCACCGGCCAGCCATTGGAGCCACCTCCTGTAGGTCGGTGAATAAGGACAACACAACGACGCTGTTGGAAACACAAGCCCGCAGGTAGGTTGAATCCAGCCACTGGATTAGGGTGACGCAATGATGATTTGCCGAGGAGGTGAGTATTGCCCCAGTGATGGTTCCTTATGTTTGGTGCAAGCCGTCGGCCGCTGATCCTAGAACGAAGAGGTAGTCTCTGATCCGAAGGATAAAGGGACCAGTGAGTCAAAAAAAAAAGACTGGCTACCCCCTTTCTTTAAAAAAAAAAGAACATAATAGAAGAATTGAAAAAAAAATTAATTGATTTCTTTAAAAAAAAGAAGCAAAACCATACGCCGACGGCAAAGCCGTCGGCGTAGGCCAGACTAGCTAAGCCAAATCGGCCCGAAAGCTTCGCGCGCCTTCACTCCAAAAAATCCCCAACTAACCAAATCCCTCCCCGCGCCGCGCGACCCAATCCCTCCCCGCGCCGGCGACCTCCCCAATCCCTCCCCACGCCGGCGACCTCCCCAATCCCTCCCCGCGCCGGCGACCCAATCCCTCCCCGCGCCGGCGAGCGGGCCGTCCCCCACGGCCAACGTTCTAGCTAGGGTTTCTTTCCCCCCGGCGCCGCCAGCTCGCAGCACCGCTCCCGCCGGCGAGCGGGCCGTCCCCCACGGCCAACGTCCTCCCGGCTCACTGGTCCCCGCCGCCAGCGGCAAAGTTGTCCCGCGACCTCCTCTTCCTCCTCAACGCCGCAGACGGACCCTGCTGCTCGACTACTCGCCACGCACCCTGCTGCTCGAGGCTCCCCACCGCCCGGACCTAGAGCTGAGAGGCACCCCGCTCTGGCCTAGCTGACGACCTAAGGTTGCTGCTGCCTGTCTTCATCGGGTTGGTCCTGCCACAGGGAGAGGTATAATTCCTTCTCAGTTCTAGGTCTGCATGTCATGTGCTGATTAGTTCTTCTCTTAATCACCTAGTGTCGTACATCAATCAAACATTCAGAGCACACACATTCAGAGCTCCTGTTAGTGAGACAAACCTATTCTCTTGGAAAGCACGTAATGGTTTGGAGTAGATGATCTTGCCCTTTTGCTACCTACATTTCGTTTCCTTGATCCATCCTCTATAGGTAGTAGTACAGCAACCTGTTACCAATACTACATGCAATTCTTTTTATTTACATTAGTGATTTTGATGCAAAAGTGTTCCCAGCACCTCATATTTTAACTGCGAAAGAATTACTTTGGTGAGAATATAATGTAAAATATGCTGTCTCGAAACACTTATGATGGTGGATCTCAACGTTCTTTATGGAGTGTTAGGTTAGCAACACCATGCTGCCCCTTTTGCAGCACGGAGCAACTTGTTGATTTTCAACAGTACATCGAGCAACTAAATTATGTGCAGCACTGAAGTTATTGTAGATCTGTAGTAGAAGACATGGTTGTAGGCTTTCTGAATATTGGCCATGGATTATCACCAGTAGAAAAATCAACAGCTGCAATTGAACTGTATAATTATTTGCAAAAAATGATGACAGAGGAGCAAAAAGCATATTACAAGTCTGCGACAATTATGTTTGCTGTAATCTTGATAGAAACAAATCTGAGATCAATTACATGAATTTGAGATGAATTTGATTGTTGATTATTTGATGCTACTGCATTTGGTGTACTCTTTCTCAATGCAGGTGATTGACCAAGATGAGCCAAGGCAAGGAATCATCGGCCTCCTTGGTGAAGAAGATGCGCCAGAAGAAAGTTACTAAAAGTGGAAGAGAACCTATTCCGAACCCGCGTTACCTTTCTGACAGTGGTGAGAGTAGAGGTGATGCAATTCTTAATTTGTTCATGTCTTTATGCTTAATTGTTCACCCTTTCTCAATGCAGGTGAGGGTGGAGATGCTGGAGGAGGGGGAGGTGCCGATGCTCCAGTTCCTCCGAGGGGACGAGGTGCAGGACGAGGGCGAGGTGGAGGACGAGGGCGAGGTGGGGGCGACGTGTCTTCGGACATACCCTCTGCGGGCCCCTCCACGGACGTGGGGACGGGCCCCTCCACGGACTCGGAGGAGACGGGCCCCTCCACGGACTTGGAGGCGGGTCCTCCGCGCCGCCGAAGAAGCCAAGGATTCGAGGGGAATCCCAGGTCCCTGATGAGGACAAGGAACCTGCTACCGAGGAGGCGAAGATCCTCATTACGCCTAATGGGAAAGAGTAAGTGACTATATATACTAATTTTGAACATGGTAACTTCATTGTGGTCAGGACAATTTGACATGTACTAATGTTTCATTATTGTGCAGCAACTGGATACATCCTGCGGGAGCCCGTGTGCCTAACACCCTGATTGGAGCTTTGATTAGGAAGTTTTGGCCGGGCTTGTACAGTACCGTCCCCAACGGCGCGACGAAGCTAGCCACCCATTGGGTAGACTATCAGGCCGCCAATTACGCGAGCGGCGGGAAATGTTCTGACGCCGTGATCAACAAGTTTTGGGTAAGTTGAACTTTTCGAATTTCGTTCATACTTGATGTCCCCACCATGCTCTCACAATTTGTTTTTTGTGCATGATTAAAGAGGTTCTATAGGGTACTTCCTGAGCAGCGGGCCGATGCGGACAGGACTTTGGAGGGGGCTTGTAGGAAGTTGACACGACAGCAGTTCTACAATGCAAAGCATACCATCATCAATCATTTCAGTACTGAGACGTTACACAAGAAGGCGGTGAAGCATGAGATTGTGGAGAACCCACTTGAGGTGACCGTAGATGACTACATGGCGGTAAGTAGATTGTTAATGAGATTACATGTTGCTGCTAGGTTGCAATTGCATTATCCGTTCTTCACATGAGTATTGTTTTTTCAGTTTAAGCCCTCATGGGCCTATGGCAAGGATGACGCGTGGAGGGCGTTGGTGTCTAGGTGGGCTGGGGAGGACCCCGAGTTCAAGGCCTTGAGCGAGCGAAACAGGTTAAACCGCGGGAGCGGGGGGACACATCGTGCGGGTGCCCGCAACCATGATCGCTTCAAGGCAAAGCTGGTATATATATACATGAAACAATCTTCATTTATTTCCCCTCATGTTCCTACTTGATACGCATGACACTTCTTTGGCATTGCAGGAGGCCGATCTCGGGGAGCCTCTTACGGACATGCAAACATGGGAGAGGATGAAGATGAAGAAGCCCAATTTTTCTGAGCCTCAGCCCTCGCAGCCCGATTACTTCGGCACTGCCAAGGAGGGGATAAAGGCATACGTCGAGACGTTCCAGGGTATAAATCCGTTTGTGGACAACCCTCTTCGGCATGACACCGATGAGAGAGCGGTGGTCCTTGCCGGGAACGGTTGGGAGCATGGCCGTCCTCTCATGCTTAGTGCGGTACTCACGCGTACTCCTGAGTTGGGCCTCTCGCGTGTCAAGGCTACCCTCACCGCCGACGACCCTCCCGTCCTGCCTCGTCGGCCTTCCCGAGCTCGCCCCGATGTAAGTTTTTCTCAATTTCATTCTCTTTCCGACATTCGTTCCTAGCTAAGTGGCTAAGTTGACGAGATGCGTTCCCTTTTAAAACTGTAGGCTGATTTCGAGGCGGCCTTCGATGCCGCTTACGCGGACTATGAGAGACAGTATCAGTTGTGGGTACAGAAGAGCCAGGAGTATGAGGAGTGGAATGAGTTGAAGGATGCTGTAAGTTTCAACTTTTGTATTTGCAAAATATGACAAGTCCCATTTCCTCTAGTTTGAACCTTCTTTTTCTACAACTCCTGACATCTAAACTATCTTGTAGGCTACCGAGAAGTTTTTTGCCACTGGAGAGCGGGAGGCGCTGCCTACGCGTCCACCTAGGCCGGGGATCCCGCCCGTCGGCCCAACGAGGGAGTCGGTCGCTCGCACATACAAGCAAGCGACACCGGTAAGTTATTTGCCAAACAAATTGTTACCGCCATGCTGTGCTTTCCAAGTTGCTAACTTGGACTCAAACATGTAGGGATCGAGTTGCTCGAGGAATGCACCCAATGATCCTGCTTTTGCCTCGCCGACTTCGACGCGCGCGCTCGTGGTGCATGGCACTGGTGGTGCCTCGCCGGGTTCGTCGCGTGAGACCACACAGTCCCGTGGCTCTCCGGATTCCCTGTGTGGTTCGACTGGCCCACGCGGTCGGTCGCCTATTTTCACGCGGTCAGAGATAGGTGGCTCGACCTCTCACGAGATGTAGGATTAGTTCGGGTGTTCCGGGTGTCAATTCGAACTATGTTTCTGTCATTTTGAGTTTGTATGAATGCTTGTATGAATTCGAATCATGTTTGTGTCATTTTGGATATATATGTGATGTTTTATGTGATGTTTCTGTCGTGTTTTATAATTTGTGCAATTTTAATTGTATTTAAAATGCGCCAGAAACCAGCAGCAACAAGCAGCTAAAATTGGAAATTATGCCGTCGGCGTAGAGAACTTCCCAGGCGCACAGGGTGCTGCCACGTCATCTAAAATGGACCAAATGGTCACGAATACGCCGACGGCTTTACCGTCGGCGTATGCCACGTCCCAGACGCACCAGCTCGCTCCACGTGGCACGCTAGGCCGACGGCACTGCCGTCGGCGTATGGGTGGAGCAGACGGAGACGGACGCTTCCGTTTTTGTGGGTCCCACAGAGGCTACGCCGACGGTTACGTATACGCCGACGGTTATTTGTATACGCCGACGGGCTGCTACGCCGACGGAGATACGCCGACGGCCGCCGTCGGCCTAGGCCTACGCCGACGGCAAACGTGCCTACCCCGACGGCTTCTGGCCGTCGGCGTATCGTGGGTTTCCCGTAGTGTTTCTAAGACTCGGGATGGGAATTATAACTAATAATAAAATGTGTTATGTGATTTTTTAAGTCAAAGTCTCTCCGAATTTCAAAGAAAAACTTATTTAAAATAGTTAATTTTTGGAATCACACATTCTAAAGCTATCACATTTGCGGTTCGAGAGAATAAATATATTATGAGCACCACAATTTGGTACATTAGTGCATTTCTTGATTTTGTAATAAATCTTCAAGTATGATCACTATGACATTTCCCCATGGGCCACAACACACTATTCATGAAGTAGTAGGGAATCACCTCTTCACCTAACCCATTCCACACTCTGTATTTGTGCACTTAGGCAATGTTTTACTTATGCACTTATATGAGGTTACTTTTATATAGTTATAACAACATAGTTCTTCATAGGTTTGGTCTCTTTAGTAAAGCCTTGGTGGACTCGGGGGCTAATGACAACCTCACAGACGGTGGAAGTTCAGAAATCCCAGCAAGCCCACGACAAGAGGAAAAGGCCGCGCTGGAGCGACTGGAGTCTGCGGTCCTTCTAGGAGATGTCGCACAACCCGGCCACTAGCAGACCAAGCTGTGTAAGGTAAGTCACCCGTAGACCACGGCTGTCGCACCAACATCCGGGTCGCTGCCGTCATATAGTCAAACTGCCTCCGGTGAGACATGTCGACTGATCTGACAACCTCACCGCACTGGAAACAGAAAATTGCAACCCAAAAGTAGTTTGCGGAGCTCACAAGGAGGAGGATGATGCTGGTGCACCGCTGCCACTCACATTGACAAGGTCTTAGAGTGCAAGGCTTTGCCTGCAACTCTACCACGCCATCCAACGATGGCGAAAGCATGGCTTTGCCTCATTGGCCTCCACCAAGCACCACTAAGTTGCACATCCACGCAACTGCTCAAACTCTAACGGACAACATCACTACCTCTGTCCGACCGATCTGCGATTTGGCCTTAGATCTACTGATCACAACGACCTCGCCGAAAACAAACGGCAAGACCATCCCGGGGCCGCTAACCTGGACCGACATTCTCCAAGGTGAAACACCCTATCGGCAAAGGCTGATGCACACGCCTAGCTCTGGTCGTGCAGCAACAGCTTGGTTCTGGCACTGCCTCGACCGGACCAGAGGTGGGTTGCGGGCCTGCGTTGCAGCAGCTAGTTCTTCGGAGGTGGTGAGGGGGAAAAGTAGTAACAATCCCATAGAGTAGCTCCCCCAACGTTGGTGATTCAAATTAAATGTAGGCAGCTTACTAGGTTATATAGCATGCCCCGTTAATATTTATGGATAAATAATGTTATGGAGCAGGTTTGATAGCTTGAGTTAACGAGAGTAACGTTTTGCGAGAAAATGTAATATGTGAACTCTTAATTGTGTTTCTATATGACATTTAAATTTGTATCACGCAATCAGAATCCAATGTTTTAAGTACCAATATATATTCTCTTTAAAATGCAAACTCATCTGTAATTAGTATAACTAGGTAAATTTGGTGCGGCGCACGCCGCACCTGTTGAGTTTAAAAAAAAATTGAAATTAGCTGGAATTTGATGTGTGGAGTATATCTAAATACTTAATGAATTATAATGTTAAAATTATATTCTTACATTAATATTTAATTTAAGTTTGTAGTGGTGGAAACACATATTTGTTGAATTGGATTCCGTAGTTGGAATAAATTAATTTAGATTGTATACAAATAATTATCAAATTGGAATGTTCAATTTAAGTCTGTAGTTGGAGGGAATGTATGATTTGAATATTTAATAAATTTAACTTCATATAAGTAGGGGGGAGTGCATTTGTTTTTTCCCTTGAAGTACATTTGACCCAATGTAATTAGGGAGGAATACATTTACATCATCTTGATATATTTTAGAGTATTTTTTTTTTGTTTGCAAATTGAAATGTTTATTTGTGTTGCATGTGTCTGTTTTGAGTAGATCCAAATAGTTGGTAAGTTGAAATGTGAGCATGCTAATTCAGTAATATGTAATTTATGTCTATAATGAGTGGAAATGCACATTTATTGAATTGAATTTCATAATTAGAGTTAGTTCATTTGGATTTCCTCCAAGCATTTTTTGAGCATTTAATAAATTTACCATCATATATTTAGAGAAAGTGCATTTGGGTTTACTTTAAATATTTGCCAAATTGGAGTATTAAAATATTTTTACTGTTTAGCATAAACAGCTAGCATCCATCATATATTTAGAGGAAGTGCATTTGGGTTTTCTTGAAATTTGCCAAATTGGAGTATTAAAATATCTTTACTGTTTAGCATAAACAGCTAGCATTTATTTATTGGCTGTTTGGACATGCTGTTAATATTTTTTTTGGAAAACATTTTTTTAATATGTAAATAGCTAGCATTTATTTTTATGACCATTTGGATATGCTATGCATTTTTTCTCTGATGGGTAGATTCAAAATTAGTGATTTTTCTATATTTTTTTAATTGTGAAAAAAACTTAAATGAGTTGAAATTAAATGAGTTATTGTTTGGGGGAAAATTGCTAGAGTGTGGTGAGAAGTTCGTGCAAGTTAAATGTATGTAATTTGAATTGAGATGGTGCTTAATTTTGTATAGTTTTATATTGTAATGTGTGCATTTTGAAATGAATTACTATTCGTGCGCAATGTTTGTAAAATAAATGTGGTGTAAAAAAAGGGTGTAAACTAAAAGGGTGGAGAAATTTGTTAGAAAAGAGGAAAAAAAACAAAAAAAAATCTTGCATTAGTATTTGAAAGTTTTTAAGGATTGGAAGAAGTTTATGTTTGGGAAGTTCAAATATTCCTGAGAACTTTACATATTTAATTTTTTTTAATATGAATTAGGATCTGAAAGCTACGATGGTTTTTAAAAGTTTATATTTATGAGTATTTTTTCATTTAAAGTTCTTCTGTTTGATTTAGCATTTAAAAGTTATGATGGTCTAGAAAATCGTATTTGGAATATTCATTTTTTGTGTGAGCATTTTTCATGCTTAATTTTACCCATTTGAGATAGTATTTGGAAGTTATGAAGCTTTCTAAAAAATATTTATATGAAGTATTCAAATATTTATGAGAACTGTGCATATTAAAGGTTTTTTCATTTGATTTAGGATTTTAAAGTTATGATTATTCAAATATTTATGAGAACTGTGCATTTCAAAGTTTTTTTCATTTGAATTAGGATTTTAAAGTAATGAAGTTTTTTAGGAAGTTTATATTTCTGAACACTTTTATTGTTTTAAAGCTTTTCTCACTTGAATTAGCATTTAAAAGTTTGTGAGGGTATGGAAGATATGTTAAAATATATTTTAATCATTCAAATATTACTGAGTTTTTTTTTTGTATTTATTTTTTTGCTTGCATCGTAAAATTCAATTTTTAAAAATGTCCAAATTAAAAAGTTATCTAATTTTGAAACTTAGTGAAATCATAGAAAAATATGCGCTTAACAGTTGTTTAGAACTAAAAAAATCGAATCGGGAAGGCATGTAGTTTTATATTTTTTAAAATTTGTAAAATGATCAGAGTTGAAGGCATTTAAAATTTCAAAATATTCAAATTTGAAATTTAATAGTTTTACATAAATATTCAGCATTTTTTTTGTGATTATTTTGACATACTTTTCATATTTTTCCGGTTGATATTTTTAAAGTTATAGATTTTACAGCATTTAGCAGTGTTTGTTTGAAATTGTTTTAATCGGATGGACCCACCTGTAAGGAATTATTAATTTCTGAAATTATTTCTATTTTAAACAATGACATGTGGGCCTGTTTATGACGTCGTGATGACGTCATCACTGACGCTGCATCACTGGCCACCGCGACCACGGCGACGGCGAGCTCGACGGCGGCGCATCCACGGGATTTGAAGCTCGCAGTTGAGCGTGCAGGATGCACGCGGAGGCGGGCTACCCAAAATCGGCGGCGCCGCCTCTTTTAGGTCACCGGAACGTCGTCGGTGGTGAGCAAACGTGGCGGCGGATGCGGAGCAGAGCGGCGTCGATTGCGGCATATCTGGAGCGGCCCGGCACGCGTCGCGAGCGAGGTGGGAGAGAAGAGGCGGCGGAGATCACCATGTTCGTCGATCTGCACGGAGAGAGGCGGAGCGGCGGGGGCGAGCGTCGTCGGCGGCGGCGAATTCCGGCATCGCGCGTGAGAGAGAAGAGAAGAAGGGGGATGTGGTGGTGCTTTTACAAAAAAGAACCTGGGGTTTCACGTATTTGCAAACAGGTACTTCGTAGCTAGGAGTTGCGGATTACGGAACAATTCACATAAAGGTTAGGTACTGTTTTGCAAAATTACCACGGGGACCGGCTAGGTCCGTTGGATCGAGTAAATCGAACGGTGCGGAAGCGTGCACGTACTGTAGCGAGGCACAGTACCTTGATTTACTGTTCCTCGCAACAGTAAATCAATGACAGGCCGTGGATCCGGTGAAACTTAATATATTTAGGTAATGAGAACTTTGCAGCTATCTTCTTAGCTCTAAATTTCACTAGAACTATGAATAACACATATAAGGAGACTGGGAATACTAAGAACCAGATCAGATTTCATTGCCAACAAGACCTACATACTTAAAAGCTGATGCAAAAGTCTCACCTGCATACGGTAGGTACCGTTCTACATGTAACATGTTCAGAGTTATGTTAGGGAAAGAAGCAAATCATTGAAAAATCCAAAGGTGCTTAACAGTATACATGACCATAAGAAGGTATATCAGTTTAAAACCAGAGATGGTTGAAACCAGCTGAAAGCTAGCTCTTGAGAGTTGCGAGAGGGCAGAATTAAACTAAGTAATCATCAGTTTCTAGGTTGCCACATCTGTCACAGTTAGGATCCAGATATTCTTTTTTTTGTATTATGTAGTGAACTCTAGCTGCAACAGCAAGAGAATGACTTAAGAAGGTAAGCAAACGCAGATGAATAGTTTGGATGCGAGGCTGAAGCAACGCAGATGAATAGTTTGGATGCGAGGCTGAAGCAATGCTATTAAGGCCGCTCAATAATTATGTAAACAGGAGAACGAGCTGTGGCTCGTTGGTAGCGGTAGCAGTGGCTACGCTAGCCCGCCCGGGTTCGATCCTTGGTATCGAATTTCGGGTGTCTCACCAAGACTGCACTGTTCATGTGAACAGTGTCCGTGCTGTGCAAATTTGTGGAGGGCCTTTGGGGGACTGAGCCCTTAATCAGTCTGCCCCAGTTCCAGCTACAGGAGCCAATTCCACCGCGGTTCGACACTGGTATTGTGGTGTGCCCACCACCGCAGGGTTTCCCGGAAGATCTAGGCTCGCGGAGGCT